>JADRCH010007664.1:3203471-3336522 GCA_019843965.1 Rhynchomys soricoides | reverse complement strand
GGGCACTCTAGGTGGTAGAAAACTCCAGAGGGCACTCTAGGTGGTAGCTTAACTGTACACTAAGCCATAGAGAATTTATCTTTTGATGCACACAGTACATATACTCCACATATTAAGATACAGCTGTAAAGGATGCACTGCTAGAAGTATAAGGTTGTAAATATTATTTACTTTAAAATATTTGATTCTCAGGATAGTGAAAACCTTTAGATTTTCTCAAGTTACCCAAGAATATTTTTGCTAAAGTCTCCAAATTGCACAAATCAATCCCACCATGCCTATTTTCACTCCCTCCCAGGAAAACAGAAAAGAAATGGGAGGGGGTGGAGGGAGGAAGGTCAAGTGCAAGCCAGAACTGAGGTGACTCAGAAGGTCTGTGTCAGGGACCTACATGTTTGTTCAGAAACAAAGGATTACATGTGAAACTGTTAAAGAATCATGCATACTTTTTGTTAGCTGGCAAAGCCTGTATCCTTTTGCAGTTTGAAAGATAATATTTTTCCTTGCAAAGACACTGAAAGAAAACTGTGTATTGTTTTCATGTGTTCATTTTAACATGTATTATAATATGGAAGCATTAATTTAAAGATATTTCCTCTTTGAGGTAGTTGAAATACTCCAGTCTTTTTAAATGAACAATGTGTTTAAGGACTGAATTGTAGTTGTTAGGTTGACAATATCTCTACATCTCGTAGAGGGAATCAATGGAAGTCACAATGTGAACATAATCAAGCTACGTTTTCACGGTCTGGAAGGGAGTACGTCAGTGTATTTCAGAGGTAGGTTTTAGTCTCAGCCAGACGATACATAGTCAACGCAGTTAGATTAGTATTTGCCATCAGTGAAATGAAGAAAATGTACAGACCTAGTAGGAAACAGCACCAAAAGGGCTCCTTCCAGTCCTTGAAAATGCCTTTCTGCAGCAATTTCTGAGGAGAATGAAAAGGTTACTGTGTGCTTGTGAAAAACAAGCCACGGGGAGAAATTCTAGGCAACTGCTTACTTCTCATCATGTGTTTTCTGATTCATACATTAAACTCTCTCTCTCCTTTTTCTCATTAGGCCTTGATTACTATGCCAGCTATCTAGACAACACACTATTATTTGACAAAGGACCCTAGTACAGGAGCAGCGGTTTATTAAATGGGAACCATTAATGCAGACTTTAAAATTAACATTCGCCGTATCCCCATTAAGTGCTTATTTTCTAAAATTCTGTTTCAGGAGGGGAAGCGGCAGTTGGGAATGGAACTCTGCACTCAGAGACCTATGCATTTTGCTTCATCAGAATAGTTCCTCACAGCAATCCTGCCCTTTCAGAGAAACATACAGACCCTTCTTCCCTACCTACTTCAAATAGCTGTAGGGCATTAGGCTCTAAAGACCCCATCGTATAATTATTAGGAGTAACCCAAGGATCTCAAGTGCATGTTATTTTGGAAAGACTAACAGAAGATAAACATATATTTACTGGACCAACTATATGAGAACAAATGACCTTAGAAATCACGATATACTTTTTTTTCTTGATGATTTTTAAGCCTACATCACTTTTCCTACACCCTAAGCTCCTTTATCATTTGCAACCATAGGTGAGAGAGAGGGAGGAGGAAGAAAGGAAGAAGGAGGGAAAAAGGAGAGGAAAGAGAGAGAGAAAGATGGAGAGAGAATATTCATATTTGATAATCTTTCAAACACCTGGATTTCAAATTCATTGCCCTCTTCACAGTGACAGCTTTTCTTTCTCTTCCATTATTCTACCCATTACAATTTGCCTGCCTGCCCCCTGGGCATGCAATTAATTGCTTTTGCAAAGAACCTCTTAAAGACTGATTCAATGGCCTCTCCTTTCTACTCAATTTCTATGAGATCATTGAGATAATGACCCCTCTTATTTCTGAAATCTTTTTCTTTCCTTGGATTTAGTAATGGCACACTATCCAGTTCTGCTGTTCATGAATGTTCTTTCAGTGGCTAATTTTTTTTCCTGGGGCCCTGGAATGTAAATATTTCTCAACACACAGCCCTTCTCCATTGTCTTATCCTGTTTTGCTTTTCAATTTTAATTTTCTCAATTAAAACTCTACTTCTGTGGGTAGGTGCTAATTGGCCTCAGTTTGGCAGATTACCATGTTGCTTCTCCTGATTTAAGATCTCTTTTGAGCTCCAGATCAATACTACCCAACAGTTCTCTATGTCCTGCTATTATGCTAAAATTCAGAACTGCAAAGTGAATTAATCTTCCTAATGATAGTCTATCTATTTAATGTGCTGGCAATAAAAATTTTGAAATAAATTTAAGGAGGAAATTGTGAAAAGATGTAGAGTTAAATAATTTTACAGTTTGTCTAGAGATAAAAAAGTAAAACTTTACTAGATATTAAGAGATTTTGCAAAGTCACAGTTAAAAAGAGATTAATGTAACACAATATGAAGCTTATAATTTTCACATATGCATATATATGTGTGTACCTGCATTTACATATACATACAAATACATATTTTATTTTTAAAAGCTACACTGCAACTAGCTAAAGAATGAATTTTGTAATAAATAAGTGTGCACCAACTGTTTAACTATATGGAAAAGTAATATTAGGTATTTTCCTCATACATTTTAAGGCAAAGTAAATTACCAGTGAAATTATTATACAATTGCCAAACTAATACTATAAGGATGTCAAATATATGAGCTTCCACATCCATAGGGGAAGAAGAGACTATAATTAGGACTACAAAGTCGGAAACCAGAAAGAAAAACACTACTATGTATGACAATGTAAAAATTATATGTAAAAAAATATCTACCACCAAAAATCCCAAACAGGATGTGGAGACAGGAGGATCAGGGGGAATGAGAACTTCTAATTCAAATGACATCACTTCAATAATACATCTTGTATCCCTATATAATGTCACTTTGATAAACCTATTCCATTAATATGTTATTTATTTTTCTAATCAGCAAAAGAGTTGTTCACCCCACTTTTCAACCTACGGTGATAGTGTTTCCTACGTGATCTGGAATCCTCTCTACACTGGAGTTTCTGAGGTATCCCAAGTAATTGACTAACATTCTAGAGCTCAACGAAAGACTCAGTAATAGCACAAAAGTTAGAGCTACTGCCAAATTTGATTATTGCCCTAATTACTAAAAATGGCTTTGTATATCCTAACATAAAATCTTATGTCACCCAAATAATGCCATCCTTGAAGATGACTCATATAAAAATGCAACAATCCTACTGGGAGGTAACGGTTGGAGGATCAGGCATTTAAGACCAATCTTTGAAGTACAGTGAGTTCTAGGCCAGTTGTCTCTAAATGTGTGTGTGTGTGTGTGTGTGTGTGTGTGTGTGTGTGTCATAAGTTAAGAGACATAAATTAAACAAGGGGTTGGAGAGATGGCTCAGTGAGTGAAACACTTGCCATATAAGCAAGCATAAAGAGCAAAGTAAGTATGGTCATCCACCAGCAATTCCAGCTCAGTGTATGTGATGAAGAAAGAATTCCCAGAACAGGCTGACTAGAACTGGAAAAGAAACCCCTGGGTTCATGGGTGCCTTCACACACTCAAACACACTTGCACATCATACACATGTACATATATAAAATAGATAAATAAATTAGAAACTAATTGGCAGTATTCTGAACCAATCTCAGTAAAAAATAAAAGAGTCAAGCAAGTGTGCAAATGAATGGTTCTAAATTCCTCAAGTACAGATCCAAAGAGACTATAGATTTTATTATCAGATTCAAAGTAAGTACATAGAAAAGACACTTACATAGTCAGAAAGGAGATTAGTGTGCCTGAAGCTGAGGACACAAGGGACACTGACTCAACATGGGAAGTTTTTTGGTGTAATAAAAAAATATCTAGAATTAAATTTTAGTGGTACAAATCCAGAAGCTTTACTAAAAATAACTGGATTGTGTATTTACAGAGAGTATTTTATTATACGTAAATATTAATAAACATTTTAATACAATGACATTAGGAGTATTTATTTCTATGCTTGAGGTCAAATAAAATATTCTTGGGTATTAATCTATGTTCCGGGGTACAGTCACACTCAGGGATGTATTGGGAGTTATTGTAAAGAGGAGCCAGTTTAACTTCATTTAACAGGTGAAGAAAAGAGTCTGATGAGCTGAATTAAATGCTTTGCCCAGAACTGTACAATTTGCTAGTAGAAAACCTTTGAGTGGCACCTAGTATTTCAGATCACAAGCCTATTTTCATTATAATATACCATATTCTCTTTTATTCAAGTATTTGTAAGCTCTCACCTAACTGACTAAGCATGCCAAATATAATAATTTACCCGCTTCTCGTTTAAGGACTATTGTAATAACTAATATTTTTTAAAGTAGGGCATCACTATTGTAATAGATGAATGTTCTTTGTGATGACTTGATAGAGAAGACTTTTTACATAGAAGCATTAAAAAATAAATCTGTTTCTTTTCAAATGCTTGGTCATATGTTTTGAACACTTTAGACTTAAAGTGCAGTACACTGAAAAGCAAGGAAAAAATACATCAAATTTTCAAAGGCTGTTATTAGGAGGTGCAGTAAAGTACCTTGAGAGCTTGCTTCGGACAAACAGATGGACACTTCATCATTTCTGTCATTATCCTCTCCTATTTCAGGCCCAGCTTCCTCTCCTGGTGTGAGTGCAGACAAAGCACCAGACTCAGTCTGCTCAGAGAAATCAGCAGGGCCTCCTCTTGGAGGTGGGACTTCAATTCCCATTAAACGATATTTTCTTCTTCGATTCCCAATCCAAGTCTTTGTAAGAGAAATATAAGCAATTTTAGAAAATCTGGGCATTAGAATAAGAAACAAATGAGGCATAAAATATGATTAGAAAAGACACATAACAAGAAAAATTTCATTAACTTTTTTTTTGTCAGAACAGGTTTTTTTATTTAAATATTTAGACTTTCAAACGACATACAGGCTATTGAAGATTGATTTTGTTCCTGGTTTTGTTGTTATTTGTTTCCAAGGAAAATCTTTAAATAGGAAAAAATGATTGGTCTTTTTTCAATGGAATAAGACTTACAGCTATAACTATAACACAGTTCATATGCCACTTTTAATTTTGCTCTTCATAGCTAAAACTGTGCCCTATCTGTGTGTGCCTGGCTTCAAGATACTTGTTTCTAATAGTCAAAAATTTTGTTTATATTACATTTAGAACCAATTGAATTTTTTTTTGTCAATATTTGGGATTAAATCCAGAGAGTCAAATATGTCACTACTGAGCTATATCCTTAGACTTGACTTTTGTTATTTTTGTTGTTTTTGAAACAGGGTCTCAATCTGTAACCCAGTCTTTCCAGGAGCTCACAATGTAACCTGTGATCCTCTTAAACTAAAACCAATCCTCCTGCTTTAGACCTTGTATTGCTAGGATTATAGGTGTGAGAACCAATGACTAGCTCTAAAATTTTTATCTTAATGTAACTGGAAAGTCACAGAAGAATTCAAATTTCAGAGCAAATTTTGTCTATTATTAACTTTGCTTTTGTGACTTATGTCTTAGAGAATTATAATACACTATTCAAAATAGTAGATTAGGTATAGTGATGCATGCCTATAATTCTGGCACTTGGGAGGCTGAGGTATAAAGATTCTGTGAATTTGATGCTTACTTGGAATACACAAGGAGTAACAGGCCAGCCAGAGCTAATTAGCAAATATATATATATATCTCGCCCAGCTTTTGCCTATTTTATATAAAGCTTCTATAAAAAGCCCTATGTAACCTTTTTTGTGTTAATGTATGTTTCCATTTTATATTCTTAACAATCTATATGAGATCTTTCATATTTTTTTTTTCTATAAAGCCACGGTTACCATCATGCTAAGCAAGTACTCCATCAGTGAAATTCATGGAGTTCTTTTTCATTTTCTTAATGATTAGAAATCTTAAACACCATTCCACATATTTATTTGCTACTCATATAGCCTCTTTAGTGAAATGTCTCTTTTCTAATTGAGATATTTAACTGAATAACCAAGATAGCATTTTTAGAGTTCATAAAATAACTCTGTGTATTAATTCTTTGTCAGATATGTGGTTGACAAACATTTTATCTCAGTGTATAACCTGAATTTCTGTTCTGGGTTTTCTGCAGCACAAATATAAAACATCATTACATTTTAAAACACTTCCCCTCAAGTTTCTGGTCAGACACCCTCAAAAAATGCAGAGTATTGCCATTGCCCTTAGTTGCCTACCAGAACTTGATGGTAAGACCTTATTGCTGATCACAGAATGTGGGGAAATCAAGTTGATACTGACTAGGAAGCTTCCTCCGGGCTGGCTAGTTTTCATGGTACCAGAAGGTGTTATGAGAGCTGAGAGCAAAAAGTCATCAATAATTTTACCCAGCTGTGAATGCGTGAGCTACAATAATGGTCAGCATGGATTAAATACTCTCTTATCACTGAAATAGTGTGTGGCACAGATATTGTAGGAATAATCAACCATTTTCTGATTGGACTTAAGGCCTGCTCCATGGCAAGAAATGCGTGCCTAGTTCTATAAATCTGATTAAAAACCCATGGGTGAGGAGCTCATAGGTCCTATAGATGAACATACTATTATTGTTTTGCTTAATGGACATAGTGTCAAACTGTTCCCTAATTTTGTATATTTCTACCTATAGATTAGTGCAGCTCCCAGATCTTATTAGAGAACTGTCTGGGCAGTGAATGGGAGTTAATACAGAAGCTCGCAAATAGTCAAAGTGCAGGAAATAAGGATCTACTATTTGAAAAGCAACAAATGAGACATCTACATTACACCCCTCCCTCCAAGGCTCAGGGAACACTTCAGAAGGAGGTAAAAAAAAATGTAAGAATTAGAAATTTGGGAAGACCAGAGTGAAACAGTGTCCTCTGGACACAATATAACTGTTGTACTCATGAACTCACAGCAGATGTAGCTGGATGCACAATATCTGCATGACCTCAACCCAACCAACATTTCAACATGGAAGGTGGAGTGGCTCATGAACCCTGAGCTGAGGAGCTATTAACAATTGATGGTTTCTGCAGTAAGAAAAGTGAGTTGTTTTTAAGGGTGGAGCCATAGGTAGGTTGACAGCTTCCTATTGATGGCTTTACATCCAGGGTATATAGCCAAAACAAACTGGACTCAGTGGCTTTTTTTTTTTTTTTAAAGAGGACATGCGATACAGAAAGGGAGTGCATCAGGATGGGAGAAGAGGTGGAGAGGAACTGGGAGGAGTAGAGGAAGGGGATACTGTGTTCAGATTATATGGTATGAGAAAAGAATCTATGCAAAAGGGGGAAGGAAAAAGAGGACATGAAATTGGGAGGGAGTGGATCTGAGAGAAGTTATGGGGGTGCTGGGGATTACTATGATCAAAATACACCATATGCATATATGAGATTATCAGATAATTAAAAAATATGTTTTAAAGGAAAATTTATTAATGTTTTTGATAATGGGTTCATTGAAATGCTCAGTGACATTAGACTAACAAAGCAAAAGAGATATGGCCCCCATTATCGATATCAGAAATAAACCAGAATATATCACTGTAGACTTTGTAGACACAAAATAAACAATATGGGGACATGTAAACGTCTCTGAACACACAATTGGATGACTTGGATAAAATGGAGCAATTCTTTCAAAACTGCAAATTACTGCAGTATAAACAAATTATTTTTACGGCATCTTAACTGTTAAGAAAATTTACTTCATCATTAAAAACTACCCTGTAAAGAAATCTCCAGGACCCCAAAGACTGTAGATAATTTTATGTTTAATGATAAAAAGTAGAATGTAAAAAATTCTAAGAATGAGAGTAAACAAGATATCCATTCTGGCTACTTGTATGTAACATAGAAGTGATTTTAACTTACATACCAATTAAGGGAAGTATAGGACTGCATACAGATCTGAGAGGAAGAACTAAAGCTCTCTCTGTTTGCAGATTATGGGATATAGTTTATATAGAAGATCCGAAGGAATACTCCTACAAACAGTAAGTGAATTCAGCAATATCTGAGAGTACTAGTCAACACAAAGAAACCAACTGTGCTTCTATATAGTAAAACTAAGTATACTGACCTGAGTATGGTGGCACATACCTTAATCCCAGCACTCTATAAGTAGAGGCAGGAAAATCTGTGAGTTCCAGGACAGCCAGGGTTACATAGGTAAGACCTTATATCAAAAAATGAACATATTAAAGTTATAATTAAAAATATTACATTATTTTTCTCCATCCCTTCTTTTTGTGGTGTTGAGGATTAAATCCAGCATGCATAGTAGATAAACTCTTTGCCACTGGACTACACCCCTAGTCCTAGACTACAGTCCATCCCTCAAAAAATATAAGCATAGCCTTAATAAAATATGTGTAGGAGTCATATGCTAGTAACTACTGTGTGTGTATTTATTTGCATATTAAATACCAATACATATCCCACTGTGCTTGTGGAGTTCAGAGAACAACTTTGGGTGTCAGTCTGGCTTTCACCTTACTTGAAACAGTGTGGTTATAGACATGTATTTTCATACAGGCTTTTCACAAGTTTGGGATATTCAAACTCAGTTACTTATATTTGCAAGGCAAATGTTTATTCATTGAACTAAGCCCCCAAGTCATTTTTCTAAGTTATAGTTCTGTAGGTGTAGATTAATGTATGTTTGTATACCCATTTAAGTGTTTGAATATCATTTTCAGGTGTTGTTCCTCCGGCACCCTTGGTCATTTTGTCTTTTTGAGAAAGGGTCTCACTATTTAACCTCACTATGCACAACATGCTGGCTTTATACTCAGAAAAACAAACGCTTCTGACTCCCAAATTCTAAAGTAAAAAGGTGTATGTCACCATATCCAGCCAGTTAAGACAGGGTCACTTACTAGCCTGGGGCTTAACGGCTAGGCAAGTCTTGTCTGGCTGGACTGATAGCCCCAGGGATTGGCCTGAATCCATTCTAACTGTCCTAGAACTCCAGGTGTGTGTGTGTCACCATGTCTGCATTTTAAAAATCTTAACTTTTCATTACATTTTTGTTCTACGAGCATTTCATATCTGTATAAATGAAATATGATTATATGTACCTCCCAACCCCTTCTTACCCCTCCAATTTCCCTGTAATCTTTCTAATTAATCTGTCCTCCCAACCTCATGTTTGCTTTCTTATTGTTGTTAACCCATTAAATTTAATTTGTTTTGTTTATATGCACATGAATGTGGGTCCATCCACTGAAGTATGTGAAACCTACCATTGGCTATACCCTCAAATAATAATTCTTTTTTCTCCCAGTAGCTTTCAATTGTCAATGGCTTCTCAGTAACTGATGAGGCTTGGAAACCACCTCCCCCAGCTCTGCTGGAATACTGGCTGGCCAAAAGTACCTCTCTTAGACATATACCCACTTACTTTTTGTTTGTGTGGTTTTTGTTTGTTTTGTGTTACCTGGGGATGGAACATGGGTTTTCATATTTATACCATTAGTATTTTACACTGATAGAGCTTTCTTACCAGACCCTTTCTATATATACTAACTAGAATTTACTCTGTTCAATAAAAGCTACATAAATACAAAGCCATCATAGATACTTTCTAATGTAAATAAAAATGTGATTAAGGTTAGTTTTATACTTGGTAAGATTTTTCAGAAAAAAAATATGCCTGGAAAAACAGAAGAACTATTCAGTTAAGTTAAGAAGGCTAAATGTTGTTTGTATTTGCTGGGTTCAGGAGTAGGGAAGCAAATTCAGGAAATATAGAAATTTAGATGTATTTAGCGGTGTATACCAAACATGAAATCTAAAACAAACGTAATGCCTTAGATGAAAAGTAATCCAAGAGAAAATTCTTACAGATGTTAGGTAATAATTTTCTTAAATTGGCTAGTTTTCCCACTAAGGAAAAACACTAGTTTAAAAAGTAGTTTCCATTTCTCTTAATGTTGTCTCATTACAAATAAATTGCTAGGCTTCAGAAAATCTAAAGAACTTGACCTCCTCACCAACATTCCTTTCATTTTATTTGTCATGTTTTTTTACTATTTCCTATTTGTGACTACTGCTGCTTATGAAAATGGAATGCAGACCCTTTTCTTCTACAATAATCCTAGCCAGAGATGCTGTGTAAATGAAGGCATAGGCAACAGGAGGAAAATACCTTCTCTTTAGGATGCTTGTCTTATTTACATCATAAAACCTGAAGGAAGGAGAAAAAAAAGGAAAAAGAGAAATCAAGTTTCTGCTTATCTTCAACTATTTTGTACCCTTCCTGGAAGCAGTGAGTCTCTCATGTATAATGACAAAGGTAGAAGGATACGTGACGTGAAGTGAATATTGGGAAGTATTTGAGAGGAATTTTTTTTTTTTTTGTATTCTAAGGTTCAAAATATTTTTAGATCCTCTTCAAAACTAAACAGCAGAAATCAGAGAGGCAAAATGCACCTACAATGAGTCTCAGGTAGCCCAAGTTATATAGAGAGACTGCCTTCAATGTGCGCACCTTGAAAGGCAATGGGGAACAATTCAAAAGAGAAATGCAATGGTAAAGATTTTATTTAATTGTATAGACTAACAGAAAAATGCGGTCATCGTAGAAGCTGCTATGATTTGAATATTAATATTCTCTAACCCTATTAGTATGATTAGCTTCTAACCTGTAAGGTGACAGTATTAAGAGGTAGAGCCCTTGAGAGGTAACTAGGTCATGAGGGTGAATCTCAAGAAGAGATTTACTGCTATTTAAAAGGTAAAACAAATAGATATCATATCTTCCATCATGAAAAAGATAGTTAGCTGTCTAGAATGGGCCCTGGCCAGACATTATGTATCCCAGCTGGCACCTTAACCTTGGATTTTGTAGTCCTCAAAACTATGAAAGTTTTATTTTCTTCACTTGTTTACAACAACCCATTTAATGTTATTTTTCTCTAACAACTTGTGATGGCCACTTGACTAAGTTAAAAGATACCCAGAGAGCTGATAAACAGGAACTTTCAGTTTAAGAAGGCCCTCTGGAAGGTGGTAACATTAGAATAGCTCAACTGAGGAAAAGGATAAACCTGGTCCATTGAATACTTTAAGTTCCCATTTAGTCTTTTCATGAACATTTCAAAAACATCAAATATACCACCCTTTAAGTTTCTCCATTCTAGGTTTTGGAAGAATGTGGGATCTTTAATTAATTAATTAATTTGCTGTTATTCCCAAATATTATTCCTAATAGTGGAAGGGATGCTTATGTTTTGTGAATCGGACACAAACTAGAATTACCTTGGAAGAAGGAACCTTCATTAAAAACATGGCCTCTATCAGACTGGCCTGTTGGCAAATCTCTGGAGCATTTTCTTGATTAATGGTTGCTGTCATGTTGGAGAGTCCAGCTCACTATATGCAGTACCAGCCCTGGTCAGGTGGTACTAGATAGTAAAAGAAAGCAAACTGAGCAGCCATGGGAAATAAGCCAGTAAGCAGTGTTTTTCCAGGGTTTCTGCTTCAGTTCCTGCCTCAGCTTCCAAGGATGATGGACTGCAACCTGTAAGACTTTCCACTCCCAAGTTGCTTTGGGTATTAAATCACAGCAACAGAGAGAAAACTAGGACAGTAGATCAGTGTCTAAGTATTGTATTCAGTTCTTTTGTCAAGATTTTCTTCAACCCAAAGTCCTTTCTGCATTCCAGCTTTTGAATATATGTAAAGATAAATTTTATCTATTTCATATTAAACTTGATTAGTTTAGAACTATCCAGTTTTTCAACACTTTTTGAGACAAGGTCTTACTATTTAGCCTGGTTGGCCTTAAAATTGCTGTGTAGATATGACTGGCTTCAAACTCCCAGAAATCCCCCTGTCTCTGCCTCATGAGTGCTTGGGGTAAAGGAGTGTGTTTCCATGCCCAGCTGTTCAACTATTTTACCTTTGGCAAGTTATTTTATCACATGGCCTCAGATTCCTTGTGTGCAAAATTAAAGTTTTCTGGTTTCCAAATCCTGTCCTTTTCAGGATGATAAGTATCCTTCCAGGATGGTCATCAATCGATAGAACAGGATTGTGTCTTTTTAACTAGAACACCATGAATAATTTCACAAGTATAATGGCTATTAAAAAATGAAGACTTTTAGACTATAAGTTTCTAATAGTATTTCTATTAAGTAATATGAAAACATATTCTTAACTTTTAGTTCAGATGTATGTTATAATATAGTTCATATTTTCTAAATGATACACACATATATATGTATATATAAATAATATAGTATATATTTCTGTTAGATATTTATTTGTTCATACCACAAATATTACTGAATACTATACAGCAAGCATATATACACTATACAGCAAGCATATATACAGTAGTAGAGATAACAAGCATGATCCATATATATATATATATATGGAACTTGAACTTACAATATAGTACTGGTGATACATATAAAAGCAAATATAAACTAAATATTTTGACCAGATGTTACAATGAGAGCCAGCTAGACTATTTAACTACAGTGACATATTATAGAGAAGACTTTTTCATATTTAACTCAGTCTCAATTTTATAAAGGGAAGAAAAATACTGTGTAATAACAGGGCACTGAATTAAATCTCAGGGTACTTATCAGCTTATTTCCTGTACTTCCTGTTCTTTATTGAGATAGTGCATCACTATGTAGCCCTGGCTAGCCTAAAACTTATTATGTAGAGGATGCTGGTCTAAAAATTATAGGTATCCTCCTGCATCCTCCTCCTGAGTTTTAGGTCTAAAGGTGAAATCAAATACTAGCCTGTAAAATTTATTATTTCAAATTTATTATTATTCCTTGTTTTTTGAGTGCCAGGCTTGAACCCAGTGTGCTGTGCATACTAGGCAAGCACGCTAAGCACTAAAATATGCCCTCCCTTAAATTGATTAAAAATCACTTAACTTCTTTTTGTTTTGCTGAGGATTTAATCCTGGGATTTGCAAAGCATAGTGCTAGGCTTTGCTAGCATTTTTCTGGGTAAGTAAGTGCTCTGCCTCAGTGTTCACTGGCTAAATTAATGTCTAAGATAGATAATAGAAGCCAGGCTTGGTAGCTTTTATCTATAATCCCGGCTCTTAGGAGGTTAAGGGAAGAGGATGGTTGTGAGTTCAAGCTAGTAACCTCAGCTACTTAGCTTAGACTATAGAAACTGTTTTAATAAACAGAACAAAAAAGATAACAGAGAATTTACTATATAATTGAAAAATTGTGGTCATTTAAAAACATTTCAAATCTAGTCATACTCTTCTGAAACTAAATGTAGTCTTAAATTTTAAAATGTGCATGCATTTTTCCATACAATTAATTTAAATTTCACAAAATCAATTTTAAACATTTAATCATGTATTGTTCACACTAACATTTGGTCATAAATTAGTACATTTGGACCTGTTCACCATAAACAACATACAGATGTCAAAGGAAGGCATTATAACAGAATTATCACAAGATAGGGGGCATGTTACTGGGTTTTGAGTACTGCTTCCATCTAATTTTATAGACTTTGTAAAATATCTTCCAACTTATGGTTAACTGAAGCTCAGAGGCATTGCAGAGGCACCTGCGAGTTCCTTAAGAAAGCTGCAATCTTTACAAGGCACAGAGTTCTGGCACATGGTAGGTTCACCATGCACAGTTGTTAAATAAATAAGTTAATAAACGATAGACAAGAATCTAGAAATAATATTTCAAGTTAAGGAAGCATGTGGGTTGTAACTATAATATCTAATTGAAATGCTATGAATAGTGTGCCAAGTTTTCTTCCTGGGCCTCTTACAAGTATAGTAATCGTCTCGTATCTTTGCTTTTGTTGTTTAAAGTTTCAGTTACCAGTAGTTAACTATAGTCTGTGAATAGAAACATTTGTCTTGACTTTCATCAATGAGACCACAGTCCCATGGCTTTTTATCACAGTACAGAGTTATAATTGTTTTTGTTTGTTATCCGTCATTGTCATTAATATCTTGTAGCTAATGTAGAAACTAAACTTTATCATAGACATATATACATAAACTAAAATCAATATATAAAGGGTTTCAGTTTCAGAAATACACTGGAGGTCTTGGAATGCTTCCATGAAACAAAGATGTGATGTAATGTGACAGAACAAGGAAAAATATCTAAAATGTCAAAATTTTGTCATAAGCAATAGTTGACTAGTCATCTAGAGGCAAAGCTCACTTTAGTAATCAGGAACAAGAATGTCCTCTGTACTTAACAAGATTTCTCCTGAAATCCCAAGAAGAAATTTTTATGGTAAAAAGTCTTCCTCAGAGCAATGTATCAAATATTAGTTTTAAAAGTCCTTTTAAAACCCAGGACTTTTTCTATAATATTTGATAAATTGTTCTGAGGCACCAACCAGGCAGCATACAGCAGCTGATATGAGGGCCCCGACACATATACAGCAGAGGACTGCAGGGTCTGGGTTCAGTGAGAGAAGATGCATCTAACCCTTGAGAGAGGTCTGGTGAGATGGGAGTAGGGGTATAGGGGATATCCTCTTGGAGACAGGGCAGGAGAGGTATGGAATGGGGAGCAGTCAGGGGGCAGACCGGAAGGGGGATGACTGGACTGTAAAAAAGGATTAAAGAATAAAAAAATAATAAAAAAGTTTTCACTAACTTTCAGCAAAAATAAAGTATCACTTCATCCTTGTCTTACATATTGCAAGTTTCTGTAGGTATAGTAGATTATGCAAATAACTGATGAGGGACTTCATATCAATAGCATTAGCTTAAAAACATACTAAGTACATGCCTAAAACCCACTGAGAGAATCTTGACCATGAATACTATGGCTATATCACCTTGCATTTGGTAAGTGTATATTTCTGGAAATAATCTGTCCTTATCTCTTTTCTTTTGTATGGGGGAGGGGGTCCCCAGGAAGGCCCTAAAGCACAAAGTACTTATTATCAATGGCAGATTAAACAGAACATTTGAAAAAATATTTAAATATCCTACTGAAAAATTAGAAAATAATTTTGAGGATACCTTATTGAAGGTAAAGAGAAAAACCAGCTAAAAATAAGAATTACAAAGAGACAGTTATATCCCTGTAAAGAAAGTAAGCAATTCAGATTGGAGTGAGTCATAAGATTCAGGAAATATATCTTCAAGATGACAAAACTGTTCTACTGCCAAATGTGTGGGGATGTATTGAGAAAGTATGCAAAGAAACTAGTATCAAGTACTTAGAAAACTAGGTAAGCAAACATGTAAATATCAGAAATACAACGTAAGAAAGATGCTGTGGTAGCACACACTAATAGTGCCAGCACTTGGAAGGCTGATGTTCCCACAAATTCAAAGCCAGCCTAGGCTACATGATGAGTATCAGACAACTAGAGATACAGAGGGAGACGATTTCTCAAAAACCAAAAGTGAAAACAAAATAAATTATAACTTCCAAGGGAATAAAGTATATAATATGTAATGAAAAACAATATTGCACCTCATAACTCAAAGGTGTCAAGTATTTACATTATAATCATATTAGTATTGTATAAGTTTGTTTGGGGATTCTAGCAGGGGAATGCCATTACTTCTATAGCTTTCACAGAAGAATGACCCACCTCTGTTGAGAATGGTTACTGTCTTTAGCCAAGCCTATATTTCAGGAGGAACACATAGTTGTAAGAAAGGAAAGAAAGCTGCATAGCTGACAAATTGGCTGAATCACCCCTGATTTCTCAGGTCAGATCACCCCAACAACCCAAGGTTAATATTGAATATCACACTAGCCAACAATAAGGGAGGATGAGAGGGAAGAAAAATGAACAGAAGTAAATGAAAAGATTAATGAAACAATGTCAGAAGATTTTTAAAGCCTTGAAACATATAGTAAAAATGTAATAGATACCGGTTAACATGGAAAAAATGAAGTAGCAATATAAACAGGTCTGTGAGGGCTAGCTAGATGTGACTTCTATTTGTTCTCCTTTTTTCTAAAGTAATAGCAGGTTTAGCTGAACACAAGATTGACACAGTAAAACTCTATTTGTAGCTTCCTTTGCACTTAGGTTATGACCATGTGACTAAACTTTAGCCATTTTGATGGAAGTGAAAATGTTTAATGATAGTTTCAACAGATCTGGAAGAGGCGTTGCATCACAGAAGTGGCAGAAAAATCACTAAGGCTACTCTAACAGTTTTATACTAGCTGTAGACACCATATTAGCTGGACAGAATTGTAGAGGTTTGTCTAAACCACTGTTATTTTGAATCTTCTGTAACTCTCAGCTAATTCTGACAAATGTACTACATCATTCACAGATGGCAGTAAATACCAAAGAGACTATCTAATTGAGTAAAAACTGCTTGGCTCTAGCTACAGGAAAAGGTAGGAGGGGATGAGTAGGGAGAGTTTTTCAAACAAATTCTACAGAACTTGCTAGCCTGTTGAACGGTTGAGCTAAGACTAGAAGCCCCTGAGACCCTGAAGGAACAGTAGGAGCTTTGCCTATTCCCGGGTACCAGGCCCCTGTCACTGTCCACAATTGGCCTGGCAATGCTCCCCACAAGAACCATAGCCTAATTAAAAACCCTAGTACCAGGCACAAACCTTTCTTTTTGAATGGTTGATCAGAGTAGTACAAGTAACTGCCAAAATAATATAGATTTTGAAAGTAGCCTCTTGGGGTACCCTGTTGGTAAAGACATCATATACTTAGGGCATGGCCTCCTATGGTTCGAACTGGATCTGATTTGAAAGCCGCTAGTTTCCATTGTTCTAGAACACCTTATGCAAACTTCCAAGGAAGAGAAGTGGATAAACAGTCCCTATTCACCCGCATCACCTGTGAACCATAATAATTATCATTAATAGCAAGATGTGCATAAAGGTACAGTAAGAGGCCTTCCTATGTCAGTGGCAGCCAAGAGTTGTCTAATTAGACTTAAGACCCATTTAACAGGAGGGAAATCATATACCTGGTACTGGAAACCTAGCAAGCTTCTAAGGGCTAGTGAAGTCATGGACCTTAGAAAAGAAAGTATTTCTGCCACTGTGCTAGACCAGCATAATTCTTTACTACATTCTAAAACTTATCCTTTACTCAGAGATAAGTGTAGCTACCAAAGAAACTTGCTCCCTCCTCCCCCAGCAAATGGAGACCATCGCTGAAAATCACAACTGGACACAATGCAGAGATCAAGAGACTGTGGGGAAATCAGCTCAGAAGATATATCTGTATCACAATTCCTCTCTGTTCGTCTCAAGGAATATCATGGAAGAGTGGGCAGAAAAGCTGTAAGGGCCAGAATACTAGGAAGTGTGTGGTGAACAATCTACCCATGAAATGGCTACATAAACAAGACTGGAACAATGACAAGATCAATGGGTATATTATAATGAAATGGAAAGAATTTTATGGGGTCCCACCCAGCAACCAATGACTCTGGGGAGAAGGAAAATTAGCCTATCCCAGGAATTACCACCCCCTTACTGGTTGTCTAATGCAAAATCAGCCCTGAAATCACATATACAAACAACAATGGACTCAGCAAGTTGTATTTATATTTGTATAGGTTTGGGGAAGAATAAGTAGCAAGTACCTAAAACAAAAGTGTCTCCACCCCATGTATATGTGTGTATGTATGTGTAACAATGACAATCAAATAAAAAGAGGCTATCAACTTGGAGAGGACATGGGAGGATAAGTGGGAAGGGATGGATGGAGGAAAGCGAAGGGGTAAAGTGATATTCTATTTCAATGAAAATTATTTATTTGTTTTATTTATTGTTAGTGTATGTGTGTGTGTGTGTGTGTGTGTGTGTGGCTATGCTCATGCTCAGGTACACACATGCCACAGCGTGCATGTGAAAAACAGAGGACAACTTCCAAGTGCTAACTAGTTCTCTTCTGCCATGGAAAATGAGGTTCAAATCTAGGTTTATGGCTTGCAGAGCAAGCATTTTTACTCAAGGAAGTAGGTTTGATTCTTATAAATATAATTAAAAGTTAAAAATGACAAAAACACAAGCTATACTTTTCCCTATTTAACTTTACTTAGGTTTTCCATGTTACAATCCCACATTAATAATACCAGAGGAGAGAGAAAAGAAATTGGCATGGGCGGCAGAGAGCACGAATGTCTCTAAGACTTGCCAAAGACCTTGGACAGGAGATGTTCCAGGGAGTCTGTGAAGTTGATTCTAGCTAGGAATTCTAGCAGTGGGGAATATAGAACCTGAAGTGGCCACCTCCTGTAGCCAGGCAGGACTCCCAGTGGAGGAATAAGGACACCATCCCATCCACAAAACATTTGACCCAAAATGTATCCTGCCTACAAGATATGCAGGAACAAAAATGGAGCAGAAACTGAGGGTATAGCCAACCATGACTGGCCCAACTGAGACCCATCCCATGGGCAAGAACCAATCCCTGACACTATTAATGGTACTCTGTTATGCTTGCAGACAGGAGCCTAGCAAAACTGTTTTCTGAGAGGCGCCACCCAGCAGCCAATGGAAAGAGTTGCAGAGAGTCACAGCCAGACATTAGATGGAACTTTGGGAGTCTTGTGAAAGAGTTGGGGGAAGAATTGATACTCCACAGGAAGTCTCTTGGGGGCTCCCAGAGACTGAACCACCAACTAAAGAGCAAGCATAAACTGGACCTAGCATCCCCTGCCCTGCATATATGCAGCAGATGTGCAGCTTGGTCTTCATGTTGGTCCTCCAACAACTGGAGCAGGGGCTGTCCCTGACTCTAATGCCTTCCTGTGGATCCTGTTCCCCTAACTGGGCTGCCTTGTCTGGCCTTAGTGGGAGAGGATGTGCCTAGTTCTGCTGAGACTTGATGTGGCAGGGTTTGTTGGTAAACAGGAGGGCCTCCCATTCTCAGAGGATAAAGGGAGAGGGAAGGAGAGGAGCTGTGTGTATTGAGGGAAATGGGAGGGGGCTGCAAACAGGATGTAAAGTGAATAAATAAATTAACAAAAATAAAATAATAAAGAATAATGTTAAAAAGTCTCCAGTCATTTTTTTATATCATTTGGCTTGCTGTATTTGAAACTCCTTTAGAACAGGATGTGTCTGATGCGTTTCCTTCTCATTGAAAGTATACACTCTTGCACAGCAACATTCTTGGCAAGCACAGGATGAAAATTGGTTTTACATCTGGATCACAACAAGAAGGAAAGCACTGACTAGGACAATAAGTGTTTTTAGAGTAGTGTTTGAGAAACTTTTGCTCTTCATCTTCTCTTTAAGTGTTTGAAAAAAATGTTCTTTCATCTGGAAGAGCTTCATATTTTGTTACTTGTTCTTTAATAGTACCTCCCTCTTGGTCTTCTGAGATGACCCTCAAGTATGGTGGAAGTCATGTAATAGTTTTGCACAATGCCAAATGTTATCATTTCTTCCTCTGAGTTGAATGAGACTTGGAAACCCAATGCTAAAAATCTTTATACCAAAGAAACCAGCAGATGGTTAAAAAAAGGATTTGTCTCTTAAAGAAACATTAAATATTTACAATACCAAAATTAACCTCCTATAAATGCCTTTCAAGTGGAATATAAACTAATTCTCCCCACATTGATCAATACAATTATTTTTTATTTATTATTTGAGTGCATGAGATACTTTGGAGAAATGTTTATATATACCTTTTATAATTAAAAATGCCTTATTTGCCTTTTTAATCATTCAATTGTGTTATTTACACACTGGATATAATTTCTTTATCTGATATATAATTTTTAAAAAC
Organism: Rhynchomys soricoides; assembly: GCA_019843965.1. NCBI lineage: Eukaryota > Metazoa > Chordata > Mammalia > Rodentia > Muridae > Rhynchomys > Rhynchomys soricoides. The sequence goes on along the minus strand of JADRCH010007664.1, from coordinate 3,316,767 downwards.
ATGTTTCCCATTAGTAAGGGGGAACACTTCTCCAAGCTGATGGGAGTGCAAACTCTGTCAGTCAATTTGGTGGTTTCTTTGAAAATTGGAAATAGTTCTACCTCAAGGCCCAGCTATATCACTCCTGGACATATACCCAAAAGATGCCCCACCATGCCACAAGGACACTTGCTCAGCTATGTTCATAGCAGCTTTATTTTTGATAGCCAGAAACTGGAAACAACCCAGATGTCCCTCAAGTGAAGAATGGATAAATAAAATATGGTTCACTTATACAAAGGAATAATATTCAGCTATTAGAAACAATGACTTCATGAAATTTTCAAGCTAATGGATGGACTAGAAAATATCATCCTGAGTACATGGTACGTACTCACTGATAAGTGGATATTAGCGGTAAATTGTAGGATAACTACACTGTAATCCACAGACCCAAAGAAGCCAAACAACAAGCCAAAGGAGGATGCTTAAATTTTTCAAGGAAGGGAAAATAAAATAGAAATCAGAGGTGGATGGAGGGAGGGAACTCGGTGGGAGAAGAGATGGGGAGGGAAGCAGGATGGGTGGATCAGATGTAGGGAAAGCAGGGGAGAGAAAATAGAAATTGGCAATGGAGAGGGGTATCTATGAGGTGACAGTAGCTGAGACTCCTAGCAGTGAAAGATATGGATCCTGAAGTGGCCATCTCCTGTAGCCAGGCAGGACTCCCAGAGGAGAGATAAGGATACCTGCCCACCTACAAAACCTTAGACCCAAACTGTGTTCTGCCTACAAGATATGCAGAGACAAAGATGGAGCAGAGACTGAGGGAATGACCAACCAACGACTGGCCCAAATTAAGACCCACCCCTTGGGCAAGAACCAATTTCTGATATTATGAAACTCTGTTATGCTTGCAGACAGGAGCCTAGTAAAACTGTCCTCTGAGAGGCTCCACCCAGAAGCTGATGGAAACAGATGCAGAGACTCACAGCCAAACATTAGATGCTCAGAGAGTCTTGTAGCAAAGTTGGAGGAAGGATTCAGGGACCCGAAGAGGATAGGGACTCCACAGGAAGACCAGCAGAGTCAACTAACCTCTACCTTTGGGGCCTCCCAGAACTAAACACCAATTAAAGATCACATGTGGGCTAAACCAAGGCCACTGGCACATATGTAACAGATGTGCAGTTTGGTCTTTATGTGGGTCCCCCAACAACTGAAGCGGGGACTGTCCCTGACTGTTGACTGCCTATAGATCCTATTCCTGTAACCGGGCCACCTTGTCTGGCCTCAGTGGGAGAGGATGTGCCTAGTCCTGCAGTGACTTAATGTGTCAGGGTGGTGTGATAGTGGGGGGGGTCTCTTTCTTCTCAGAGGAGAGGGAGGAATGGGTGGAGGAGAGGGGTTAGTGAGTAGAGGAGCTGTGTGAGGGGGGACTGGGAGGAGGGGGACTGATATTGAGATGTAAAGTGAATAAATAAATAAATGAAAAATGTAAAAGAAAAAATTTCTTTTTATGTCATAAATGACATTGCTTGCAGTACCCCATGCTGCTGGTTTTCAAGCTCTCATTTTTGCTGTTCATTACCTAAAGCATGAAAGTTACTGAATATGTCTTACCCGAACTATTTCACAGTCGACATTTAATTCAGTTGCAACAGCTTCAATCTTCTCTCTACATACAGAGCCCAGGCTGGTCATACCATTGTCCCAGTACTTCTTAAGAGTAGCCAAGTCTCGGTCACTGAATTGAGTGCGGTCCTGTAGCTAGAAATTATATTTAAGATTTAATATGAGAAGGTAAACAGGGTGGGAAGTAGCAAGCTAAGTTCAATATATAACATTGTGACAGTGACCTAGAGATATCCTAAGAGACACTTATGCCTCTTCTTTCAGCTATCAGACCACAATTCTTTTTTACTTGCAAAATTAGCGTGTTTCAAGGGAACACAGGTGTCAGGAGTTCAAACTGACCTCCTTAGAAAAGGTACAAAATGCTGGCATACTCCACCTCTCAAGGCAATAATAGACTTGTAACAAAGAACTCTTGTCAAGCCCAGAATGGGTGAGAATCTTATACTGAACAATATTATTTTCTCATTCAAAGTGGTAGGTCTTTAAGATCTCATGTTTCTCTATCTGTATGCAAATTAAAACAAACAAAACAACAACAAAAACACTTTCTGAGAGAAAACTTAGGACCCAGGTCTCCTTGTTCCTGCAATAGGACCCATTGTTCTATCTCAAGGCTAAATTGTGTATGCTCTAGCTTTGTCTCCTGGCTTTATATAAATTATGGGATGCCTATAGACATAGTGGGGAGGAAATAGATACTCCCCACACTTTGGCCAAAATGTAAATAAATCCATTTGCTTTGACTAATTTCTGTTTCTTAGATTGTCTAAAATACAGACAATCTGAGTCTCTGAGTTTATGAACCCAAATGTCCAGCAAATATAACAGGTAAACAAATTTTACAAGTTTTGCCATATTTCTTCACTATTAAGACATACATTTTCACTGTTTTAAATTTCCATAATAAGTGTGCTAGGACGAAAGGAGTAGACATGCTTTTAAGTGACAGGAATGCAATGCTCTTCACTCTGCAAACATTCATCATAGCAAACAGATAAACAAAAGGGTGATTTAAATTAACAACCTGGAATAACACTTAACATTTAATTTATATTTTTTCAAATTTTTACTTACAATACACACATTCCCACTCATATACAAAATTAACAAGCAAAGATAGAGGCTGCGGATAACAGATCACTCAAAGTGCTTGCTTTGCATGCAAGAACATGGTTTACTTTGAGTTCTGAGCTCCCATATAAAAGCCCAAAATGGGAATGTTCTTATAAAGCCAGTGTTGGGGAGACAGAAGATTTTCTAGGTCTTAGTGGTCAGTCAATCCTAGCCTAACTGTTGAACTGCAGGCCAATTTGAAACCTTGTCTCAAAGGAAGTCTATATTACTCCTGGTGATGGCACCTTGCTCTACAAGCATGTGTAAATTTATACATATATACATACCTGAAACATATAGAAACATACATACACATACAGACATACATGGACACAGTCAGACAGTCAGACAGACAGACAGACACATATACACACCAAAGATAGCCTAATATCATTGTGCTGCCTGCCCTTTGGTCTTAATCTAAAGTTGTTTTACAGTGGAGATAAACTCTAAAGGCCCCCAAAGCATTTGCTTCCCAAGAAGAAATTTCACACAATTCTGACAACTTAAATTAACCAATATATATTTCATAGTTTACTTCATCTTTTCTATAAAATTCTAATACTGCTACAGAAAATGTAGAGAGAAACTATAAATCTCTTTTCCCTCCCAGTTTGGCCAAACTGCAAACAAATCTCTTTGCTTTATCAATGTGTTACTTAATTCTTTTACAATGCAGTAGTTTTATAAACTTAAGGACCCTTGGTAACATGATGAATTTAAAAGACAAATTAGTAAAATGTAAGAGGACATTGTAATTATGAAAGATAAATCATATTTATAGTATCCAAAAGTGTCTAATAAACCTAACCCTTTTTGTTCTTAGGCTTTTAAAAAACCCAGTATAGTACATGTTTTATACATTGTTTAATTCAATGAGTCTCAGAGGTATCCCTGGGAAGTAAACTAGAAAAAGATAGAATAATGACTTTCATTTTGCTGATAAAGCATCAGGAAAAGAAAAGTAAAAAAATTTGTTCAGTAGGTCACAAAGCGTCCAATGCAGAGGTAGAAACAGAAATATCTCTAATTCTTTTTCTGTAAGCTTTATCCTATGATATACCCAATTATATTATGGAGTATTGAAAAAAATCATGGCCGGGCAGTGGTGGCGCAGGCCTTTAATCCCAGCACTTGGGAGGCAGAGACTGGTGGATTTCTGAGTTCAAGTCCAGCCTGGTCTACAGAGTGAGTTCCAGGACAGCCAGGGCTACACAGAGAAACCCTGTCTCGAAAAACCAAAATGGAAAAAAAAAAAAAAAAAGAAAAGAAAAAAATCTAAAAATGAGCCTTACATATACAATTATATATATTATATTTTATATTATATATTGAAAATCTGTGTGTATCTATGTTTGCATGATAAGATAAAGGAGAAAGTAAAAGGGGATAAGAGGTAGAAGATAGAGAGAAAGAAGATGGGATGCATTGGATGCAAGGAACAGGGCGTTCTGTAGATTGACAGGTGGAGAAAAAGAGTGAGGTAGGTATGAAGGAAGGCAGAGATAGATGATAGATAGATAGATAGATAGATGGATGGATAGAAAGATAGATGATAGATAGATAGAGGTAGGTAGGTAGATAGATAGATAGAGGTAGATAGGTAGATACATACATACATACATACATAGAGATAGATAGACAGATAGACAGAGATAGGTAGATACATACATACATAGAGATAAATAGATAGGGATTGATCAATAGATAGATAAACAGATAGTTGAGAGAGAAATAGAGAGGAGACTATAAGAGTGATTTTTAAACATGTTGCAAATCATGATGTTTGGGGTATATGGTTGTTTTAGTATAGTCAGTTCATCTGAGCATAACATGACTTTCTCATTACCAACCTAGAGCAGAGATAACTCTGACCCCCTCATCCCGAAAGGAAGTAAAACAATATATTAATAGTCAGGGGTCTGCTAATAGTAGTAGAGTGGCTAGTAGTCTCTAGTAGGGCACATGGAATGGTATAGGACTTCAACTTGGAATGTGAGCAGTACTCCCTTCTGCCTCCTCATTGCAAGTGGCCTTCAGAAGTGCTAAAGTATATTGCAGGGTAATTGAATGCAGGACTCTATGGGGCACCTCAGTGAGCTTGGTCTCACATATGCTGGGATGGGCCTTTTGTGTGATGCAGGTGGTTTTGAGTCATCATGCTCTAGTAAGTAAACCCAATAAACCCACTTGTTCAACAAACAGGGTGGATTTGAATGGAATCTTGCCTTTTGTCTGTCTTTGTTGCTGGATTTGGAGTGAATAGGCATTTGTTCACATCTCCACAGGAGAAGCAATGCAATAGAGGCTCCAGAGCTGCCTTTTGCCTAAGATAAAGTTTATTTAATTCCACACTAAGAATGCCCTTCAAATACTTCCTACACATGTACTCCCTTTAATGTGTTATTTCTAATTGCAATTTAATATGGAAGACCTCCAAAATCAGACTCAGAGGAAATAAAATATGTACAACAAGGGCTGGGGAGATGGTACAGTGAGCAAAAGCACTTGCTGTGCAAGCATGAGGACCGGAGCTCAGATCACCAGCTCCCACATAAAAGTAGTGTGTGCCAAGTGTGCCTATAACCACAGTCCTGGAAAGTGGGGTGAACTGGATTCCTGGTGTTTATTACCCAGCCAATCTAGGCAAAATGGCAAGTTTCAGGCTCAATGAGACTTTCCTCTTCCTGTCTCTGTCTCAATCTCTCTGTCTTTGTGTCTCTCTCCCCCATCTTTCTCTTCCTCCCTCTCTGTGAACATGTATATGTATAAATTCAATTACAAAGGGATAGAAAGATGGCTCAAAAGTTAAGAACATACTGTTTTTTCACAGAATCCAAATTTGATTCCCAGCACTGATGCTGACTACCTATCACTATACTTCCAAGGGATCTGACCACCTATTCTGGTCTCACAGGCAACTGCAAACATGTGGTGCACAAGCATATGTTCAGGTACATACACATACATACAATTAAAAAATAAAGCTTGAAAATGATTACTAGTTAAATCTGTTTTTCCTTACTTAAAAATTAATATTTATTGTAAGTACTATTATTAAATCATATGTTTGAAATGAATGAATCTAAACATGCCAGTTAAAGTTTTATTTTCTCATCAAAGGGGTCTAACGTTAAGTTATTAGCAACATAAAAATCACATCACTTATTCATTCTACATTGATTACACAACAGTTGTGGAATTAAAATTCTCAAGACGCTGGATAAAATCAATATTAGAAGATTCTAGGAAGGTTCAAATAATTCATTGCAACTGCTGTCATGAATATTCCCATGAATTTCCACTGCACCAAATTCTCTAGTGCGAGTTAACCTACATTACTGTCAGAATGGAAGAAGTAATGAACAGAACACTGAACACACTCAGCCAATTAATTTGTAATTCATTTAGAGGACATCCAAAGCTGATTCATTCTTTAAATTGAACTAAATAAAACCTGATTTTATTTGCTAGAAATGTGCTGGGGTCTAAGCATTAGCAATGCTAAAGGCGACCTATTATGACAATGCCTGTTAAGTAGAAGCTTATGAAAGAAGCACAGTTCTTTTTAAAGCTCCTAAGAGCATATTTTAACTAAGAAAATAAATAAGGTAATAAAAATCAATTAGCATTAAAATTGTGAAGACCCATTTAGAGAGGGAACAGGGTGTGTGGACATTTACAGGATAAGGTGAACTCTCCCCTAAGGAAGACTGAAATTGAAGTCAAATTTGTCTTTGTATTGGACTCTCAGGTCAACTTCGTTTTAGGAAACACACTGAAGCCTAAAGTTCTGGCTTAGGTAAAGGACACTGTCAATAATTCTGTTGATTTTGTGCAAAGGGGTGCATTCCAAAAGTCCAGGGCTTCCTAAATGTGACATAAAAAAGCATTGTCAGTGTGCTACCCTCAAATAAGCCCTTAATATGAAATACAATCAAATAAAAATAAAAGAATATAAAAATCAATTCCTGTTTTCTCTTTCTTCACCTAAAAACCTATCATTTTAACACCCACCATAAGCACTAGCAGTAGATTCTTCAGTAACATTCTAGGACTAAAATGCATATATATAACCAGGCTCAATGGCTTACACTGCAATGCCATCATTGCAGAATCACTCTGAGTTGCAGCCTGAACTGCATAGCAAGCACTAGGACAGGCACAGGCTCTGTGTGAGATTCTCTCCCTTGCGTCTCAGAATAAATATGTATGTACACACACACACACACACACACACACACACACAATTATATGTATGTTAGTATATGTGCATGTATATATAGTCTTACCTGAAAACCTATAAATGTTAACACCAAACAACCACTAGTAGCATTTTCATATAGATATGATACCATAACTTAAGCTTTTCAACCTAATAGTATATTATGCTAAATTTTCTGTATCAACATTTATAAATATACATATATTACAGCCTAGGCTAGCCTGAAACTCCCAATCTCCCTTGCTCAGTTTCCTGAGTCCTGGGTTTATAGGTATGAACCATTATACCTGGCACATTTAACTATTTTTAAAAAATCATTCACATAAGTAAAATTATGCAGTGTTTGTCACTCTGTGCTTAGCTTACTTCACTTAGCATGATATTTTTCATCATTATTCATATACTTATAAGTAGCAAGGTTATCTTTTATATGGGGTGAATAATATTCTATTCTATATACATACCTACATACACTGTAATAAAATATGTGCATGTACACAGAAATACATTTTCTCTATTTATTCATTCCTTGATAAAATTTACGTTGTTACAATATTTTGGCTATTTCAAAAAAAATGCTGCAATGGATAGAGTAAGGCAGATATATCTCTTTGAGATTTTCCTTTGAAATCCCTTAAAAAATATATTACTGTTGTTGTTGCTGTTGTTTTTGTTATGTGGATGTGGATGTGTAGATACCCACAGAAACTAGAGGAGTCTCATATTCCACAGAGCTGGACTTAGGACGGTAAATCAAGGGTGCGAGCGACAACTTGGATCCTCTAAGAGAACAGGAAGTACACTTGGCCATGGAGCCATCTCTCTAGGTCCATTTTCAAATATTTTGATTATATATCAAAAAATGTCAATTCCTAAACATATGATAGTTCTATTTTCATTTTTCAGTTTGAAATTTTAGCTAACATATTTTGCTCCATCCTATGGATACACTCATAACAAGTTTATCTATTCTTATGTGTGGTGGGAAGAAATTTTTGATTATTTTATTTTATTTTGATTTTTGATTATTTCCTCCTCATATTGATAGAAAGAGATTCCTGCCACTGGGTCATGAGAATGGCTAAAATCATGACTAGATGAAATGAGCAATAATACATTTGCTTATTGTTGCAGATACCGTATGCCACATTAATGTACATTTGGGAACAAAGTGAACATTTTGAGGTGGTGGGAGACAGGATTTGTAAAGATAAGGACTGATGGTAACCAGTTGCCAAGCATGGTTCAATATTCTGTAAGCCAGTAGCAAACTGAGACCTGTTACGCTGAGATCAGGTATTGTCCTTAGTGCCCATGATAAAGATTGTTTAAATAATGTAACTGCAGCAACACAATGGAGCAGACCAGTTGAGACACTCCCAGGTTTCCGCACATGCTTAAGCATGCAGAATGATGCTTTTATTTTAGTAAATATGAGCTTAAAAATTTTTATTAATCATTTTATTCATTTGCATTTCAAATGATATCCTCCTTTCCAGTTATCCCTCCACAACGCCCCCATCCCATCCCCTCTTCCCCTTTGCCTTTATGAGAGTGCTCCTTCACCTACTCACCCACTCCTGCCTCACCCCTCTAGCATCCCTCTATGCTGGGGCATCAAGCCTCCCTCCCCTCTCATTGATACTTCAGAGAAGGCCATCTTCTGCTACATATGTAGCAGGAGCCATGGCTCCCTCCCTGTATACTCTTTGGTTGGTGGTTTAGTCCCTGGGAGCTCTGGGTGAGCCAGTTTAGTTGATATTGTTGTTCTTCCTATAGAGTCGCAATTCCCTTCAGCTCGTTCTGTCCTTCCCCTAGCTCTTCCATTGTGGTCCCTGGGCTCAGTCTAATGGTTGGCTGTGAGTATCTGCATCTGTATTGGTTGGGTATTGTTAGATCCTCTCAGGGAACAGCCATACCAGGCTCCTCTCAGCAAGCACTTCTTGGTGTCAGCAATAGTGTTGGGGTTTGGTGTCTGTAGATGGGATGGATCCCCAGGTGGGGCAATGTCTGGATGGCTTGTCCTTCAGTCTCTGCTCCATTTTTGTCTCTGTCTTTCCTTTGGACAGGAACGCTTCAGAACGGCTAAGATAAAAAACTCAGGCAAGAGCAGATGCTGTCGAGGATGTGGAGAGAGAGGATCACTCCTCCATTGCTGGTGGAACTGCAAGCTGGTAAAACCACTGTGGAAATCAATCTGGCATTTCCTCAGAAAATTGTTAATAGTTCCGCCTGAAGACCCAGCTATACTACTACTGGGCATATACCCAAAAGATGCTCCAACATATAACAAAGACACATGCCCTACTATGTTCACAGAAGCCTTATTTATAATAGCCAGAAGCTGGAAACAATCCAGATCTCCCTCAACAGAAGAACTGATACAGAAAATGTGGTACATTTACACAATGGAGTACTACTCAGCTATTAAAAACAATGACTTCATGAAATTCACAGGCAAATGAATAGAACTAGAAAATATCAGTCTGAGTGAGGTAACACAAACACAAAAGAACAGGCATGGTATGTACTCACTAATAAGTGGATATTAGCCCCAAAGCTCAGAATACCCACAATACAACCTAAAAACTATATGGAGATTAAGAAGAAAGAAGACTAAAGTGTGGATGCTTCAGTCCTACATAGAACGGGGAACAAAATTATCACAGGCAGTAAAGGGAAGGAGAGACCTGGGTGGGAGAGAGGAGAGGGAGGGAAAAGAGGGGGTCATGATCAGGCATTGGAAGGGACAGGAGAGAAGTACAAGAGGGTCAGGAAATTGGATAGAAACATGTAGCAGGGAGGGATAGGGAACTGGGGGTAGCTACCAGAGAGTCCCAGATTCCAGGGAAGTGAGAGGCTCCCAGGAGCCAATGGTGATGACTTTAGCTGAAATAGGCAACGAAGGGGAGATAGAACCTGTTGAGACCACCTCCAGTAGATAGGCACGGCCCCCAGTTGAGGGATGGGGCCACCCACACATCTCAACATTTTAAACCCAGAAATGTTCCTGTCTAAAGGAAAGGCATTTAAAATTTTAAATGCAGTGCTACAAATGAAACTGTGAGTCTTGTTTGTACATGGCAAGTGTCTCCCACTGAGTTAGATTCCCAGACCTTAATTTTAAAAATAAATGCAGTTGGTCCTCCATGTCTATGGTTATGCATTTATAGATTCAATCAGATTGTGGATTAGAAATAATGAAAAACAATCTCAGAGATTTTATAAGACAAAACTTGAATTTACCAGTGCTAAATACTGTGTTTACTCCATAGGAATGAAGTCTCTATTTCTGAGCTCCTCCATTTGAGGACTGTTCATCTTCTCTCTTAGTCATGTTCTATGCAGTTAGGCATGTTGTGCTTGAGCCTGCATTAAATATATCCAAACTAATTTCTTATTATTATTACCTAAAACAACATAACACCTAGATATAGCTGTACATTGTGTTAGGCATTGTAATATAGACATAATTTAATATGGTAGAAGGATGTGCATATCTCATATACAAAGATAATGCAAATTTGTATATAATGTAGTTGAGCATCAGTAGAGTTCGACGTCCATAAGGAGGACTGAATGAAATCAATGTGTTGCAGATTCCAAGGGGATGACAAAATTGTTAAATACCCTGGAACAAGGGCAGGAATGCATAATAGACCCTGGTTTTTGCTATCTTCATCTGTATTTTGGCTTTGTAACATTGTAGGGAAAAAAAGGCCTTTTTTGTTTTTTTAAACTTTCCATGCTTCTAGTGGCTAAAATTATCTGAATTTTATATTTGAGTGATTTGTGTAAAAAACTATACACACACCCCCCCACACGTTTGTTGGTTCTTTGAGAAATTTGTATTTTTTATCATAAATACGTTCTCAACACTTCTAAAATCAACCTCTCCTTCCCTACCCTCCAACTTGGTATCTTCCATCAACTGGACCAATATATGCTAATATTCTTAGGTATGTGGCTTTACACTCAAGTATTGTTTACTCTTCAGTGTCTATACTCTTAGAAACAACTGATCCTTCCTCTTTCAGTATCTAACAGTTTCCACTGGCTCATTGGATAGAGATGGGACTGAATGCCCAGTTCTCCCTCTCTATGCTGAGGTTTTGTCTGGTCTGATCTTGTACATGCTGTTGCAACTAACTGTTTTGAATTCATATGGACTGCTGCCCTACTGTATCCAGAAAACTGTTTTCTTGAAGTTTTCCACTGACTCTGGCTCTTATATTTTTTTCTGGCCCTCTTCTGCAATGATCCCTGAGCTTTCGGAGGACGTTGTATGATATACATGCTTTATTTAGGGCTGAATATTCCTCAGTCGTAGTCTTTGCAACTTGAACAGTTTTGGGTTTCTATGGTAGTCACCATCAACCAAAACCTAAGTTTCTCTGATCAAGGTGGGGGATATATTACATCAAATATATGTTTCTGTGATCATCAGTAGAGTTCCCTTTGAAATTATGTGTATAATTTTTTCCATAGAAAATCTACACACACATATATTCCATTCACTCTGTTTAATAATGTCCCTCTCTTTAGTGAAAAATTCCAACAGTTAACAAAGATTATGATTTTGTTACACTCTCACCAACACTTGCCTCCCTTTGTCTGTGTCTATACATTTTAGAATAAATATATTAACTATATTGAGGTTGTACCACCACAGATTTTGAGACTTCTTTACCTCCATATTTGAGTAAGTCAATACTTTGTCTTCATTTGATGGGAACATAAGACATGAAATGCCTATGCAGTTTTAATTTAAAAAAGACAAACAAAAAGAAAGGAAATCGCATTCTTTCGTAGCTAGAAGCTGGAATTGTCCTTGCCAGATAACAAGGACATCTGCCTCTGCACCTGGCCGGAGACCAGGCAGTAATTTCCTTATCTCTTTCTCTTTCAAGGTTTACCCTTTTCTTGAAAACAGACCTGAGAACATTCCTGAGACAGTGAGGCACCTGGACACCTGAAGTGAAAAGTGGAAAACCAGAACAACCAGCTCACTCCTTGACTGATTCCTCAGGCTAGTAAAACCTTACTAACTCTTAAGGTAATGAGCCTCAATGGGGTTCCCTGAGACTCTTCCTTCTCCATCGTTGTTTTCTCTTAAGTTCCCTATGATAAAATACTTCTTTCTAAAATTCTCTCTTTCTATGGTCTACGAATTTCATTCTTCAAATTTGTGAGAAAAGAACCCAAAAGCTGCTGGTATGGGGTGGCTTTGATATCCATCAAGTTTCTATGACTCAGCTTCCCCAGCCAAGCACACCAAGGGCTAAAAATGGCTGCCACTCAGGAGCACATTCCAAAATTGCTGTGGCAAATTCATGCACTTGAATTTCTCTTACTAGAGACTCCTAACTAACACAGATCACAGCTTTTTATAATTCATTCTTGAGAATCAGCTTTTGTTTCACAGCCTGAGTTTAAGTAAAGAATATCTTGGGTTATTTTTTGTTTTGTTTTTTCATTTTGTTTACTTTCTAGAGTACATTGGCTTAACTTAAACTGATTGCATGCCAATAAACCGATTATGAATAAGGTACGTTTTAAATGTATTTAATATATCAAACCTCTTGATTATCACAGTTTTGTAACCCAGCACTGTAAAATACCAGCTGTTTACCCTCACATAGCTGGGAGCAGAGGCCTTGCCACAGATGGCCAGAATGATGTGTATAGTGTGTTACACACAATTTGCCCATGAAAAGAACAAAATTCTAAATCACAAATATATTTTCTATTGACTATGTACTTTGTTTTGTACCAACATAAAAGTTAAAAAAATATTGTAAGTTAAATTACAATAATTTGGGGACTTCCAACATCATCATCGAATTTAGTGATCCAAATCTCTCCTAAAGACACAACATGTGGGAACTTGGTGTCAGGTATTTTTTTCTTTCTTTTCTGTTTGCCATGTTAGGAACATGAGTTTTGTATATAAGAGGTTTTACATACAGTGTGCAAAGTCTCTATTATTGACATTGCAGATGTCAATTTTGGGCTTAACTTGTCTTTAAAAAAGGAATGAATGGTTTCTTGCCCTTTTGGCTATTATGGTAGATCAGCTTACAGATATTAAATAACTGTATAACTAGAAATCCATTAAATACTGACTCATTTTTTAATGAAATTGAACAATATTTTTCTTTGAACATAGTAGGAAGCAGTTTCAATAAAACTAGATAAATTGTGGCTTTTGATATAGCTCAATTGGTAAACTGCTTCCCTAACATGCATAAAGTCCTGGCCCAATCTTAAGCACCTCATAAATAGGGTATAATGCTATACAGATATAACTCTAGTACTTGAGTGATGGAGGCAGGAGGGTCAGAACTTCAAGGTCATCCTGGGCTACATGGTAAGTTTGAGGACTGACTAAGCTACATGAGACCCTACCAATTATTTTAACTTTAAAAGGAGGAATTCCATATGGATAAGAGAAAATTAGGACAACAATAATAAAGCTCCCCAAATATATTTTGCCCTATCACTTCTCTTTCTCTCCCTCCCTCTCCCTCTCCTCCCTCTACCTTTCCTCCCTCTCCTCTCTCTCTCTCTCTCTCTCTCTCTCTCTCTCTCTCTCTCTATGCAATTTTTCTTAGCTCCTTTTCCTCCTAATTGTGGGCAAGTGACTTAATTTCTGAGAGTTTCTTTATCCTATAATGATGTGATTAAGACTACCTCCTAGCACAGCTAAAATGATTAAATAAGAAACCCTGGGTGCTGGAGAGATAGCTCAGCCTTTAAGAGGACTGACTGCTCTTCCAGAGGTCCTGCGTTCAATTCCCAGCAACCACATGGTGGCCCATGACTATCTGTAATGGGATTTGGTGCCCTCTTCTGGTGTATCTGAAGACAGGCACAGAGTTCTCATAAATAAAAGAAATTTTTAAAAAAAGAAATCGTACACACACACACACACACACACACACACACACACACACACACACCAGGCTCATAATCATAGGGACTTTAGAAATGTTAGCATCTTAACACCTACTACATGTCTATCTCTATCCTAAACAAGAAAAAGGTACAAGATATTTAGAGGTAAACTTAATTCCAGTGAGAAACCAGACACCTCAGGGGAATAACCACTTTTTAAAATACTTGGAATCTCCCCAGCCTTTTTTGTAAAGAGCACCATACCATGAATACTATTTCTGATTTTAGAAAGTAACCCAATCACAAAAGAACACAGATGATATGCACTCACTGATAAGTGGCTATTAGGTCAAAAGCTCACAATGCCCACAGTACAACTCATAGACCATATGAAGCTCAAGAATAAGGAAGACCAAAGTGTGGATGCATCAGCCTTACTTAGAAGGGGGAATAAAAAATAATCACTGGAGGTTGAGGGAGTGAGGGACTTGGGAGGGAGAGAGGAAGGGGAGGGGGAAAAGCGAGCAGGATCAGGTGTGGGAGGAGATGGGGGAGATGTACAGAGGGTCAGGAAATTGAACAGAGATGTGTAGCAATGGGGAATGGGGAACTGGGGTAGCCACCAGAAAGTCCCAGATGCCAGGAAAGCAAGAGGCTCCCAGGACCCAACAGGGATGACATTAGCTGAAATATGCAACAAAGGGGAAAGAGAACCTGTAGAGACCATGTGGAGAGGTTAGGCATGGCCCCCAGTTGAAGGATGGGGTCCCCCACCCATCTCAAAAATGTTAACCCAGAATTGCTCCTGTCTAAAGAAAATACAGGGACAAAGAGTGGAGCAGAGACTGAAGGAAAGGTCATCCAGAGACTGCTCCACCTAGAGATCCATCCCATATACAGACACCAAACCCAGACACTATTGCTGATGCCAAGAAGCATTTGCTGACAGGAGCCTCATATAGCTGTCCCCTGAGAGGCTCTGCCAGAGCCTGACCAATACAGATGTGGATACTTGCAGCCAACCATTGGACTGAGTATGGGGTCCTCAATGGAGGAGTTAGGGGAAGGACTGAAGGAGCTGAAGAGGTTTGCAACACCATAGGAAGAACAACATTATCAACCAAGAAGAAACCTCAGAGCTACCAATGTGTAAACCACCAATCAAAGAATACGCATGGAGGGACCCATGGCTTCAGATACATATGTAGCAAAAGATGGTGTTGTCTGGCATCAATGAGAGGGGAGGCCCTTGGTCCTGTGAACACTTGATGCCCTAGCATAGGAGGATGTTAAGGTGGTGAGGCGGGAAGGGGTGAATGGGTAGGGGAACCCCCTCATAGAAGCAAGAGGTGAGGGGAAGGGATAGGGAGTTTTCATAGGGGAAACCTGGAAAAGGAACATTTGCAATACAAATAAATAAAATAACCAAGAAAGAAAGAAAAACAAAACAAAATAGTAGGTATGGCCAAAGTGTTTCCTATTTACATTTCAGCCACACTCTTCATATAGTACAGATGACCATGGATCATTTTTTTCCTATGGAAAAAATATGATTTATTTTCTTGACAGTGTCATCAGGAAGCAGTTAAAGCTTCATTATATTTCCTTCTACTAAAATCTATGTATGACCCAAGATTCTGTACAATAAATTTGAACCTTGATAGATGTTTGCCTTAAATTTTTCTTTCTTTCACTACCAATCTGTTTTACAGATTTTTGTTGTTCTCTGTCTGTTTTTCTCTGCTTTAAATGTGTTATGTAAATAAAAACAATATTTATTTAGTTCACAGTTCTGGAAGTCCAAGAGCACAGTATGCACATCTTCATGGAAACCTGAGGGCCTTCCTACTAGGCCCTTGCATTCGGGAGACAAGTGTGCTACAAAGAGCCTTGTATATTATGCTTTAAACATTTTCAGCCTCATTCAAGGAAAGCACAATAAAGAGGTAAAATGAGAACTTTATCTTGAAAAGTACTTAAATTCTCAAAGCTATATCATAGGTATGACTTAGCTGTGTTCTTATTTGTGAATGGGAAAACTTCTGCAATAAGTATGAAATATCAGTTATAATATACAACAAGCAGCTCAATTTAATAAAATATGCATGTACCAGGAAATTATCTTGCCATTCATCACTTGTCTAAAAGTCCCAGGTGCAAGACAAAACAGTGGTAATTACCTTGACAATATATTTAAAACACAAATAGCTTCAAATTGACAGTGTTAAGATAGTTCCTCTCATTAAATTGCCTGAACTTAGACCTATTTTGCTTGTACTAAAATTTCCACTTTTCTCTGTAGCTTCTTGTCTTGTCATGTGATTTCTCCCTCTTGCACTTGCTTCCTTCATTATAATACAGCCTGATCATCACTAGAGCTGAACTGACACCAGGGCTATTCCCAGAAACTTCCAGTAATAAACACATGAATCATAAGGGATTAATATGAGCAATTGGGAAATAGGGTAAGAAATGGATAATTTTGAGAACCATACAAACCAACCATGCTGAATTAAAAAGAAATAAAACCATATATAAGCTGACCAATAACAGGATGGAATTTATAATAAAAATCCCCCCAGGAAAGAAAACAACAACCTAGACACAGCATCAGCAGTGAATTCATTCAAACATTTAGAAAGAATTAACATCAGTTCTTCTCAAATGCTTAGAAAACATGAAGTAAAAAGTAAAACTCCGATGGGCAGTGGGGGCACACGCCTTTAATCCCAGCATTCGAGAGGCAGGTTGATTTCTGAGTTCGAGCTATGCCTGCTGGTTACACAGGGAATTAGATGTGAGAGAACCAAGGAAATAGTAGCTATATCTTGGTGTCCATAGCACTTGACTATCAGAATGCCTCTTGTAGTTAAATATCTTTAAAGGCACAGTTGGATTTTTCTCACTATATCACAAGCTCAGGGACCATAGAATCGTGTCAGTTCTAACCCAGGCACACTGAAGAAGGATATCCATCCTCAAAATACCCTCACTCCATTATGCTACTTCCTTTGTGGTTTTAATATTCCCATTGGGAGCTTTTCAAGAAGATCATGGGAAGAAATATTCCCAAAGGGGATCTAATTCACCATGATATGGGAAGCAGAAAAGGGATCAAGTCACCTACATAAATATGTTCATTATCCTCACAAATAATCCTAAAAACTTATTAAAACTTCACAATATAGAATCCAGTAAGGATTCTACCCCTTTATGTCAGCCCCTTCCAAACTGATATGATTTGCTTTGTTCTGCTTTGCTTTGCTAAATAAACTTCTGCTTAAATGTTCCATGTCTCTTAGCCAAAACTTTTCTTTTGAGAAGACAAGAAATGAGGGAAACACTTCAACAGAGTATTCATATATTGTCAAGACTGATCTCATACTTTATCGATAAAGCAATCACTTTGGATCAGCCTGCAAGTAGCCAAAACTGAAAGTGTGCACCATCATACCTGTTGACTGTAACAATTCTTTACCTTGACTACATATTGTAAAAATATCATTGAGATTTATATAACCATCAAAGATCAAAATCTATATATTTATTTCATTTGAACACAAACCAAGGGCTTTGCTCATGATAGGTAAGCACTCTACCATGTGAGCTACATCCCAACCCAAATACATAACTTTTTATTTTTTTTAAAAAAATAAGGTCACATTATTATGCAACCCTGGTTGGACTGGAACTCACTAAGTTCATCAGGATGACCTCAAACTCACAGAGATGCACACACCTCTGCTTTTAGTGCATGTGATTTTAAGTTTTAATGTTTTTCCTTTCTATTTTCCTGAGTAAACCATCTATAACATAACATATTAAGAAAATGTCAGTGTCTCTACAGAAGTGAAAAATATTAAAAAGAACACCATTACAACTGTAAATAAATTGAAGAAGGTTTTGTAGTTCTCTTAACCTTTTGGAAAAAGTCATCTAAAGTTTTGTTGAGATTAACTTGGTTCAATTAATACCAGGCAGCAAAACCTGATCAGTGGACCTCAATCAATAGAGCCAGGAGAGTATTCCACAACATTAATCATCATAAGAATCATATGAGGCATGTATTAAGAATATACTTTCCAGGTTTCTCCTTAAAGATTTTGAGTGGGTAGAGAATAAACATGTCCTATTTTTAATAAGCCCTTAGACCCCACCATGCCAACATACATATTTCAGTGGTTCCTATGGTCAGACAGCACTGGAAACAATGTACCCAATTAAGTGGATCTCCCAGGTATTGACTCCTTCCTCCAGGTTTGTTCTGAATTCTAGAAGCAAAATTTGTTTTTAGTTGGCTGGATAAGAGTAGATAGACTTCATTGTCCCTCCAAACTTGAATGAACAGACACCTATCTGACTTTATCATTCCAATTGTTTATACAAGCCTATGGAAACCACAAAGGAATAAAAATTAAAAACCATGTTTCTACAAAAAAGAAAGAAAAGAGAGAAAGAAAAGAGAAGACAAAGGCCCTAAGACTCATGCTCAAAACAGACTATAGCTTTTTCCTCTCCCTGATTATACTATAAGGAAAAACAATATGACCTTGCAATGTAAATGAGAAACACCTGAATTCTTAGCCACTGTGACTTTGGTTTCTTCATTTACAGAGTCACCATAGATGCTTGTCCTATCTCTTACACTACATTTTTTTTAACAAGGGTTAGAATGAGAATATCTGTGAAACTATTAAAACAAAACACCACCAACAAAATAAATAATCTTAAAATGCTGTTAAATAAAAATAAAAAGAAAGAAAACTTCACTGAGTGATAACATAAAAGGTTGGAGTAAATATATGCAAACTATACACATGGAGAATGATTAATATGCAGACAATATTAGGGAACCAAAATAACTCAACAGCAAAAGTAAATTAATTTTTTAAAGGTCAAGTGATCTGAAAAGATATTTTTCAAGGAAAGTGTATGAAAGAGCAGTAAAATGTTGCATTATATTTACCTAGGGAGATATAAACAAACATTTACTTCAGACAAGGCACCAAGAATACATTAAATTTAGGACTTCAGCAAAGTCAAACCCTGGTGAACTAATCAACTTGTTGGTGAATATGGGTGAAGAGTAATCTAAATGAGCCTAAGTGACTCCAAAATACCCGAGTCTCATTTTATTACAGACGACTAGCTCATGTACAATACATCACAGAATTCCCCATTCAGTCAACTTTCCACTTCCTATATATATATTCTAGCACCTCTTGAGGTTACCTGCAGCTAGGAGAGTAGTAGAGGGTATACTGGACAGAATCTCCAGTGAAGATCTTGTAACCCTCCCCCAGCCTCCTCCTTCTAAAGGGTGATAACAACTCCATTATATTACCACAGACCTAACTATCACAACATTATTTAGCTCAATTAGTTGTCATGGTTACCAGGGCACGATAGTCTCATCTCTAACATGGTGATGAAATCATGTTATGCCCAGTGAAAAAAGCCACAGTACAACACCAGTAAGTAAAATAAAAATGTTATCACTAATCATTAAGGAAATGCTAACCACAGTCATTCTGGTTCTTCAACAAATTAAAATAAAACATTGTATTACTACCTCACATAGGCAGGAAACTCGTCCCTCCTAGAAAAAAAAGAGGCCTTCCAGATAACAAGGCTTTGCACAGAGAAGGCTATAAGCAGGACAAAACCACACTCTACTTCTCTAGGCATCCTGCTTCACTGAGTCACAGGCAGCATGACCACTGTCCTATCTCACATGTCATTCACTAACAATGCCCATATATCCCACATGTCATGGCACACAGGTCATATTAAACAGGCCAAGTGTTCTGCACGCATCTCCACCTGAAAGTTTACCTGAGCGTGTGCTAAGGACTTTCCAAGCACCTGGCCTAACCCAGTAGCAGAGCATGTGGGGCCTTTCAACCTAATTCAGTAATGCCAAGGGACCTCTACCGATTTCCTTGTGGTTCACCACGTTCCCCCTGTCTCCCACCTCCTAAGGAACCTTAAGAGAAGACTTTTCTTTGTTGAGGTGGGCTGGTGCTTTGTTTTCGATCCTGCTGTGCTGCCATACTTAATACCTTTTGCCTAATGGGCAAGCTCAACATCTCCATGCCTCCTATAAAGAGTACTCTTCTCTCTCTCTCTCCCCCAAATCTAAGATTCTGGTGCCCACACCTGAGGCAGGTACTACTCAGGTGGATTGCTCTGTGGGACTGCTACACCCTTGCCATTGCTGTGTTTGCACCTAACAGCAGACCTTTGTCCTCCTCTTAGTCTCCAGGACTATCTGTTCGGAAATCCTAACAAGAGGTCAGGGGTTACTTTGCATGTTGACTTGTTCTCTGAACAAGACCTAATGGCAGTCGGTTGCCCACAATTCTAGAAGGGAACCTGAGGGACACAGGGATGTTTTTCTCGTTCATACCCTGTTTAACTCAGCAGACTTCATAATGAGTACCACCAAATCTCACCTAACTAAAGATTCTCACTTTACTGCCTTTTGCATAACCTCAAAACATTTGATTTTGGGGGAGATATCAAAAATGATTTTCTTTGGGTACACTGTCCACAAACAAAATGGATAACAAGAGTCCAGTGACATGAAAATGGTAGCATTTAACATTCTTAGAGATTTAAAGAACTTCATATAGAGCAGTTGCAGGTTGTCTGCAGTTCCTTATGTGCAGACTATCTTCTATTACTGACCTTATTTCTGTCAATCGTTTACCACCCTCCAAATCCTGCTACTAAATGAAAAACATGTTTCTGTGGAAAAATTTACTCATTCCAAGAACTCCTTCACTAACTTTGACCCGGGTGACCATGCTGACCTTCCTTCTCCTTATGGCCTTTTGGCCCCTCAAAGCCAGCTTCCTCTCCATCCCCTTCAGAACTGCCTTTTCCATCCTCCTTCCCTTCCACCTCTGGCTCCACTGACTGATTAACTCAAGCCCCCTTGCTCCATTTCCTGCCCACGTGGCATTAACTGAAAACTCAAAGCCACCTAAAACCAATCCTTGGTGCAGACCTGGAACTGTGTAGAGTGAACTCTGAACCAGGACTCTTAGTAGGAGCTCCAGAGCCAGTCCAGGGTCTCTGGGACTGTGTAGAGCCCCCGAATTATAATTAGAGCCCCCCAGACATTTTTCTGGCCCTGTCTGCCTAATAAGACACCCCATTCATGACTCCATTCTGTGACTACTTGGGACTCCACCCAGACCCAAGAAAGGCCCCAAGATTGAAAACCAAGCATCATTCAGTTAGCTGGTCCACAACCCACACAACAAATGTGAGATAAGATATGCATACTACAAAACACCACAAAATGACCTAACCACAGATCTCATTGCAAAACGGCAAAACACGTGAACAGCAAAGACAATATACTTCATCCTGAAACCAGAACCCTAAGCATAATAATCTTTGAGGAAAGCAATTTAGTTGATGTACAAGACAAGGACTTAGAGCAATTATAAATACAACCAGTTCAACAAGGATATGAACAAATACTTGAATGAAGACTGAAAAATACTAACAGTTGAGTGAAATAATGAACACAATTCACTATATGAAAATAGAATTAAACAAAAAGAATCACTGAAGAAAAGCTAAACTGAAATAAAACTTTAAAGGAAAGATTCAGGAAGTGAAGTAAAAACCTCAGAGGTAAGCTTCACCCACAGAGTACAGAGATGGAAGAGAAAATCTCGAGCACTATAGACAAGATAGAAGAAAATAGAGACCTCAGTCAAAAAGTTTTTTTTTTTTTTTTTTTTTTTTGAATAGGAACAAAACAGCCAAGATATCTGGGACACTATGAAAACACCAAATCTACAAATAATAAGAATAGAGGAAGGAGAAGAAAACCAGGTCAAAGGCACAAAGCATAATTTTCAACAAAATTACAGGTGAAAATTTCTCAAATTTAAGGAAAGAGATGCCTATCAAGGTGCAAAAGGTATCCAGAACATCAAATAGGCAAGGCCAGAAAAGAAACTCCCTGTGGCATACCATAATTAAAACCTAAATGTACAGATTAAAGGATATTAAAAGCTGTAAGAGAGAAATACCAAGTCATATATAAAAGCAGGCTTTTAACACTTTTTAAAAAATAAGAATTTTTATTTGGATGAATATTTGCCTGCATGTATCTTTGTACACCATATGTGTGTCTGGTGCCTGTGGAGTCCAGGTTATGGCATTGAATCTGAAAGAACTGGACTCACAGACTATGATAAGCCACATGTGGGTCCTGGGAATCAAACTTGGGTCCTCTGGAAGAGCCCACAGTGCTTTTATCTGCTGAGTCTTCTTTCTAGCTCCAAGACCTGACTTTTTAATAGACACATTGAAAGCTAGTGTTCTGAAAAAAACATATCTGCCAGTCCAGTCAAACACTATTAGATCTAAAATCACATATTAATCAGAATGCAGTGATAGTGGGTGACTTTAATGCCATTCTCACCAATAGACAGATTATCCAGGCAATAATTAGATAAACTCTGGAGTCAAAACATCATATATCAAATGGATCTAAAAGATCTCTGGAGAACATTCTACCTAGACATCCAAGAATATACTTTCTTCTAGCAACTCACGGTACTTTTTTTTCAAGGGACCGCATATTAGGACACAAAAAAAGTCTCAACAAATATATGAAAACTGAAATAGCATCGTACAACCTATCTGGTGACCATGGGTTAAAGCTGGATATTACCAACAATAAAAAAAAAAATCACAAAAGGGGGAAACAGGGTTCTAGTATTTACTGATCTCCTGATCCAAGATACCTAAGTGGTGGAGGTTCATTAGCCCTCCATCCTGACTTGTATGTTTCATTATCTACAAATTTTCTCCTTTTTTTCCATTTTTTAAAATTTAATCTGTTTTTATAGTCCAGATTTTATCCCCTTCCCAGTCCACCTTCTGATTGTTCCACATCCCATACCTCCTGTCCCCATCTCCACGAAGATGTCTCCACTACCACCCCACCAGACCTCCCCACTCCCTGGGGCCTCCAGTCTCTCTAGGGTTAGGTACCTCTTCTTTGAGTCTAAACCTGGCAGTCCTCTGCTGTATATGTGTTGGGGGCCTCATATCAGCTGAAGTATGCTGCTTGGTTGGAGGTCCAGTGTCTGGGAGATCTCAGTGGTTCAGGTTAATTGAGACTGCTGGTCTTCCTATAGGGTTGCCCTCCTCCTCAGCTTCTTCCAGCCTTTCACTAATTCAACCACAGCGGTCAGCAGCTTCTGTCCATTGGTTGGGTGGAAATATCTGCATCTGACTCTTTCAGCTGCTTGTTGGGTCTTTCAGAGGGCAGTCTACAAACTTTCTTAACCCACCAGTCTCTATGATCTCCTGTTTTTAACTCCAAGCTATGCAACTCACTCTCCTAAAACTACTTATGTATCTCTACAAAGATGTCTTTCCCCAAATACAACTAACCTTTTATTTATCTCCTTGTTTACTGCCCCCTCAAAACCCCTTCTCTTGATTTCTCTGAGATATTAGACTACATTCTTAAGCCCTTTCCTAACATTTCTGCCTTTCCTTTACCTGCTGTAGTTCCTACACAGTTAATAGATGGGACCAGAACCAAAATGCAGGAACCACCTAAGAAGGGGTATGCTATGGCTATCTCAGACTCAGTTGTGGAGTTGGGGACCCCTCCACCTGGAATCATCTTACAACCTCTGAGCTTCTTGAACTAACCTAGCAAAACCCTAGCCAAGGGATCACCATAAAGTTTCTATACTACTTCTATATAAGCCTTTTATATTATCCATGATGACACTCCCATTTTGGAAGGACAGGGACTCTTATCTTCCAAAGGATATCTCATAATTAACACCATCTTAATCCTAAAAGTATTATGAACTGCCTCCTTATTATGGCACGTAGCTATCCTTTATCATAGGTAACACCAAAACCAAAATCCTCCTCTAAGCCTAGAAAAGCTGAAGACTGGTAGGGAAGCTAAATTTCAGGCCACATATTCCATTCTCCTCACTGCACTGTCTTTTAACCTTCTTGTTATTCATCTACATTTAGAGTGGGGGCTATCCCAGGAAAGTACTACCTTAGATCAAGGCTCGTTTATAAAAGAGAGCAAAAGAATTTAAACCAAGGGGGATACACTTAAAAATGTTGCAGCCCTTTACGCTGTCTGCATGACTTCTTTTTTGTCTACTCATCCCTGTGCTCCTGCCCTTTTTCCTCCAGGGCTAGGCAAGACTCAGCAATTTCCACCTCGAACCTCTGCTGTGCAGCTGCAATGACTCATTTGAGAAACTTCTTCCCCTCAAGTCCCTTCTGGTTCATTATCTTATCAGCACAGAGACTCTTAACATTCCCATTTGTTTCTCAACATCAGCTTTCCAGACCTCTTCAAAATTCCTTGCCCCTTTGTAATTTTGCAACATTTATATATGCCCACGTTCACAGACATACTAATACATTTACTTTATGGTGTGTTATGTGGATTCTGAAATAAATACACTAATTAAAGTCAGAACATAGAAACCTATAGTCCTTTCACAAGAGTTACCAAGGAAAAAGGGGAAAATCTGGCAAGCAAGCTAGCATTGGAACTGCTTGAGACTATCTGTTCAATAAATTCTGACATTGTGGAAAAATACAAACATGTTCTTATATATTTCTTACATAGCATGGTACTCAAGTTAGACTTTGGTCAAATCATACTTTGTTGGCAGTGCCCTATATGGAATAAATGGATATTTATTCACATCTCTCATAGAAAAGTTACTGTAACAAGGTGACACTGACAAAGACCAGAAGGAGACTGAGATTATCAGTTTCTGGACAAACAAGGCTGCTTACGTGCGAAAGCTAACAAAAACCACCTGGACTCTTTAGCCAGGTTTTCAGGTAAAGGTGAGTCACGTAAATTAGTCTATACAGAGGAGAGGGCTATTTGTCCAAACACAGACACAAACTGAAACGTATAAAGACAATGAACGTTAGCTCAGGGTCCCCAATGGAGGAGTTGGAGAAGGGACTAAAGGAGCTGAGAGGGTTTGAAGTCCCGTGGGGGGAGCAGCAGTGTCAACTGGCCAGACCCCCAGAGCTCCCGGGGACTGGACAACCAACTAAAGAGTACACACGGAGGGACATATGGCTCCAGTCATGGAGGATGGCCTTGTTTGAAATCAGTAGGAGGAGTGGCCCTTGGTTCTGTGGAGTTTTGACCCCCCAGTGTAGGGGAATGCCAGGGCGGGGAAGCAGGAGTGGGTGGGTGAGCACCCTCATAGGGGCAGGGGGAGGGAGATGGGAAAGGGGGGTTCTGGAGGGGAGACCTGGAAAGGGGATAACTTTCGAAATGTAAATAAAGAAAATATCCAATAAAAGGAAAAAAATAGAAAAAGAAAAACAGAAAAGCTTCTGTAAGGCAAAGGACATTTTAAATAGGACAAAATGGGAATCAACAGATTAGAAAAACATCTTTACCAATCCTATGTCCGATACAGGGCTAATAGCCAATATATACAAAGAATTCAAGAAGTTAGACTCCAGAGAACCAAATAACCCTATTAAAAAATGGGGTACAGAGCTAAACAGAGAATTCTCAACTGAGGAATCTCAAATGGCTGAGAAGCACCTAAAGAAATGTTTAGCATCCTTAGTCATCAGGGAAATACAAATCAAAATGACCCTGAGATTCCACCTCACAAGAGTCAGAATGGCTAAGATCAAAAACTCAGGTGACAGCAGATGCTGGCAAGGATGTGGAGAAAGAGGAACACTCCTCCATTGCTGGTGGGATTGCAAGCTGGTACAACCTCTCTGGAAATCAGTTTGGTAGACCCTCAGAAAAATGAACATAGTACTACCTGAGGACCCAGCTATACCATCCTGGGAATATATCCAGAAGATGCGCCAACATTCAAAAGGATACATGATCCACTATGTTCACACCAGCCTTATTTATAACAGCCAGAAGCTGGAAACAACCTAGATGTTCCTCGATGGAAGAAATAGATACAGAAAATGTGGTGCACTATGAAGTACTACTCAGCTATTAAAAACAATGATTTCATGAAATTCACAGGCAAATGGATGGAACTTGAAAATACCATCCTGAGTGAGGTAACTCAGTCACAAAAGAACACACAAGTTATGTACTCACTGATAAGTGGATATTAGCCAAAAAACAGCTCAGAATACCCACGATATAACTCACAGACCATATGAAACCCAAGAAGAAAGAAGATCCCACCAAAGTGTGGATGCTACAGTCCTACTCAGTAGGGAGAAGAGAATAATCATTGGGAAGTAGAAGGAGAGGGAAATATGGAAGGGAGAGAGGAGGGGGAGGGAAAAAGGGGGGGACAGTTCACATATGGGAGGAGATGGGGAGAAGTACAGAGGGTCAGAAATTTGAAAGTAGGTGTGTAGCAGAAGGGGGAGGGGGAACTGGGGGTAGCCACTATTATGTCCCAGACGCCAGGGACCTAAGAGGTTCCAAGGACCCAAAAGGGAGGACTTTAGCCAAAATACCCAACAAAGGGGCGATAGAAACTGTATAGACCATATCCAATGGATATGCACAGCCTCCAGTTGAGGGATGGGGCCACCCACCTACCTCAAAAATATTAATCTAGAATTCCTCCTGTCAAAAGGAAATGCAGGGACAAAGAGTGGAGCAGAAACTAAAGGAAAGGCCGTCCAGAGACTGACTGCTCCACCTAGGGATCCATCCAATCTGCTGACACCAAACCCAGACACTATTGCTGATACCAAGAAGTGCTTACTGACAGGAGCCCCTTATAGTTGTCCCCTGAGAGGCTCTGCCAGAGCCGGACCAATACAGATGTGAGTGTACACAGCCAAACATTGGACTGAGCTCGTGGACCCCAATGGTGAAGTTAGGGTAAGGACTGAAGGAGCTGAAGTGGTTTGCAAGCTCATAGGAAGAACAACAATAACAACCAACCAGACCCCCCCCCAAAGCTCCCAGGGACTAAACCACCAACCAAAGAATACACATGGAGGGACCCATACCTCCAGCTGGATATGTAGCAAAGGACTGTCTTATCTGGTATCACTGGGAGGGAAGCCCCTTGGTCCTGTGGAGGTTTGATGACCCAGGATAGGGGAACGCTAGGCCGCTGAGGCAGGAGTGGGTGGGTGGGTGGGGGAGTATCCTCTTAGAGGCAGGGGAAAGGAGGAAGGGATAGTGGGCTTGTGGAGGGGAAACTGGAAAATCCAGACGAAATGGAGATACGTTTTTAAATTTCGCAGTTGGAAGATAAAAAAGAAAAGAATTAATAGCAAAGGAAGAAGAAAGAGCCAGGGGACTATGAGATACCACCCAGTGAACAAATATATGCAGGAAAGGAGTCCCATAAAGGCAAGGAGAGATACTAAAGATCATTTAAACTTTAACTTACATTCATTCATTTGTACGGCAGGATGGGACATGCCATAAACTTTGTGTAAACAACCTCTACGAGTAGGTTCTCTCCTTCTATCCTGTAGGTTCTAGGAACCAGTCTCAGATGTTCAAGCATGCCTGTGTCTTTACCTGGTGAGGCATCTTGGAGGCCCAAGATCATTTAAATATTTACCATTACAAAAAATTGTATTATATATTGGGAATTTACTTAGAGAACAGACTGCAGATGCTACCACCAAAGAAAAGAAACTTCAGTTATTAGAGCATTTACATATAGCCTTTGCAAGGTCTTAGATCTAATCCACAGCTCTGAAACAAAACAAAACCAAGATTGAAAAATATATGAGATGCATATGCTAATTCTTTCTAATGTACAAATTTATAAAAATTACATTGCAAAAAGTAAGTGTAATAATTTCCTTTAAAGTAAACTTATTTAAAATAAGTAAAAAAAATTAGTATGTTCTGGAAATATGCTATGTATATTCTTATAATATTACATTGTGCATTAAAACTAATTAAAGATATCAAAGATGGAATACAGGTCTTTGAGTATGTTAGGCAAATGTTTTACCAATAAGCCACATACCCCGATTACAAACGTCTTTTTAAATATTAATATCTCACATTGTGTTTTAATGTAATTTGCCAAAATCATTATAAAAATTACTGAGCCACTTTTGCCTTGTTTACCACCCTAAATCTTCGAAATCCAATATGTAATTTATACTTACTCCATATGCCATTTTTGAAGGCTATATTATTATTACATGTACTATGACTATATTTCTATTTCATGAGATTGATAGCTTTTAAATATTAAGAGATTTTAACATATATTTAAATACCCAGGTGTACCAGTAACTGAATGGAATATTCATTAAAGATTATTGAGGTATAATTAAGATACAGTGTAAATTCATTTTGATAACTTCAGTCTATCTTCTGAAGGTTTCTTTTCATTGTTTTGTTGCCTTAAATTTTACTTACTTGCTCTCAAGTTCACTTATTATGTATTCTTTCATCTCCATGCCAATACTGAGCCAACTAGCAAGTTGCTTATGTTAGAAGTATTTTTCAACACTATTTAAACTCTGATAATGTCTAATGCTTTCATTAGATTTTTTTTTTTTTTTAAGTATTAGGGATTGAACCCAGTGCTGAATGTGTGATAAGCAAGCACTGTACCAATCAAGCTATAGCCTAACACCCGCTTGCTGCTTCTGAAGATAACTCGCAACAGCTTACTCAAGTGCTTTCACAATTTTCTTCTACCTGGTTTGTCAGATAATGCCACCAGCATTATCTGATAATGGCACCAGTTTGTGCCAATAGCCTGGTTTTTATCAGTCATGGTGAAACATTCCTGTGACTATACTGAGGGATTTTCACCTGCTTCCTGGATATCTTAACCATTATCTTCCCAGGCTTTCAGTCTTAACCCCCCCCCCCCTTTTTTTTAATAGATACTCAGCTGCTTAGGTTTGGCTTAGACTTTCTGGTGGCATCTACAGTCTTGTCCCATCACAAGACTGGGGAGCCCATGCCTCTTAGAAAGCAGCCTTCCAGCAAGTTCTAAATGGAAGGGCTTTAGAAGGGCAAGAACACACTCAGTTTCTCTGCTTCCCAGGCCCAGAACAGGCCTACCATTGTCACATTGTTAAGTTGTATATTGTCTAGGACCTTTGTTCTGTGTTCTTTTCCATTCACCCCTTAACGGAGATGTGCCGGGAACTTTACAAACATCTACCTTAGCCCTAAACCTGAGTTCACAGAGCATTTTAACCCAATATGGTAATGTCAACTGACTTAAGACCTACGTTCTGTGGTATAACAGTTACGCCTTCCAAAGGAAATTTTCAAAACCAACATCCTTTTTTTTCCCTAAGTAAGCTGTACCTTTGTCTCAGACACTGCCTCAAGACTGACTTCAGTTAACTCTTTGCCTGTTTCAGGGAATTCTCTGGAAACCTAATAAGGTTACAGTTTCAGTGATTCTTTAATTTCTATATCTTCTTTGATGGTATTTTCATATGATCTGACATCACTGATGCATGTTAGTGCCACCTAAAGTGATACAAACCCAGACTCTTCTGATAAGTTCCCTATAATGCCAATCAACAGATCTATATTGAGCTGGAGAGATGGCTCAGCAGTTAAGAACACTGACTGCTATACCAGAGGTCCTGAGTTCAATTCCTAGAAACCACATGGTGGCTCACAATCATCTGTAATGGGATGGGATGCCCTCTTCTGGGGTGTCTGAAGACAGCAACAGTGTACTCAACAGATCTCTATCTGTAGAAAGAAAAATAGATTCACCATATTTCAGGAACTTCATGCTGTGGCTTAATTCCTCTTGATGATGCCAATTAGAAAACCCCTTAGTACATGGAATGCAGTGCTGTGTAGTGTATAGCACACAGAGAGAGGCTCCACGGACAAACCTGTTTGTTTCAGGATCCTCTTTTTGCTTTCTATCTGGGTGTTTTTGGGAGAACTGCTAAGCTCACTCCCAGTTGGGAAGGTGAGCACTTCCTTGCCTGCAATGTGTCAGTAAAAGCTTCTTTCCAGCTGATCTACCTCACCAAATTCCCAAACTTATTTATGGAACTCTTTGGGAGGGTGAAGGTATTAATGCTGTGTGTGTGTGTGTTTTTTTTTTTTTTCCCTGTTGCTAGTGTGAGAGCTACATGCCATTTAAATCAGGTGGCCTTCTGCTTTTCTTGTTAAGCAATTGACAAAGTACCTTAGGATTCCTCCATGTCCTGGGCTCTCTAACCATTTCCCCTTCTTTCCTTCTTACATTGTTTTCAGCATTGTATATCTACTTTACAGAGAAGAGGAGGAAGTAAAGAATCTGAACAGTCTTGTCTGAATATTGAAGTCCTAGCTCGAATTTCATTTGTTCTCAAACCTATCAATCCTTTTGTAACTTATTACCTTTATAAATGTGTATTCATTTTCCATAGCTTTGCTGTTTTGTTTTTTGTTTTTTGTATGTACCAGTTACAACAAAGTATTCTGGGTACTTGGTTAAATATAGTTTTATGGATCCTACACAGAAAAAGTCAATGAGATTCTGTGGGAAAATGCAATCTTATTGAATTTCTATGTTATTACAGTACAGAAATTAGAGTAGTTATAAATATTAACTATATATCACTTCTAAAATACTGAATTATAATAACAGTGGTGAGGTATATTAGTAAATATTTATTGTCTGTTAAGATTAAATTGTATGATCAGCGAAATAGAAAACTAAGATATTTTGAGTTGCTTTAAATGTTTTCTTTTAGTTATGAATCTATTTTCTTTCATCTTTACTTAAATGTTTCTATTTTATAAACTGTAGTATAAAGAACTTGCAAATAAAAATATAAATTTGATTTTAAACAGAAAGAAGTCCTGCCCACAGATTACTCAGTATATTGATTTCTGGAATTGGGTTGCCTTTGACGATTAGATATTATGATCTAGAAATATGTGTTTTAAAACAATTTAGTTTTATAAAAGCTAGGTTTTATTTAGTTCTTTACAAATCATTTAAAAGTTTCAATGATATTCCCACTAAGAACATGACAGGAAACTCATTTGTTGAGTTAAACCAAAGATTACTTACTGCTCTTTTCCTAGAACACCCTGTAATCCAAGGCACAGAAAGGTTTCCTGAAATCTGTGAAAACAACAAATAGAATTTTAGTATGTATTAACATTGCTTGTAATGCTGAGCAACACTAAAACCAAAACATTGTATATGATGTGGAGAAAAATAGATCTGTATTTAGAACATAGTCCGAATCAAAGGCATTCATTCCTTACTTATTTAAAGGGCCTTCCCTTGTAGAAAAAAAATAATTAGAAGTGGTGTATAATCTTCCAGAAATTAGAACAAATATGTTTGTTAGGTACTGTAAGGGATATGAAAATATGTAAAATAAAAATTATTTTTAAAAATTCAATGCTCAGTGGATTAAGAAAAAAGAATTTTTTAGATAGCATATCATCACAAAACAAGAGATGACACTATAAATGAAACACATTAGTAGTATTTACTCTGAACACTAAGTACTTACTAATATAAATATTATTATAGGTACATTCTTAATATGGATTAAGATATATTGATATTTTAGGAATTAAGTAATCTTAGGGATTCAATACAAATCACTCACTGAGAAACTTTTTCTAAATTGTGTCGTTAGATAACTATCTGTATCACAAAGTGATAAATATAGATTTTAAGATCACTGATTTGAGGGATGATTATTTTGTATAAATAATACATAACTGTAAAAGGTGGGAAAGGTGAAATTTTAAGTTATATCATCTATACATAAAGGTTCTCTAGATAAAGTGTATGTCCAATAAAATCTGTTCTTCTTGAGTTACAGTCCAGGGTTTAGTGTTGATAATGAAGTTCAACAATGTTGCAGTCATAAATAGATAGATGTATCTTCCATAGTATACAAGTATTTCATATCCCAGCAAATATTTTCTAATACTGTCTCCAAATTTTGAGAGATTTTTAACATTTACCATGGAAGAGAGTAATGATCAGAGTTAAGAATATACTTACTTCAATTATCTGTATAACAGACATGTAAACGTGACTTAACATAAGTAAACTTACTTTATTAACATAAAATATTTTCACTAAATGTAAAATAAACTAGTGATTAGCTGAATGCAGAAGGTCATGGCAGAGTATGAATAATTTATTTTGTTTCAGAAATAAATGTGACAAATCAACTAAAATAATCACATCACACACTCCATACAAATAGAGATATATAATTATTTTGAATTATCACTTTACATATTCCTTTTAGTGAGAATAACTCAAAAGTAGCTAAGTAGAACCTCTAGAAAACAAGTATGATACAGCAAAGAAGTATGGATAAAACAGAATCCTAAACCATCAACGACTCAAATGTTGGATGATACTAAAATTTTCTATTTAACTAACATCTACTGTAATGTATTCTTTAATTCCTTACATTTCTAATGCAATCCAAAGAACAGCTAGCCAAAATAGCTAGATTACATAAGATAAAGTTGACTAATACTACAAATAAACATTCCTTTGACTTTCAGGAGTCTTCTTTTGGTGCAACATTGAAGACAGGATTCTCATGCACTAGAACTCGTAAAACACTATACTCAAATGAAATGGACGGTTAGTTTAATTTTACACATAAACAACCTGATTTAGAAAATTATGAAATAAATCTATAAGGTGGATCTCACAAACATTTCAGAACTTACACAGCCAAATGAGTGCTCTGTATTTCAAACTAGAAAATTTATGATATTATAAACTCATTACAATAATGTTGTCATTGTTGAAAGCATTTGGAAAACTTGGAAATGTCAGTTCACGCCTTATCCAGAAATTCTGTCTCATTACTCACACACCTTTTATTGTAACTAAAAAAATACAGCCTAGATTAAACATTCATACTATTCACTAAATGTGGCTCAGAATGAATTCTATTTTCTAAAATCAAATTTTAGTGATGATTTGTCATCAGTAAAAGCATTTAAAAAGAATCCCACAGGTTCTTAAAACAATTGTAAAAGACTTCAAAAACTTTTTGACAAATTGAACATTATTAAAATAAGTAGATATAACTTTTCAAGGTATCTAATTTAAATTCTGTTCAAATGTCTATCAGACATCTCTCCTATATGAGATGCCATTTTAGCCGTTACAGGAAATAAAAAGATAGGTAAAACCTAATTTCCTGGAGGGTAAGAACTATGATTTGAAAGGAAGAGATAAGACAGGTACATGAAAGATTTTAATACAAAGACAACTATAATAAGAGTTATAATGGATGTCCAATAAATAAAGTAATAGGAGTTCAAAGTATGGCAAAATTACACCCACTTGTGGATTGATATCACAGCTGTATCTTAAAAAGTGAGGAGAATTTTGATAGAAATAAAAAAGAGACATTCCAGGGAAAAAGAACAGTATCACTGCTGCGGCATGAAAGCACAGCTATATCTGAGGAATTGTCAGTTCATCTACCATAGCAGCTATGGTAGGTTGAAGTCATTTGGAAGTGAGGAATGCCGTGTACACTTCTAACTCTGTGGAAAGTATGGAGCTATTGAAATTGCTGTGGTATACTTGTTATGTGACGGAGCTGTATTTTTATATATTAGGAAGTTTAATATGACTGTCCATGTATAAGAAGTACAGAGATTTTTATATGAATTTGTACAAGAGGTAATCCAGACTAGAAAGTAAGTTAGGGGAAGTAGGAATGCAGAAGAGAAACATTACACACACACACACACACACACACACACACACACACACACTCAAAGACGGATCTTATATAAGAGACAGAAAAATAATTGGATGCTTGAGAGATGACAATGACCTTTTAAAATGACCATCATAAAGCTACTTCCTAGACAGGCCAACCTATTTAATTCAACGAAGAATTACAAGTTTAATACCAGGAAATACCTTTTATTTGAAATCTGTCTTGTGGATGGATTTTAAAAAGATAACAAAATTGCTTAAATGTAAATTAGAACTACATTGTTTGTGTTGTTGAGCATAGTGAATCCAAATGTAACACATTTCATGTAAAACTATGCTTACGCTTGAAGCTGATGATATATATCAATATATTAATTATACATTAGATGCTTATTACTTTTGATGGGTGTACATTCAGAAGCCATGTATATGGTTAATTTTTATGGATTACTTAAGGGATTTTCAAATCATTTTTTAAATTTGAAATTTGTTTCTTTTTAGAGAATTTAGATCCCATAAAAGGTCATACAGGAATCACATGTCAAAAGCATTAACTTGATTCTAAAAGTAATTTAGGTATTCTGTTAGTTAGTGTTTTGTCAGCGTGGCCCAGGCTAGTCATCTGAAAAGAAGACAGTCCAACTGAGAAAATGTCCCCAAAAGATTGGCCTGTGTGCAAGACAATGTGGCATTTTCTTGATTAATTGTTGTTATGGGAGGGCCCAGATCAATGTGGGTGATGCCACTCCTGGGCAGGTGGTTCTGAGTTCTAGAAGAAACCATAGAGAGCAAGTCAGTAAGCAACTTACTTTAGCCCTAAGACAAGGATTTTAAACCAAAGTCATTTCCTGTAAGGTTCTGCTTCAGTTCCTGCCTCCACTCCAGGTTCTAGCTTGTATTCCCGGCCCAAATTTCTTCAACGATGGATTGGGATGTGGAAGTCTAAACCAAATAAACCTTTTCTTCCCCAAGTTGCTTTGGTCATGGTGTTTTATGATGTGGTATTACTGTGACAGACCTGACCATGTCATTCTTAGGAAGACTATAATGTGTTTTGTGACACTGGGTTGGAAAATTCATTGATTACCCAGAGTTTAACGAGCCATTCTGTGATAACTTAAAAGATAATGCTGAAAAGGATGCAGAGAATGGAAGCCTGGCTTGTTAAGTTTTAGAGTGAAGTTTTGAGAACCCAGCAAAGACTGGATCCAGCAAGACTACTTCAGTGATATATTGAAATAAAATAACCCATGGTTTTAGTCAGCTGGGGGTGAAAGTCAGTTATGATTAATTAACAAGAGACTAGCACCACTACAATGAAACATTTGCCATCCTGGGACAATCAAGCTGGCTGGTTTGGGCTGAGAGATCAACTATGTTTAATTAATAAAAGCCCAGCATCATTGAGGCAAAATCTTCCTTCGGGGAATGTTCTCTCAGGTTCAGTACATGGAAGCTGTGGTCTAGAGGGGGACAAGGTTGTATCTCATGTTGGCTGCCAAACTTTGTAATGTGTAAGAATCTCCCACATGGTACTGGATTTGAAAACATGAAGGAGTTCCAAAAAGCACTGACCTTTGGCACTATGAAAGTCCAGGAGAGGCCATTGGTGAAGGTAAATCCTCTGTTGTACTAGAAACCCCAGGATTGATGGGCTTATAGGAAAAGGCTGAGGACTGGCATCAAGTAATGGGTCTGGAGTTCCTGAAGAAAGCTTGGGAGTTCACTTGTCAAAGTGCAGCACATGGGGACTGCAGTATTTTGGAGATGCTAGTGCCATTGAATGACCACCAAGGAGAGCAACTGCTTTAGAATGAAGCCAACTTGAGCTTATGAAATGAGCTATGTGTGTTATGGATGGCAGGGACAAAGGAGAGGAGTTTCCCAGGTTCTCTGGAGCCCAGAAGATCATGAGAGACATTCATTCACAGGATTTGATTTACACTGCTGGATGTCAGTTTTGCTTCGCTTTGATTGTGACTATACATTTGTTCTTCCTTCTTAGAGCAATAAAGTATTTAGACTGTTGGGAAACCCACAGTTATAAGACCTTGAATATTTTAGAAACTTTGAAATTTTAAAGAGACATTGGGTTTTCAAAGAGAACTTTGCTTTTAAATTGTTGAAGTCTTTTAAGCCTGTAGAACTTTTAAAGTTATTCTATGTTTTATATTGTAATATTAATAGTAACATGATATTTGGGAGACAAACAAGAAAGAAAATCTTATGGTTTAATAGTGATGTGTTTTTGTGTCAAGTTGACAAAGGGTCAACTGTGTTAATTTTGTCAACTTGACAGAAGCTAGACTCATCTGAGAAAAGAGAACCTCAGATGAGAAAATGCCTCCATAAGATTTGTCTGTAGACAAGCCTGTAGGACATTTTCTTGATTAATTTTTGGTGTAGGGGAAGGTAACCCACTGTGGGTAGTGCCATCAATGGGCAGATGGTCCTAGGGTATTTAAGAAAGCAAACTGAACAAGCCAGGAGGAACAAGCCAGTAAGCAGTATCCTCTATGTTCTCTGCTTCAGTTTCTGCATCTAGGTTCTTGCTGGAGCTTCAGTCTTGGCTTTTCTTAGTGACAGATTGTGATATGGAAGTGTAAGCCAAATAAACTCCTTCTTCCCCAAGGTGCTTTGTGTCATGTCTTTATCACAGCAACAGAAACCTAACTATGACATCTATAAAGAATTCTATACACATGATGGATACACTATTTTTAAAATTTCAAACCACTGAAACTATAAACTGAAATGTTTTATTTTATGTGAGTTAGGAAACTTGAATTTTTATTAATTAGCATTTCATTAAATGTGATTTGATTAACTGAAACAATTAGGGAATAACTGTCAACAGTAAGAAATTCATAAATCAATGATTTAGCTTTCCTTCAATTGTTCTGGTATTAGATGAACACCAATGCCTGTCAATCATAATGCTTAATTGTCGGAGTTTCCTAACTTTTATTTTTTTTAGGTTATGAGGTATAGAGTATGAGAATATTGCTGGGCATATGACAGGAAGTCAATAAATACTTTCTAATTAATTGAATTGATTATATCCTTCACTGTTCACTTGCTATGACTTTCTGAAATTCTATAAAAAGCTAAGCATGGCAAGATGCAAAAGACTATTTTATAGAGTAAGAACATGGGGACAGGAGAGGAAATTTCTTCTGGTTGAAAAGAACATTTTACTTTAAAAAAAAAAAAATATATATATATAATTCTGCTCACGAAGATACAGATTACCAGGTTCCCATACGGCATGTTAGACATATTTTATTTTTATTGATTGCTATCCTACCCACTCCTTCCTCATCTTCCTACCTTTCCCTTGCCCTAGTATAGGCTTTCACTCCAGTATTCTGTCTTTCTTTTTGTTCTATTATCTCCTCTCTCCCTTCCTTAAAGATCCACATTTTGGGGCTGGAGAGGTGGCTCAGCAATTAGAGCGCGCTGACTGCTCTTCCAAAGG
This sequence comes from Rhynchomys soricoides, assembly GCA_019843965.1. Classification (NCBI taxonomy): domain Eukaryota; kingdom Metazoa; phylum Chordata; class Mammalia; order Rodentia; family Muridae; genus Rhynchomys; species Rhynchomys soricoides. The sequence continues at coordinate 3,279,758 of JADRCH010007664.1, read as the reverse complement.
TCGCGAGTTCAAATCCCAGCATCCACATGGTGGCTCACGACCATCGGTAATGAGATCTGACGCCCTCTACTGGGGTGTCTGAAGACAGCTACAGCAAGCAGGGCTGGAGCAAGCGGGACTGGAGCAAGAAGAAAACGTGTCTGAAGACAGCTATAATAAATAAATCTTTAAAAAAAATTTTTAAAAAAAATCCACTTTTCCCAGTCTCATGAGATCCTTTGTAGATTCCTAGTTCATCCAACGCTTGTGCCCTCCTCTATGCACATATTTAACATTTAGAGGCTAGGAAACAGGAATGAGAAAGAATGTAAAGTATTTGTCTTTTTGACTGTGAGTTGCTTAGAAACAAAGAAATGATGTCATGATGCACATATCAATTATTTCCACACTTTTCCCTACCCAGTCTCTATCAGGACTCTGAGAAGTAGATTAGCTTTAGAAATTATTTTTTAATATTATCATTTCTGGATAAGCAACTAACATGCTTTAGATATAGAAATCTTTTTTTTTCTATTAAGTGATAATAGAACGATGCTTACAAACATTTATGAGTCTACCAAAATTCTTGCAATTCAGAACCAAGATGCAATTTTGAGTTTATTTCTGCATAATTTTAGTGGCTAAATTTTATGAGTTATGAAAATAAAGAACGAGAAACTTAGAATTCTATGATGTGTAAATGACATTAGCAAAGGTCCTCAGATATAATATAAAAAAACTCATTTTCGCCCCAATTCTTGAAATACTGGCTGTAAAAGATTGCAACATTATAAGCAAAGTGGTAAAACTTTATCTGGAAAGATTTTTTTCTGATTCAAAGGCACGTGGCAGTATACAATTACATATTTGAAATGAAACCTTCCAGAATGCTTTATTATCTAATTTTGCTCACATAAAAAGACATTTGAGAAAATATAAATGTTCATTACTAATCTCAGAAACTATACCTGCCAAATGGTAGCATTAAGTTTTCAATACCGTTTTACAAATGAAGTAATTTTATAACATGGTTGCAACACATCAGAGCTCCAGGTAACAATGGACCATCCATATTTTGTTAGTAAACTACCATCTTTGGAGGGCTTTACTAGTGTTTTTGGTTTGTTTGTCTGTTTTTTTGTTTTTTACCATATCTCTCCTTTAGCATACAACTCTTCCTTGAAGCAAAATACAGGGTTTTTGTTATGTTATGTTTTATTTTGAATAACATGGCTGTTTGTTATACTAACTTTACATGCTCTAATGTAGTAACTATATTTTGAAAACAAATGGCAGATTGAAGTTAGCAACAATAAGAGCTAGGAAGCTCTAGAAATTTGTTCTGCTAAGACAATATTAAGTAAACAACTAATGGGATGGAGGTCAGAGCACATAACTAGAATTTGGGAGTCTGAGGCAGGAGGATTACAAAACTGAAGCAAGCTTATATAGGCAGTTCTAAGCCGGCATTATATTGTGTCTCTATGTCAAAAAATGAAAAACAAGTAGTGAAGGACTAAACCAGCATTGTGGCAGCCCTGAAAACCTTTCAAAACTTACAGGAACTAAGCAAACGACTAAGAAAATGCCATGGTCAAAGTGGTTGTAAAATATATGGTACTTTTATTGACCATTTTTAGAACTGTTTTTTAGTGTGACATGACATGAAAGCAGTTTTGGCCCAATCCCTAGTCTCTTCTATGAACAAGAGGCAGACATAATTTGATTGATTTTTTTTCATTACTGTAATGTGTCTGCAGATGTCTGAGGATCTCTTTCTCTATGAACTGGAAGTTCAGATATCCAAAAGTGAGACAGCTGAGCACTCAGGCTGGAGGGATGTACTTTCAGTACTACACCATTGGGGTTTTTGGTTGTTTGTTTGTTTGTTTAAATTTTTCTTCCCCTACCTTTACTGTCTCTATTATTTTTGTTTTGAGACAGAGACTCACTATGTTGCCCAGGCTGGTCTAGAATTTGTTATGTGAATTAAGATGTCCAGGCACTTGTTAGTTACTACTGATATATACCACTATAGTAAGCCACTGCTTTCCATTTTGAATTATAAAACTATAGAGAGAGCTAGGAGAAAATGGTGTGTTAAATTCCAAAAATCCTGGAAGCATCTTTCCTTCAGTATTGTGGTTGAACAGATAAGGATGTGTAGCCAGTAGCAAGGTAAGATAGCAAATATCCTATTCAAATTCTCAAAATCCATTATTTGTTTTTGTAGTTGTTTTTTCCTTTTTAAGGAGAAGACCTTAAGGAAGGTTCAGATGTAGATTTATAGTTCGCAGTTAAAGAGATTATTTGAGGAGACTGGAGAGATGGCTCAGCAGTTAAGAGCAGTGACTGCTCTTCCAGAGGTCTTGAGTTCAATTCCCAGCAACTACATGGTGGCTCACAACCATCTGTAATGGGATCTGGTGCCCTCTTCTGGTGTGGCTGAGGACAGCTACAGTGTTTGCGTGTGCTCTTTCTCTCTCTCTCTCTCCCTTTCTCTCTCTCTCTCTCTCTCTCTCTCTCTCTCTCTCTCCTCCTCCTCCTCGATAGATATAAATATATAGATACATAATAAATCTTTTAAAATGAGATTATTTGAAACATATCCAAACAATTGAATATGTAAAACTATTTGGTTCCCAGTCTAACGTTTCTTGAACGTCTTACTCTGGATATATCTTTTCCCAGTATGCACCACACAAAAGATTATTTGATTAATGCTCATTTTAACATTTTACTCAGGCATCTACTTTTAAACAAATGAGTTGACTAAACCATTCAAGCTCCAAGTTCTCAGCCATTAATACCTAGAGTGCCAAATCAACTGCCTACCTACGTATCAAAGGAAGGCAATTGGGTACATAACCAATATAATCTTATTTTAGATATGGGAATGCTTCCTATAAAGTACCTACCATGTCTTGAACAAAATTTTTTATGTCAGACAAATTTTATTAAATGTCTATATTCCTTTTATTTTTAAAAGTACTCATTTTAAAACTTGATAAAGAAAACACATCATTCTTCAGGGTGTTGGCTACAATGCAACATTTTCTAATAAAAGTCTCAAATTATTTCAAAATATAAGTTGTGACATAGGCTGTAATATAACTGTACACAATCATCATTTTAAAAAACAAGTACGCCTATAAAAATCTTTATAAAATAAATTTATACCTTACCTGGTAATTGTTTTGGTTTTGTGATAACCTCAGTTGGTTTGATGATACAAAATGTGGAGAAAAATTACTCCGTGATGGATTAGTATTACTGTACATAGTACTAGATGCTGTATGCAATGAGGTCCGTGGTGTCAAATGGTAGTCTCTATTTTGATACAGTACATTGTCTGACAAATCTCTAATATTCACCATTTGTGAATTTGGCAGGTTTCTTCCTGGTCCAGGCAAAGTTGTACTTTGGTTCTCAGCTCGAAGGGAATTGCCACTTTCATAAAACCTTGAGTAACTTATCTGTGCTCCCATGGATGCCAGCTCTTCTTCTCTGGCGTATTCATCCTCTGCATCTCCAGTCTCCATTGCAATGGACAAAGAAGTTCCTTCTGCTGAGCCTGGCTTTTGTGTGGTATTTCCTCCCAGAATTCTCTGAGGGTAATCACTGACTGCCAATGAAAACACTTCACGAATTTCCAAGTTTTGTGTTCTACAGCAAGGGTCTCTAATGGTTGGCTTTTGCCCACATAAGTTATGTGATGCCAGACCTGCATGTTCAGGTTTATATGACCTTTGAATCCCAACTGGTTCAATTTTGCAAGGTTGCTGGCACACAGATGGCTTTTGAGGTACTGTCATTTCAGAAGCTTGCACCGGAGAGCTTCCATAGCTTTTCTTTGTATGATTGTACACTGAGTTTCCAGCATTTAGTACACTTGTCTGTCTTGACAAAATAATTGTCTTTTCCCCTAGGAGCACAGAAGCATTTTTACAGTGTGCTACTTGTCTTTGAACAGGAATGTGCAATTGAAATTCAGTGTCATTTTTACTGGCTGCCTTCTGAATAGGAATTTTATGTGCTTCTGTAATTTGTGTATTGGTATGCTTTGTAGTGCCTTGCTTACTTGATGAACTTGCTGGACTGTATATACCAGTCACAATGACATCATTATTGGCAGAAGTCCAAGAAGATTGCTGGCTTGAAGGGCGGGAAATATTAACCACATTTCTGACTGTAATGTCTGGAGCTGCCAGTGAGGTACCAGACACAGTTCCTGCTACTCCCGATTCACAGCTTTTACTACTCATTTTTCTTCGCTTATTGCCAACCCACGTCTGAAAAGATAAAAAAAAAAAAAAAAAAAAAAAAAGGCAATATGAAAAAGTTAACAGCAAGCGTAGAGAAACCCATTTCTAAATGATAAATTGTATTCTTATCATAGAAACAAAGCCTACGCACAGGCAAAAGGAGAAGATCCAATAAAAGACAACGTAACCAAAGAATAAGAGCAAAGATGATTAAAGACTAGCAACCTGAGAATATTAGTAAGAACATATTACTACTCCTCTCTGCCATAAGATCCATCCAGTTAACACAAACTGAGAATTGCAAAAATGTTTAAGAATTCTAAAATTGTTTATATCTTTTAACCCATTAAATAATATTCTAGGAATACATCTTAAAATACAGTTATAGTTTGACCAGTTATTAGTCTCTGCATTTACCCAATGCCCACAGCAAACAGGAGCTTATCTAACCAAAGATGATGGAAACACTAATCTGACTATAAACATTATTTAGACAGCAATTTGAAGAAGACATAGTATCCATTCTGCAAAATAACAGCAGTAGCTTCCCTAGCCACAGGACTTTGACAACCAGTAGTAGAGTCCTTCCTGTATGGCAGGACTCATATCTGATCAGAGTAGTTGGTTACCCACTTAACTGACTTAAGCCCACCCCTTACTCCCCAACTCATAAGCCGATAACAACAGCCACAGAGAGGGCTTACCAGGTGCCAGCCATCCCTGTGGATCTATAGGCAATTAATAGCTTCTAGGATAAGGAAAATACATTTTTTTTCTTTAGTGGCATAGCTTCTAGTAATGAGCCCATGCTCCTTTAAGTACTTCTTTACCTAGTACCCTGGAAACATCCCTAATGAAATTTACAGTCATCAAAAAAGATTTAAAAAAAGAGAGCCAGAGGGACGTGCCAAAAGATATTGGAAAAGGAGATGAAGATAGAAGTGGAAAGAGCAAGGGGATCATCAGGAATGGAGGTGAACAGGGCAGAGTAAGAAGAGGTGAAGGATAAAATATATTCTATACATATATAAAAATGCCATGGTGCAAATCATTATTATGCACAATTACTATATGCTAATAACTATTGAAATGTAGGCACCGATATAGATGAAGTTTATAACTAGTCATATTCATTATACACTTACTTATAATATCAAAAAATGAAAGCATACTAAAGGTCAGCTCTTTAACTCATTAGAAAATGTTCACTGTATTATTAATCAAACATGCATACATAATTGTCAGGTTTAATGACCTCTATTGTATAGATATACATAATAACATGGTTTATTTCATACTACAATTTATATTATTTTCAGAAATATTCATTATTTATATATACCTTAATTTGCATACCTTTTTTGTGTTGGTGATTCCTTGCCATGCAATACTAAAACAGAAATAGCTAAAATCTGTGTTTTCTAAGTGCCTTCCAATATACCAAAATTTTGTTTACCTCAAACCTCCAGTTTGAATCTACTGTAGTTTTTACTATTCTGAGAACTGATAAAAAGGTAAATATTTTGTGGTTACTATATTATTTTGATAGCCCATATCATTATATATATATATATATATATATATATATATATATATATATATATATACTGTATACAGACATATATATATATGTCTGTATACACAGACACATATATATATATATATATATATATAAATATATTGGGATATTTACCTTTTTAAACTGACTTATGAGAGAAATTATCTATAAAGACATTACCTTGATTACACAATGCCTTTGTTTTGCTTTGTTGTTAATTTATGATAGTCATTTACCTCTCTTGCACTTTTCTCTACTTGAAAAGTTTTATGCAATTAATATGCATTACCTTTATAAACATAAAAAAGTTATGAATAAAAGTAATACAATAGGTTAGCATTTAGGACTTAATTATAAAATACACTCTTCTATATAAGTAATTTATTATAATTACCTGAGTATAATTCCCCTGAATCATGGTTCTTCTTAAAATACACAATAAAAATATTGCAGTCCAAATGTGATTATGCAACTTTATATTAAAAAATGTATATCAGATGATAAACTACTAAAACACTATAATCTCTTAAGAATTAAACAAAATAAATGAGTAAATGAAATTTGTAAATAAACTAGTCTCACACATAAGTGATGTAAGGTTTATTTTTACAAATTTTTAATGATGTGCTTTAGAAAACCTTGTAAATTACCCAATTTTCAGTGTTTATACAATGTATAGACACAACATTAATGTTGCTGTAATACTGTCTGTACTAGATTCTGCAATGACTATTCTTTATATATTATAGCTATTTTAGTATACCTAGACAACATCTCTGGACCATATGTCTCATTTATATAATTTTACTGTCTACATATATAACTGTATACTATACATAATAGCATATTAGTTTGATATATTATGTACACATTAACATAAAATACAATAAAATATCATGTATATCTGAAATTCAGATATCCAGTAGCTCAGAAACCTTATTTGTCTGGAACACTGTCAATACAGATGTCACAAGATCAATCGATGTAGCTCATTAATACAGTGATAACTAACTTGTAGCCCACTTTCTCTGACTTTACACATACTTTGAACAAATACAGTATTATACTTTCCCCAAAATTAAAATATTAGAAGTGGAATCAGTAGTAATAGAGGTTCCTGATGATAGGTGCTAAACTAAACAATGCTCATTAAAAAGGAGGTGGGGAGGATGCAGACTCAGTCTCTGAGCAACCAGTAAGGCGTCTATATGTGTGTGTGGACAAGAAAATGGAGGTAGTCAAGTTTAGAGTTCCCACTCCCTGGACTCTACTAATATTCTTTTCCTTTTCCTCCGAACTCATTTACTGGAAATGGGAGTTTATATTTGCATTTCTTTTTATTCACTTCCAAAACATTAAAATGAATTAGGATTCTGGGTAGCATAAAAGGCAGAAAAGTGGGAAGGAAGAGAATACTAGCAGACTGGCAGAAGTGGAACACTGGGCTCAAGTAGAGAGTCTAGAAGAGATATAATAGTCTTAATAACTGCTTTGTCAATGGGAAAAATGAAGTAGTGAATGACACTTTTAAATAACTACAGTTCTGAGTACAGCTAACAGACATATTGGCACAGATTACCAGGTTATGCTTTGAAAATTAGAACTTAGTGGCAACATGATTTCTGGAGGTTTGGAAGACCTTGCAGAGAAACGTCCAAAACTATCCTACCTCAATTTGAGTAGTAACAAAATTCAGGACCACAGTATAGTAGCTCTCCCTTGACTTGTGGAACAGGGAGATTATAAAGTTATTTTTGAACTGCTACAGCAAACCATGCACTTTGATAGATTTTTATTGGGAGGATTAAAAATAATCAGACTCAGAAAAGGTGAAGTCTAATAATTAAGATAAAAGAAGAAGAATAAGAGAACAACGATGAAACAGGCTCAGATTTGGAAGAAGAAAAAAAGATTCTTTTTAAAAAAATTTAAATTTATTTTATATATCGCTGCTTTCAGACACACCAGAACAGGGCATCAGATCCCATTACAGATAGTTGTGAGCCACCATGTGGTTGCTGGGAACTGAATTCAAGACCTCAAGAAGTGCTCTTAACCACAGAGCCATCTCTCCAGCCCCTGAAAAAAAGATTCTTATATTAAAGAAAAAAGAAAATCAGAATAAAGATGAATGGTAACTAAGCTAAAGAGGAAAAAGACTGTCTTTGGGAAGAGAAAAGGAGATGCAGAAGATGATGAAGGAAAAAATGACTAATACATTCTAAGATCAGATGTGCTAATACTCTTGGGTGTGCAAAACAATCATCAGATATTCCTTCTTCATGTATGATAGATATACAATTAGGAATGATACTATGTAGCTAGCTATTCAATAACTCCCATTGTGAAATTCTAACAGTGCTTTAAGAATGAGTAAAAGTGAACAGAAGGATTTTCTTTCTTGGTCGGATGTGCAGAACTTGGGATGTGTATATAATACTGACTTAAATCAAATTTCTGTGACATACATTTTTAAAATATGTACCAAAAATGTATTTTCAAAGAAATCTTATTTTCATACTCAGACTTTGTACTGTCACTCATTTGTATAAGTGCACTTCGTTACTGCCCAGGTCCTGCTCCAGCAAACTGAAGTCACATAAGCACCTGTACAAAAGACCTGGCCACTCCACTCCCTCGTCCTGTGACCTGGACCTTCCCCTGACTTCCTAACAATCAATCAATTTGTGAAACTGTTTTACTCAGTGCAGTTCTGTTTTGTATGTTCATTGGATTACAAGCTTTATTTAAAAATACAAAACAAAGCAAAAAAGAATCTAAATTTTATGGTTTATAATGTTTTATTCAAGAAGCTCTGCTTGTTTATTACTTTGTTGGTTAACAATGTGAAACCATATTAGTAGGATAAAGAAACAGCACTATTAGCCCATTTCAGAGGCCGAACTATTGACTAATGTTAATAAGATTTTTAAGTCAACGTTTTCAGCTGGTTTCCCAAATGATTTGTATAGCAGCCCTGTGAAATGTTATGTTTCTAAGGAGACTTTTTAATTATCCTTCTTAAAGTTTTAGAGCACCAACAGATATTTAAGTGGTATATAGTAAGTAGCTGGAAGAATAGAAGCCAGTATTAAAATTTAGATTTATTTTAATACATCACCATTAAAATAGAAAAAAATCTGGGGTATGCATGTGTGCTTGCTTATATGGCTACTAAATAAAATACCATGAGCAGAGAAGAATATCTCACTTGTTATATAGGCCCCATGCTCAAGGCAATTACTTTTTTAAATCTTTAGAAATTTGATTTTCTTTTTCTGTTGGTTTACAAATTGGTAAATTTCCTTTATACAAGACCTCTAGCACAGGCTAGCTTAAGTAGCCAAGGATAATATTGAAATTGTGATTCCCCCTGCCTTTATCTTTTTACAAGGGTTTACCACATCACCCAATTTATGTGGTGATGAAGATAGAACCCAGGGCTTATTAATGCTAGGCAAGCAGTCTATCAGCTAAACTATATTTCTAGCCCAATTATTAAAAGAATCAGTATATTAATTGATCTTATGCATCTGAGATACTTTTAAATTATGTACTATAGTACTATTATTGTTTACTAGTTTAGATGTATGATTTATATTTCTTTTAAGACAGGGTATCATGTAAACAGACTGTCCTTGAATTTATTATAAGGCACAGAATGAGCACAAATTTCTAAATAACCTGTTTCCATCTTCCATATGTTAACGTAACAGGTGTATATAACTATGCCTTGCTGCTTCAAACTGGTGATTTAAAATTAAAACTATTAGTACAGACAGTAAAAATGTTTCACAGTTGACTGAAATAAAATAATTGGGGTAAATTGTGTGGGAGCATTATAATCTCAGAAGAAGAAAAAAATTCACCTAATATTAGCAGTAAGGTTTGTATTTTAGTCCTGAAGAATTCTCATTGTACACTTAATGCTTATGTTTTTTGAGACAGACTCTCATGCAGGCCAGGATGGCCTCAACATGTTTTGTAGCCACAGGCGACCTTGATTTCCTGAGTCTTCCCTGCCCTTTTCTCTCAAGTGCTAGGACTACAGTGTGCCTCCAAACACACTTGATTTTAGAGTGCTTATTATAAAAAATACTAGGTCTCAATGGTATATAAGGAATTATAGGTAACTGATTAAACCTGGAAGCAGGAGAGGTAGTCTTCCCCAGGGACGAACACACAAACAGATTGTCCAGTACCAGAGTTCTAGAAACATACATACAGGCAAAATTATATGGACTGAACAGGTTATAGTCAGAATATATATGCATATACATAATTATATGCATGCAATAACAAGTGCAAAAAGAAGCCATGAACTTGAAGGAGAATGGGGAGGCATATATAGGAGGACATGTAAGGAGGAAAAAGAAGAAAGAACTGTGACTATATTACTGTATATTAACATTTTAATCAATCATCTTACTAATATAATCAAGTTTATAGTTGTCTGGTTTATAAACACTTAGAATATCCAAACAACCTTACATATGTGTTTATTTTTGTGGAGGGTATTTTTCTGCAGATTTCATATTTTATAAAATATTGGGATTTATTTTAATGCTTTTGTATGGCAATATCTGTTTTCTTAAATCTTCAAAGTTAATACTTTTGTACAGCTTCTTTTGTGACACAGGGTTGGGCTATGTGGACAGGGTGGTCTTGAACTTGTAGGGACTCTCCTACCTCTGCCTCCCCTAAGCTGAAGTTCTGTATGTGCACCACCACACCCAGCTTAACAGTGCACTGAATAAGCTATAGAGTGTTTAAAAAATTACAACACTCTTGATCCAGAAGGGGGATCATAAAAACAATGTAATGAAATTCATTAAGTATAATTGACACATGCTAATAAACTCTTAATAAGAAATCACTAAACAACACAAAACTAAGAGTACAATTATTTTCCAAGTTTCCTATCAAAGAAAAGAATAAAAATATGTACTTAAGATATACTTCTACCTAAGATGTTGTAAATAAAGAAAATTCATTGAAGGCTACAAAAATTAAATCTTACTCAAAGCTGCTCAGATATAAGATCTAAAATAGAGCAATGCTTATCAGATATAAATGTCCACCCCCTTGTAAATGCCTCATTCATCAAAAAGAAAATGAAAAACATGTCAGACAAACTAGGATAATGAGAATCAAAGGTGATGATCTAGCAAAGAGACTCTACATAGGAAAAAAAGAAAGGAAAATGTTTGAATTGCCAATATTTGGAGGTCATAAAATTCTCTTACCGTTTTACCTTTTAAATTTACTACCTCTAAATTTCTTCTTTCAGTACAGAGATATTTAATACCATCAGCATTTTATAATCATTACTACTACTTAATGTCAGAACATGTTGTCTTCAGTTTTGAGAAGTTAGCACACAAAAGAATGGGTTTCATTGTAAGCATGTTCTAAATTACTTTACCTTTTTCTATATCTCAGTGTTCTCTTGCCGATTTACTTCATAGTGATTATTTTTACTTGGCTATTTTGTCAGTCTTTTAAGTTCACTTTATATACAGAGTAAATACTTAATATAATAGACTTAAAATTCTTCAGAAAAGCAGTAACTTTATATTAAAAATAATAAAGATCTCTCTCAAGTGGGACACATAAACAGCAAAAGATGGGGGAGATTGTAGATTTAAAAATGTACAAACTGCTCTGCTGAGTTTTTGTCTGAGTGGAAAAGAGAATGAATATTATGTTGGGATATAGATTTGAAATAATGACTTTGTGTACCACTGATGATTTCCTGGAATGAAGAAAATTGACTGTTTTATGCAAGTCCTTATATCTATACAATATAATAGTCACAATCCTACATTCTAAGAATTAAAATCTAGTACTATCATCGTTTTAGATTTTTACCCCATGAGCAGTAAAAAAATATAATTCCTATATTCAAATATAATAAGATTAGTCATAAGGGAAAGAATTCAATAATAAATTTGAAATATAAAAGATGGTCCACATTTCAGCTGCCAGGAAAGATGATTTACTTCAAAGTAATGATTAGACAAAGGAGGTGGGGGAATCCAAAGAAATATCGGTTGGAAAAAGAGTTTATTTGTATACAGTACAATCTCATCAACTTGAAATATTTTATTATTTTTAATTTAAATGGTGCATTTACAGCTACCAAAAGGAGATAATTCTAGTTTTTATAGCAATGTGAATCTGATGGTCCAGCTTAGACAATAGCAATACCTCCCCATAATTCATGGCACGAGCTCCTACCTGAAAGTGAATAAATTCTTAAGTTCCTAAGAAATAATCTTGAAACTGCTCTATCTAAAGATCCTTTCTCTAGTGTCTTTGAAGGTACAATTGTACAGGAAAATAAACTTGAAAAACATATATCCATCTTTTCTCCAAATTAGCCTAGGGAATGTCATGGACTGGAAAGTTGTTATCTTTGATTGAACCAGTACGGCTCCATTCCAAAAGGACTTGTAGAATGTTTAAAGAAACATGAAAGGAACAATGCATCCAATTAAATCAGTCACTAGTTCTATTAGTATATCACTTGCCTCCTCTCTATCACCTCAATGCTGTTCAGGAATGTGGAGTAGCTCTGATTTTATTTTTACACAGAATAAGAATGGTTGCAATAATTTCTTCCTTTGGGATTCCCTGTCTCATACTTACTAACCATTAAATATATACATTTTACTTAGAAAGAGAATGTATCCGTAAAACCAATTGTACTTTCCTGAAAAGAAAAACTCTCAAATCCTAAATATCTGAGGAAAAATTCTAAATATAACAACAGAAAAGCCAGGTAACTGGGGAGGAGGAAGCTAGGTAATTGTAATCGCTTCAGAAAATCTCTATTTCACTAATCATGGTGGAGGCCTTGTGCAGATTAATTTGAGTTTCAATAAAGCATATGATCAATAACCCATAACTACTGTTATTGGTATTTATTAGTTCAAAGATGTATATAAGAGATATGTCCATAGTGCAAGGATTTTGGTGTTTTCAAGGTATTTATAAAAATAAATAGATACTAGGTGGGTTTCTCTATTTATCAAAATAGTATTTTTACATCAGGGAAATGAAGCTGTGTATAAAGTTAGGACTTCATACCCTGAATAGTTTTTTCTTATAGTAAGCAAATATCATTTGTAATAAAAAGCTATAAATTCAAGTGCAAGACCTCAATACTTACCCTGACTACACTGAAGTCCAGCTTAGTCTCCTGTGCACACTGTAATATGAGCTGAAAGCAATTTTTACTTTGATTTGTCATTCCATTTTCATAATAACGCTGTAAAATCCTTTGTTGCTCTACAGTAAATACAGAACGTAGATTCATCTAAAAATAAAAGAAGATACTCTGAAAATTGGAATAAAAATTTGGTATGTATAGATTTTGAACACTTGTTTTTTGATACAATTTCAGTGTTTCTAAGCTGCACAATTTATGTAAATTAATTAATCCTCAGTAATGGGCAGTAATTTGTGTGCTAAAGGGAGATACCTTCCCCCTGAAAAAATATATACAAACATTTAATTTGCTTGGAAAAGCACAAATTTCAAAGACAGTAACATAGAAAACAAAAAAGTGAAAAGAGTCAAGCTCTTATCTGGTTAGTGTCAGTTCATGGGGAAAAATAGTTTTCACGGAAATAAATATTTATGGCTAGTAAAGCCAGAGATGGTGTTAGTCATATGCAGTCAATTATCAACAGGGACCCTCACTGTTCTTTGTCAAGAAAAGCATCTGGCATATGTCTTAACAGTCAGAATCTGTACTCAGAAACAAAGGGGACTCTCTTTTTCTCCCCTCATTCTGAGATAAAAGAAATTTTATCATGTATTTAAAAACCTGTCTTTTTAATTTTTTTGTTTCTTTGGATTTTGCTCTTGAGATGGGTTCTCATATAGTACAGGTTGGCCTCCACCTCCTTATCTTCCTGCCTCTACCAAATGCTAGGATTGCAAGGATCACAAACACCCTCAGCTCAACAAAAGATTTCCATAAGGATTAGAAACAAATAGAAGGGGTTAATAAACATGAAAGTGCCGTTGCTTTATGTAAAACTATCCAAAGTAATTATTTTAATAACTATAGTAGCTAAATGGAAATTCAAACTGAGTATAACTTACTAAAACCATGTGGAAACTCTGTCCTTTTAAATTAAATTGACACCATCAAAATTAGACAATGTAAGTTTACTTTCCCTGACAGTGGACAAGATGTTTAATACAAAGGGCTAAGAATTTTGTATATCTCACAATAAAATGGCAGGTCAAACACTATTTTTAAAGGATGAATTATAATAGTGCATTTTTAAAAGAACATTTGTAATTTGATTAAGAGAACTTCAGATTTCTGTTAAAAAAATTGTCACATAGAAAGAATTTCTTGAGGAAGTCATTCCTTAAAATTAGAAAACTGCCACAACCAAAATACCTTCAGTCAAATTATACATTTTCCCTAGTATACAGTATATTGAAACAATCAAGGTTATCAATATGAAAATACAAATTATTTCCCCTACTCTCAATACTTATAATATTAAATCCATCCAATAAAAAATTAATGAATCATAAAGCCTAACCATACACTACAGTATATTATTGATTTTTTTTTATATTTTTTTTCACTTTGTTCCCTGCTCACACAAACCCTTCTCTCACTGTTAAGAGATTTGATTAAAGGAAATTAAATGTAGGAGAAGCCACAGGAGAAATGAATATAGAGTTTTTTTCAGGAACATCTAGAAATAAAGACCTCCATTAACTTTCTGAAGGAGAGTTCTGCAAGATGTTCAGTAATGTGGATGTCAACTTGACCAAACACTCAAGGATGATTGCAACAGTAGATAGGGACAGTAGCCATCAAATCTATTTGTGCTAAATGGGTTCCAGCTCTCAGAGTTTACCCTAAATGGTTCAACCATCCAGAAGATGGAAGTCAAATACCTGAAAAACCTCATCTGATTTAGGAGCAATTTACCCTGGAATGGATTCTGAGGGTAGCAAATTCAAATTATGAATGCATAATTAGGAAAATCACTCCGATCCTTTCCTATACAACTGCATCTACAGTAAAATCCTACACTGCAGGATACAGTTGATACCCAAGTGTGAGCATACCTCCCTAGAATATAGGATAAACTATTTGCCTATTGGCTGGCTACAATCACTACTCTTACCTTATAAAGAACAGCTGGATGTCTCTACTGATAACCAATATGCAAATGCAAGTGGCAACACCAAACACATCTATAGAAATGCTAAGGACTTTTTAAGTCTTTCCCTTAAATTCAGCACTAACAGAAAAAAATCACTTTGCCGAAAAGAATTATTTTTCTTTTAAGTTACAAAATAACCCATCTGAATAAGATGTCATTATTTCTACCCCCCATAGCTATGTTTGTCTATATTAAATGAACACACAGCCAAATCATTTACAATGCCATAATCACAAATATCTCTTTTAAATCTATGTAAAAAACAAAATGACATGCCATTGGTTCCATGGAATCAGTCATTGGATTAGCATGGAAAGAGGTTCTGAATTGAGTGAGTAATTGTTGAAATCACAGATCATTTAGTCTCACCTCAAGATTCTCTAGTTTTATATTCTACGCATCTCCTCATCCACCCAACACACACCAGACCATAGGACTAGGACAGCCTGTGTGCTACTTCAGCTGAGCTGCTTACTATTCAGCAAATCACTTAGTTTCCTTGAGCATATTGTCCCTGGTCTGTAAAATGCTGGGCTGCACAATTTGACTTGCCTACTAATTAATCTCAGTTCCTACAAGACAGAAATTTGAGTTCACTTTTCTTAAATTCTCGACAACGTAATTTGTATTGTTAATATAAATAAGCCCTTAAATTATTAATTTCAAGGATCAAATTTCTCATGTTCTTTTTAGCTTCAAGATTCAGTGTTTTAATAAGGACTCTGAGCTAATGAGAAAAGTTAAATTATGTTCAGTATATCATATTCAAACCACCAAAGCAATGACTAAATATTTAAAATTTGTTGCTTTAGGAGTCTAGAAATGACTGCTTCCTTAGATATTCCTAATACCCAAGGCTGTATACTCAGGTGGAAATATTTCAGATAAATCCTGATATCATACTACTTTTACATATTTGATGTCATATTTAAATCCCACACTTAAAGCCCAATGTTTAAATAATGTCCTCACTGCTTAACTTATTTGAAAATTCATTAACAACTATTCACTCTTTGAAACTTTTATAAATGAGAAGAGTAGACAACTCTATCGCTAATTCAGATATAATACAGTTTTAGTAATAAAATTTTGAGTTTTAGGTCAGCCATTGGTGTTTTGTTTATAAAATGGAGTAAAGACTAATAAAAGCCACATACATCTTCAACAAATATCTGTATTAGCATTGTCCTTTTCACACATAACTGTTATTCAGTTTTAAATTTCATGCAGCAAACTCATTCTTTTGAAAGTATAGTTGTATGTATTCATAAATCTATCATGGCAGTCAAAATATAAAATATTTCAAGCTCTCCCAAATATTTCCTTTTACTACCTCTTTGTATTCAATGCCTCCAGCCACCCCAGTTTGTGTCACCCCCTAAGAATTCCAAATATATGACATCATGCAGCATGGTCTTCTGAGCTTTGCTCTTTTCATTCAGCATATAGTATTCCAGACTAATTTGTGTTTGCAATAGTTTGCTCTTTTCTTCCAGAGTTTTAGTTCATTATGTGAATATACTTTCCTTAAAATATTCCTTTCCTGATGAACATCTGGGTTCTTCCAAGTTCTTGGCAATTATATACAAAATGGCTAAGAAAATTTACATGCGATTTTATGCATACAAATAAGTGTTCACTTCTTTTGCATAAAAACCTAGGAGTGGTATTGCTGAGTCATATGCTTAAATTTCATACTTTCAAACGCAATGTTCAATGAAAGGTTACATTATTTCATTTCCTCATATGTATTTGTTACTGCCAAGACTACTGAAAATGTGGATGAAAATGGGTGATTTTTACATTACTATGGTTCCATTACTTTGTATTTTTCTTGTGGTTCATGATGTTGAACAAGAATATACACTCACTTGCCATCTATGTATCGTGTTTAATATTTTAAAATACTAATTTAAAAAGTGATATCAAATAGAAAGACAGCCCTTAAGGCACTACTTCTGATAAAGCATATATAATCCAGTATATATAATGAACACTGAAAATTGCATTTGATTTAAAAAAACCTAAAGTATTTGGGAAATATTTGATCAAGATATTTCACATAAACAAGATAGGTGGGAAGGTGTATAGGATCTTGGAGGAGTTGCGGGATGGGAAACTATAATCAGAATATATTTTATCAAAAAATGTAAGTTCAAATTAAAATATTTACAATACGAATTTGGAAGTCAATGAGGGGCTGGGCCTGAGAGGGGATAAAGGAAGGGAATGTGGGAGAGGTTGTCAGGACAGAGAAGGGAAATAATGTAATTGCTTTTTATTTAACATTTAAAAATATATTCCACAGATCAGGGGTTTAATTTTGATGACATTTATTTATATTTTCCCCTTTTATTGACTGTGCTTTTTATATTAGTTTTGATTGAATTGGACTATTCTATACCCAATACCTTTTCATGCAATTTTTGGTATTAGTTTGGAATCCTGCTGTGATTGTGTTTGAGATAATATTGAATCTATAGATCAGCTTAATGAAATTCATTATCCTAGCATTCTTATGTTTCTTAATTTATCAATATATTTAGTTATATGTTGATTTCTGGTTTTCCAACATATCAATCAAATACTTGTAGTATTAAAATTATACAAACATATTTTTATTAGCCAGTAGGGTGTTACTGTAAATTTTATTCATTTTTAAATTTCCAGTTGTTCTTTGTTATTTTATTGATACACTGTTGTTTTGGTATGTTGACTTTGTAGTTGAAAACTTTACACAGTTCACATATTACTTGCAGAAGCTTTTTATTTTGTGCTTGGTACTAACCTTACACCGTCCACACAGAGAGGCTTACTTCTTCTTTTTTAATATTTATGTATTTTATTTCTATTTTGCCTTACTACACTGGCTAGGAACTACAGCATGATTTTTTTTTCCTTAATAAGTGTAACATTTCATCCTTGTGCTTAATTTCAGAGGCAATGATTAAGTCTTTCACCATTAAGTACAATATCATTTGTAGATTTATCATTACCCTTGATAGGTTAATAAGGAATGTCTTTTATTTTCATTAAATGGAACACCATCAGCATCATCAGTAGGTGATTAATTTTTCCATGTTTTAGCATATCTATTGAGATAACAGTATTTTTTGCTCTCTAATATTTTGACATGGTAAATTATGTTACTTGATTTTGAAATAGTAAAACTACCTCCATTCCTAGCATAAACCCCGGTTGTGGTAAATGCATTTGATTTTATATATCACTTGAGTTGACTTATAAATATTTCTATCACCACTTTTGAGCCTCTGTATTTTGGGGAATATTTCTGGTTCTCTTGTGCTACATTTAGCATGGCTACTATGCTAATGAGTAACAAAATAGATTTCCTCTATATATTCTAAAAGAGATTACATAGAACTGCTATATTTCATTTTAAATATTTGTTTAAAATTGCCAGATAAAACTATAAAGGGTCAGCAAGATAACTCAGATGGTAAAGGTACTTCCCACCAAGTCTAATGATGACTTAAATCCCCAGGATCCATACTGTGCAAGCAGAGAACTGACTTCTGAAAAATATCCTTCAACTTCCACATATGTTCACACACACACACACACACACACACACACACACACACACACACGTTAAAAATAAAACCATGGTTGCCATCACTGTGAAGTGTTAACCTGTAAATCATATTCCTATATTATCTAAATGATCAAAGTTTGAGTGAGTTTTGGCCCTCTGTGTTTTTCAGGGAATTGGTTCCTTTAATCTAAATTGCTGAATTCCAAAGCGTGAATTTATTCCATTTCCTTTCTACTTGTCTAATGACTATAGAATCTGCAGTGATTTATCCTTTTCCTTCTTGGTATTGGTAATGTGTTTCTTTCCTCTTTCTTGTGAGCTTGGCAAGAAGTTTATCACTTATATTGATCTGAAAGAACTAGTTTTTCACTTCATTGATTTTTGTCAAAGTTTTTCTGTCTTCATTTACATTTATGTTTAATTTCTGCTCTATTTACTGTTTGCTCTTCTCTTTATTCTGGTTTGTTTGAATTCAATTTGCACTTAAAACAGATTCTTAGGGAAGATCTTATACCATTGTTTTGAGATTTATTTTTCATAAATATAAGCAATTACCATTATACATTTCAATTTCTAAGAAGTATTTCATTCATGTTTTATAAATTGTGGTAATAATTTAAAGTTACCCTTCAGTTTCAAAGTACCTCTATTTATAGTTTAGTTAAAATATGTAGCTATTATATTTCTTGCTATTGGTTTCTACTTGAGAAAGCAGAGACTATACTTGCAGTTACACAAAGGGCGAAACTTACCCATATAGAGTCATTTCTCTAATCTCCGATTTTCTTCCAAGTCTGCTTGGTTTTGTTCATTTCCAAACTTCTTTGAAGAGTTTTCATTTTTATGTACTTCCTCTTGCTAATGTTCCCTGTATACTTAAAGGATTATGCATTCTACTGTTGCATGAATGTTTCTGAAAATGTCAATTGGATTGCATTGGCCCATATTATTGTTTGAGCTTTCTATATACTTACTGATTTTTCTGACTATCTTTTAAATCCATTAGTGAAAGACTGAAGTCCTCAAGTATAGTTATGAATGTTTTTCTGTTTTTATTTATATCAGGTTTGGCTTTATGTATTTTAAAAATCTATTTTTCAGCAATAGACATTTGAGCATTGTCATATATGTTGGTATACTGAACTTTTATTCAATAGTCATTTTCTATAGGCCATCTATATTCCTTGTGTTTTTCCTTAGTTTACATTCAACTATGCTTGATATTAATGTAGATACTTCAGGGTTTTTTATGTCTGTGTCTCAATATAACATTTTCTGTCATTTTACTTCTAATCTGTCACTAAAATATAAAGTGGATCCTTCTTATTAAGCAGATAATTTAAGTCTTCTTTATTTGTTTGTTTTAGTTTTTTGGGTTTTTGTTTGGTTGGTTGGTTGGTTGGTTTTGGCTTGTTTGTTTGTTGAGACAGGCTTTCCCTAAGTGTAGGCCTAGTTGTCCTGGAACTCACTCTGTAGACCAGCCTGGTCTCCAAGTCAGATCTACGGGCCTCTTTCTCCCAAGTTTAAGGCATGTGTTGCCACCACGTGGCAAACAATCAATGTCTTTAGAGTTATTAGAACACTGACATTCAATATACTGAGATAATTAGACTAATATATATTACTTAATTAATCGTTGTTTGACTCTGACATTTTATTCTTTGATACTTCCTTTCCCACTTGTTGATTTATTTATTTAGAAACATGGGATCATGTAATAGTTGTTGAATGTATGAATGTTTTTCTCTCATGCTGGCTTTGAAATCTCATATAGCTGAGGGTGATATTGAACTCCAGATCTTCTTGAATCTACCCCTCAGGTACTCAGGCTATAGCTGTGGGCAACCATACCTAAAATTTTTCTAATTTATTTGGAATCATTTTAATAGTTTTTCACTTCATGTTTAATTCATCAGATTTCTGGCTACAATCCTATCTACATTTATACATAGTATAGCTTTTTCTCAAAGATAGCATGTTGACTTCTTAAATACTTTCTTTTCTGTTTCATATATTTTTGCCTTTAAATGTTACTTCCTTCTTTTTCCAGGTAGTGGGTGTAATGTTTTATTTCCCAAAATTTAGAGATCTTCCAAATATTTCAATTACTGATTTTCCATTTCACTGTATTATGACCAGGGAACATCTAGGAGTTTTTCTAGGAGTTTTTTGTTTGTTTTGTTTTATTGATTTTTGACAGTTTGATATCCTCAAATATGGTCCCTGTTGATGAGATTTCTGTGAGCACCTTAGAATTACATGTATTTTGTTAGTGCTTCATGGAGTAAGTTAAGCCGACTGAAAGTGCCACTTAAGTCTTTAAAAAGTAATTGATTTTGACTCTACATGTGTAGCAAATACTAAGAAAAGGTATTAAGTTCTCAGAATATAACAGTGTTGTTTCTTTTTTATGCTTTTTGTTTCACATTTTAGAGTGCTATTATTTGATACAAATTGTTTAAGCAGTTTATATTTTAACTGATCCCTTTATTAAAAAGAATGGCCATCTTCATCCCTAGTAATATTTTTTTCCATTTTAATTCTCATCTGTTATATTGATATAATATAGCTTTCTTCTCATGGTGTATTTTTTCATTCATTCATATATGTTTGTGTCTTTGTATTTAAAGTAAGTTACTTGTAGGCAGTTTATGCCTTTTAGAAGGCCCATTTTGACAGCTTTTGGTTGACATAAACATCAATATGGTTGAGTTTAAGTGCATAATATGTATAATTGTTCTCTACTTGTCTACTTGTCCAACCCATTCTTTGTTTTATTATTTTTTGTATTCATTAAATGTTTTTGTGATTCTAACTTATTGGGTCATTATCCTTTGTTTCCTTATTTAGTTAACTCTTTGGAGATGGTGGTATACCTGCTGAGCTTTATGCCTTATTAAGTTATATGATACTATTTCACATGAAAGAATCTTCCAATGACATCCTTTAATTTCTCCTTCCACTAGCCTTAATTTTGTTGCTAAACAATGTCATCTTATTATATTTTAAAGCTTTCAATAAATTTTCTTTAAAATATTAAGGAGTGATTTTTTAATATGATTTTTTTAATGAAAAAGATCTTTCATTTTTTTCACCCACAGATGTACTGTTTCCAGTATTATTTTTTCTATTACAAACTCCATATTTCAATTTGCTTTCATTCTTTCCTTCTCTAAAAAGAACTTTAATAATCTTGATAGAGTACACCTGCTGCTGGAAGGTTTTGAAACATTTTTTTTCTTTCATAAGTGAAATACATTTATTTAGCTTTGACATTTTTGATAAGGAATTTGGGTTGATCTTTTTTTTTTTTTTTTTTCAAAACAGACTCTCATGTATTCCAGGATAACCTTGGGCTCAGTCTGTAGTCAAGGACTCATTTTGTGGCCAAGAACTAGATTTCATTGCACTTGGATTTATTTATTTATTTACTCATCTTTAACATTTACTTTTTTTAAGTTTACCTTCTCTCTTTCTCTCTCTCTCTCTCTCTCTCTCTCTCTCTCATTCCCTTCCTCTTTCTCTCTCTGCCCCACTCTCCATGTGCCTGGAGATTAGGGGATAGCTCTCTAGAGTTGGTTCTCTCCTGCCACCTTGTGGGATCCAGGTCAGGTCTGTGCACAAGGCCAACCAGTTAAGTCATCTTGGAGGCTTCGTTTTCTGGCTTTTTTGAGACTGTTACATGTAGGCCAGCAGGATCTCAAACTTGCTTGATATCAGAGGCTGACTTTGAACTTCATATCCTCTTGCCTTTACCTCCTGAAAACAGGAATTAAAAAGGTGCTACACCACACACAGTTTATGCAATACTGTAAATTGCACACATGGTCTCATGTTAGACAAGCACTCTATTAAGTAAGCTATATCCCAGAATTCAGATTATTTTTAGTTTAAGTGCTTAAAAGGTGTGACTTCACTGATTTCCATCTGTGAGGCACCTCACGCTTATTTCCGTGTATATAAAGTATAGCCCCCCCCATCCTCTTTTCTGCCTTTTATATTTTCTGTTCCTCTGTATTTTAGCAACTGGATAATTCAAAATGCTAAGACACCACCTTCATTTCATGTTATAACCTTCATTTCATGGACTCTTACATTTCTATAATTTCAAAACAAACCATTAAAAATAACTTCCATTTGTCTCATCCTACTGCTTCTTAAACTTAGTAAGCATATATCATGTGATAACAACAACGGTTTAATTAGTCTTCTAGACCTATATTTCTTCCTTAAGATGACTTAATTATTCTCTTTTTGAAATGTGAGGTATACATCTTCCTGTTTAAATGTATTCTAATATACTGAATCTTCACTTAATTCTACATATAGTGAACATTATTGTTGGCTAATGGATATATTTGTAGTCTTTAGGTATGTTTATTTTAGGTTTTGCTGTGGGAAATATTTAAGTTATTTGAAAGTAGTTTGAAGACCTGAGGTTGGCAAATCTAAAATTGCTTTCATTCTACAGTCAATGTGTTCCATTACTGAGATAATGTCGTTTGAGGACTCTCCTAAAAGCATTGTGCAATGGGGGCTTTCCAATTTAGTTAGCTGGAACATGATTATCAATACTGTATGAGTAACACTTATTTATGTATTTATATTTATTAATAGACCATGTCACATATAGTCCAAATTGTTCTTGAATACGTTATGTGGCAGAGAATGGTCTTAATTTATGGTTCCTCCTACCTTTACTGCCCAAAGCACAGGGATCATTGGTGCTGCCATGCCTGCCTGCCTCTTATGTGAACTTTGAAGACAGTTTGGCCTGTCGATTTCTAGAGATGCTTTTCTCCTCTCTGTCCTCAACAGTTTGTTCACTTGAGCTGATAAGTATTCAACTTAAGGACTTGAGCAATCTCTTTATAGACCTCTTGAGATCAATATGTGATAACCTCTCCTGTGCAAGATTCATGTCTTTATTCCTTTGTCCTTCAAAGGTACCTAAACTGTTATCCTTAAATCTAAACTATGTCTCCTCATCTCAAAGATACTAAGATGCTTGAGTTGCTTTTCTCTGGCCTATCATTTAAATGTTCCCTAGTCAATAAGTTGGAATGATCTAAGAACTCATCTTGTTGGTTGTCTTATCAAAAATCATGGTCTGGCCTGCCTATTGTCATAGGTCTGAAGTCCATTGATTCTTATATATTTTTGTGTTTGTTTTTAGACATTTAAGATAAAAATCTTTATCTTGCTGCTGTTAATTTATCATGAGCATAAAATTCAGATGGCCTTTTAGGGTAGAGTAGGGACATTTTAGGAGTCAAGACATCTTTGCCTTCAGTGGGCTTTGATACTACTCACTAGTTTCAGTCTTGGAACATATAACTGAACTCTTGGGCCTGAACATCCTCAGATGGATAGTGGGGATATAAAAAATGTCTCATGATGAGTTTTCTTCACTAAAATAACTGTTAAGCCACAACGTGCTACATAAAGGCCATTTCTTAAACTTTAAATTTGTATTTGAATTTGTTTGTTTGTTTTGTTTGTTTGTTGATTTCTCTGTATAGCCCCAACTGTCTTAGAAGTAGCTCCATAAACCAGACCAGCCATAAACTCAGAGATCTGTTTGCATTTGCCTCCCATGTCATGAGGCATATGCCATCATGATTAAGAATAAACTAACAAATACTACTCCATTCCTATACTATTTGCATAAAACTTCAAACAAAGGAAATATAGTATTACATCATAATAACAAAAGGAAGATCTTATTCTTCCTACCTAAGAGTCTAATACTTTTAAAATATCAAAGAACACAAAAAATGTTTAGTACAAAAAATACTGAACATAAAAGGATGTCACAATAAAACAGGTTAAATTTCATTTAGGAAAACTTGAATAAATATACAGTAATTAATTGTTATTTCAAAGTTAAATATGAACTTGTGTAAAATATTGATTATTACAAATCAACTCTCAAATCTGTAACTTTCAGGTATCATTTACATGTAAAATTCTCAACCCAAACTGTTCTACTTAGCTTATTTTACTATTAACTTACAAGAATTACAGATGTTGTAAAAATTAAATTTCAAATGCTTTATGTATAAAGTCTACTAATGGATATCTGACATATTCTAATATCATGAAAATATATTCATTATCTGTTATTGAACTACAATTTACTGACATGACCTATACACATCTCTTACCTTTTTTTAGAAATATAATTGGTTCTGTCATTTGTGAGACAGGAGATATTATAAACAATCCTACTGCATACATTTCTCAAAGCATAAAAAGGTGCCTACTGACTTCATTTTAAAAACTTAAATGTATAATTACTCATTTTTACCAGATTCATAGTTACATTTACATTCATCATGGCACAGAAACTCATTGTAACCCAATTTTATATATACATGATCCACAAAAATATATGAAAACATACATAACTGATACCACAGAGATACCCACATATACATGTATATCTACACTTATGATATTCGAATGCTTTGTTTTAGGGGAGACAAAGTCTCACTCTGTAACCCAGACTGGCCTAGAATTCAATATATATCGCAGCTTAGCTTCAAATCCATGGCAATACTCATCAAGCCTTAACCTCCTGAGCGTTGGAATTACCAACATGAGCCACCATGGCCAGCTCTAATGTTTAAATTCTAATGAACTTAGAGAAATGTTTCAGCAAGTAAATACCTGGGACCTTAGGATGCTTCAGTGATAATAATTTATTGGCTTTTACGACATTTTCATTTAGCATTTGTTAATGATAAAATTAAACTGTCTATAAACTATAATAGCATTTTATATATTTGGATGACAAAATTCATATTATTACAGAAAGGAGAAAGATCAGTTTCAAACAGATACTCCAGCATAAGGAAAAATCATAAATAAGGCTCCAATATATGAGTAATCTCCCTGTATCATTAGCTCCCATTTCATATAACAAAGTTATAGCCCATATACATATAGAACATAGGAAATATTACTAAGATCTTGGGATTCATGGTTCCACCTGATGAAATAATCAAGCACTGTGATTCATACATCTTTCATCATTAAATTATGCTTCTTTATGTATTGTTGTCTCTAAAGAAAGTGTACAAGGAAAACCTTTCTTCCTTGTAGTATACTGAGAGTATGTTCTTAATCATTCTTTCTCAGTTTCTTTAATCGATATAATGCCATCCAATTTCTCGTCTTACTTACCCTACTCCCAGAAGGAACGTTTATTGGTGGATAAAATTTATTTTAAGATTAGTGTCTTTCTTTCCTTAAACATTCTTTTGATGTTTCTTGAATCAGATTCACACTTTATATAAGCATTAAAGGTAGTTTTGTTTTGATAGGAAGAGCTGAACTATCCAATTTTTTTACTACTGATTTCTTATCTCCTGTTCCTGATTCCATATCATTCTACTAAAACCTAGGGGAGGGGGGACTTTTCAGTACACAAGCTGTTCTTTAGGGCTTAGGACGAGCCCCTTGAAGCACACCATCTTGTGGCACATAAGTAATACTGTATAAGCATTCGGATGTATACTGGACAAACAATATGCGAACACACGAAATTTTACCTAAATACTAGAAACATATTTATTTCCCTCAAAGAAAAGAGAACTCAAACTGTTGGTAAAGAGTTAAATTTGTATAGCCATTATAAAATACATTATGGAGTTTCCATAAAAAATTAAAAAATAGAACTCTTATATGATCCAGTAATATCATTACTGAGTATATATCCAAGAAAATGAAATTAATCTATGCATTTATGTGTCCTTAAAGAAATATTCACAGTAGCAAGATATGGTGAACTCAATCTGAATATCCATAAATGGTAGTCTAAATAAAGGAAGTGTGGTATATATATGCAATGATTTATTATTAAGCCTTAAAACAGAAGGAAACCTTGTCATTTGCAACATAGATAGAACTGGGGAACATTATGATAAGTGAAACAAGCCAAGAATAGGAAAAAACAATATTATATGATTTTGCTTATATATGGAATCCAAAAAAAAGTTAAACTCGTAAAAGCGAAGTAGAACAATGGTTGTCAGGAGTCGGGGATAGACAGATTGTGGGTAGATATTGGTGAAAGCAAACAACTATTCAATTAGATAAAAGGGGTGATTTCAAGAGATCTATTGTATAGCATGACTATAGTTAACCATAATGGATTATTTACTTTAAAAGTGATAAAAGAATAGATTATAAATGTTCTCAGAACAAAACCAATAAGTATGTAAAGTAATGTGCATGTTAATGAGCCTGATTTAGCCATTCCACTATGTGTATATATTAGAACATAACATTGGCTAGACACTGTATACACCTTTAATCTCAGAATTTTGGAGGGATTAAGACAAAAGGCCCATAAACTAGAGTTTAACCTGGGCTATACAGAAAGATTGTTTCTATAAATACTGTAGGTCATAAATATATAATTACATATATAATTGTTATCATTAAGTAACAAATAATTATCCTCATACATATTTTTACTTATTTATTTATTTATTTATTTATTTATTTAGTTTTTCGAGACAGGGTTTCTCTGTGTAGCCCTGGCTGTCCTGGAACTCACTCTGTAGACCAGGCTGGCCTCGAACTCAGAAATCCACCTGCCTCTGCCTCCCAAGTGCTGGGATTAAAGATGTGCACCACCACTGCCTGGCAATAAAGGAGTATCAGTCCCAACATATTTTTAATAAACTGAGAAAATATTGGATTACTTAAAAGCCTTATAAAAGAACAGTTCTGAATTCAATAGCTACGGGAAAAGAAACCTCTTCTTTTCTGTTTGTTTGCTTGTTTGGTTTGTTTTTCTCATGCTCAGGCTGTGTAGCCAAGGATGACCTTGAACTACTGTTCCTCAGTTCTCTGCCTCTCAGGTGCTTACATTACAGTCACATGCCAATAGGCCTAGTTTGATGAGATTTACACAATCTAGGGTCTTATCAATGCTAGGCAAGCACTCTACCAACTGAGCTACATCCTTATCCCTAAAGACACTTGTTCAGTGTCAACCAAAAAACATGATCTTTCCTAAACTGACAAAAATTTCTTTGTGTCTTTGAGGTATTCTACCTTAAGATGCTCAATTTTTAGTACATCAAATGTCTTTCTATAGATTACAACTGTAAGGCAAAAGTTTTTGCCTTTATACCCGGAAATAAGGAAGTATACATCTTTCTCTGTGTTGTATATATACACATGGCAATTTCTTTTATGATTAGTAAACAAAAACTTCTAAATTTAAAAAAAAATAATATTTCTCAGACATTGGAAAGTAAGTCATTGGACTTACTACAGTGTCTGAAAACCTTAGTTTTAAAGATACTATGTCAAGCCTGTAAAGTTAAAACTGAGCATGCACATTATTGCCAAGTTATAATCATGAATGTATTTAAAAAATAGCATTTTCTTTTGGCTAATCTCATCAGATAGATATGAATAACAGTAGGGAAGATTATACAGCTGACATGTTTTGACTCTTTCATTATAATTTTGTTCCTTTGTGGCAATCAGACCAGATCTGCATCTATAGAATAAACTATCCATAGTTTCATCCTGACCACATACAGCAATTTCTATTCTAATATTCATATTTAATGCAGGTAAAAAGGATTAAAGTATATATTTTATGTTTAGGAACATCAATGTGCTATGTTTTTGAACATAAACGTTGTTGTTACAATAATTGTGTGTGAAAGTGCATGCATTTGTGAGTTTATGTGTGTGCTTGTGTGCCTGTGAGCATGCGTGTGTGTGTGTGTGTGTGTGTGTGTGTGTGTATTGTTGTATTTTCTGAGACAGAATCTTGTTAAATATCCCAAGCAATCATTGAACTCACAATCCTGTTTCAGTCTCCCTAGTGCTGGGACTATGGTTGTGAGCCCTCATGTCGAGTTTGAAAATGAGTCTAAAATAAATTTTGAAAAGGTCAAGAGAATCCAAATAATAATGTTTCTCAGTCCAATGCTTATACTTCTATGGAAAGCAGAAGGTTAGAAAGTGGGCAGTAAGTGCCAGGACGAGTCCAGTTGACACATCATCCTGAAGAAAGGGATTACAAAAGCTTGAGGAGTTGACATGCACTTGGTATTTTGTAGAGATGCATAGATTTAATAAGTTACTAAAATAATAAGATCATAGTTTAAAAGTTAGAAATAACTTTATATTATAACAAATAAAATAATTCTGGTATCATTAGTAAACTGAAGACCAAAGATATAAAATAACATATTTCAGAACTTGCTTTACCAAAAATATCTAATTCATATCATATGCTCTTCTATGTCTAGATTATTTTGTCAAAACTGAGGGTATTATAGGACATAAAGTATTTAAATAAATATTTTTATATATCCTAAAAGACAATTTTAAGTAAATTTGTTAAAGCTGCTCTAATAAAGTGGGAGAAAAACCCACACTGGGTAACTTTAACAATAGAAGTTTATCCTGTCACAGTTCAGAAGATTGGTACTCTACAATATGGATGTTGGGGTTCCATTTAAAGAGACGGCTTAATTCCTGGAACCTGCAAATGTTAGGCGACATTGTAAAAGTAAATTAAGATAGCAGGTGGAAGTAAGATTGGTAGTCAGCAAACATAAATAAAATTATTCCACATTATTTGAGTGAGCTAAATGTGATGACCACCTGGGACCTTAAACATGAGGATAGAACCATAATAGCTTCAAGAATGATGAAATGTCAGAGACTTAATAAAACATTGTCAGCTCTAAGATAGAAGAAGACTACAAGACAAGAAATGTGGATAATTTCCAACAGTTGGGAGGAGCAAGGAAATAGATTTTTTCCCTAGAATCCCCAAAATTGAAATTCCACTGACAAAAGAATTTTAATACAGTGAGAATCATTTGATAATTATCACTTTCATAGCACAATGCATTTATGTTATTATTTTTGTTTGTTGCAAGGCAAGATCTTGCTAAGAAACCAGTTTTGGCTTCAGATTTGTGATTCTTCTGCCACTGTCTCACATGTGCTGAGGCTACAGTATTCCACAATGCCAAATTTATGTTATCTTAAACTACTAATTTTATGGTACTATACCCCAGCAACAAACAGAAAAACGGCTTAGTTTACCCATTGAATAATGCTGTCAGAGCCCTGGTACATCTATCTATATGCTTTTGTGACTCTCTGTTGATTCTGCCTATGAGTCATGTATAATGATAAGTATCATTTCAAATGTGAGACCACTGCTATCATCAAAGTAAGTGGATTCATCTAGATTCAACAATTTGATTTATTATATAATTATAGCTCTCCTTCTAATGATACAGTATCAGCTTCACGATGGAAGGAAGCTTATATAAATTAGTCAGGTAATATACAATGGAAAATACTTTGATTTTATATTTCTTTACATTTAAGAAAGTGGACAAAAATTTCAGTTTTTGTCTATGATCAACAGCTTTCAAAAGTTTAGGTAGTGAAGAAATTCTGACTTTGATTTCTAACAGTGCTTCTCAGATGTTAGTGCAAATGTAGATCACCTTGGGAATCTCGCTAAAGTAAAGATGATGAACAAGTTATCTGGGCAGGGTCAGAAATTTTCAGTTTCTAAGCCCTTTCCATGTGATGGTCATGCTTCCATTCCACGGAGCAGTCTTTGATTATCAAAGATTTAATAGACGCAAATACACCAAACCTAACCAGAAAAGTCAATTTACTGATAAAAGATTTAACTTTGCTAGAGGTAAGTCTGAAGTGTTTTTTCTTCTAACTAGAAATGATGAAGACACAGACTTTTTCAATACATTCATGACTGTAACATTATTTAGTATTAAATATAAGATGGGGACTCTAAATAAAGAAGAACTCAAGTGGTTATGCTGTTGTCTTAGGAGAGATGAATCACGGCTGAAGATTCCGACATTTACTGTAATACTTCCCACTAATGTAGAACATATTTCTTTTTTTTTTTTTTTCGCATTTTACATTCTCCTAGGTCTCTACCAATCAAGCTCTTTTGTGAAGATTTTGACACGGAAAGTTGTTAGTCTATGAAAGGGCAAAGCTACCTCGAAGACAGGTTGCAGATAATTACTTTCTAAAATGTTACAGCTAGTCCATCATAAAATACACAAAAGGTAGATCCAGCTAACAAAATAGCAAAGTATTAAAGCAATAAATTAGTGCAGTTGAAAGCATATAATCTTATAATGCAATGTTTCATAAAACTCAGTGAAGGAATGTGTTCACCATTGTCTGCTTTGACATAGTAAAGAATGTGAGTCTATTACCTTATGCCATGTGAAACCATGAGGGTTCATATGATGACCTCTATATTCATTGAGAAAAACATGGAAATTTTATAGACTTTACAGGCTAAGAAAGAGAGAAATTAGTGGACATATATGTAAACATATACTTGTACAAACATTTGAAAAATAAAGTGGGTTTCAATTGTGAAGTGTTTAGCTTAGAATAACACCCTTCTTTATGTCCAAGTTCTGCCACTTACTAATTGCATGACCTTGCACAAAAACAGCCCCCAAAATGTCTGTCCACATGGGAAAAGTTTCTACTGGGTATGTAAGTCACATGTTTGCAAGACTGCTTAAAACACATCTAAAAGAAAATTTCTCCTATTTCAAGGAGAGAGAAAGTAAGGAGATGGTTTCCTGAATTTTTTTTGTCCCTCTGAAAAATAAAAGGAGTAAAGATTTTGGATCAGTTCAATTGCTTACTGGACAAGCCATAAAACAACAGGGGACCAAGAAAGTAGAACAACGACTCTCAAACACCTTTACATGAGGAAGAAGAAAACTGTAGTATTTGATTGACAGACATGGTACAATAGTATATCCAGTTAACCTTGGCAGTTTTTCTACTAGCTAGCACAAGGATGACTCTACTTACACAGATGAGTTTTACTTTAGTCCCTTGGTATTACTGATGATTAGAAAGGTTCCAGGATGCTTGTAAGTTTCTGAACATGCTAAACTTTCTAGTTTTTTTTTGTGTGTGTGTGTGTATGTTTAAGATCTAATTTTACTAGGCTAGTACTCCAATGCTAAGGTAAATCCCAGCCCTAGCTGTTACAGCACATTTCTTTTTCTTAAAGTATCATTTTTTCCTTGTTTTTGAGATAGTAATTTAATTACATTTCTCCTTTCCCTATTCTCCCTCCAAATCCTCTCATATGCTTCCCCCTAGTCTTCAAATTCACGGCCTCTTTTTCCATTGATTGCTATTGCATGCATATTTGTATTTCTATTGCTCTAGCTCTAGATTTCAACACATTTTACTTCCAAAACCAGTATATCTAAATACAGTATACTCAATGGAATTACATGTCACCACTAATTTCAATTTTAACTGATTCCACTACAAAATAAATATCAGCAATGCATATTTTTATAATACTGAGGATTCCATTGTTTAAAATTCTACTGTCCTCTCTAAAATACAATTTTAATGTGAATGAATTCAGTGTTTTCAAAAAATAATTCCATGCAAAATTTATTATCTTTTATAGCTAAGGCACTGTATTTCTTAAATATTTATTTATGTTTTATTTTATGTATATGGATGATTTGTCTGTGTATATGCATATGTACTCTGTACATGCCTGGTATCAATAAAAGTCAAAAAGAATCAATGGAACTGGCATTATGGAAACCAAATATAAGCATACACCACTGGGTCAAGCTTACACATAACTGAGATTCCACACATAGTATGGAAGATATACACTTGTCTCATACTGTCATCCCCTTGACAAGGCCTTGATCTTCTCAGAGTCTAAACTACAACCGGAAATCCAAAATGAGCACCTTCATTTAGTTATAGACACACACACATACACACACACGCAAACACACACACACACACACACACACACACACACACACAGACAGACACATAAAACACACCACACCGGGCCAGGATGCCAGAGGCTCAGATCCTAGTTATGTCTCTTAGAATTCATTATGTTACCTTTCTCAAGGATACACTGATCATGAGTCAAATAGATAGAAGTCGGATCCTGACTGTGACATTTGAATCTTAGCTGTGTGGACCTAAGCAAGTCAACTACTTTGAGTTTCCAGTTTCTCAAATCTAAAATAAAAAATTAATATTAGCAACTGTTTGAGAGGCATGCTATATGCTTTAAATACAATAAACTGTATAAGATTATGGTGGCATACATAAAATGGACAAATGCTTGGTGCTAATATTTATTAGCAAAGTACTTCACATATCTGGGCCTCAGATTTATGCTATGTAAGATGAGAAAACTAGCTTATCATTAGAAAGTTCATTCTAGCTCAAACTCTACATCTCAAATGAAAAAAAATCTATTTTTCTCTACACATAAGAATCATAAGATAAATATTAAAACACAAATGACACATTTTCTTCTTTGATCTTCTATTTTTAATGATGTAAAATAAAGAGCATCTTCAATCTTAAGTCCTGCATTTTAGTCAGAGTTGCCTAACTGAATAATCTATTGGTGTGCAAATAAACATGTAAGGGAATCATATTAATTACTATATTTATTGTCTACAAGCTAAAACTGCTTTGAAAGAACTCCATAATTTATGCAATAGGAGAAAAGGTCAAGGTAAAAGAACATTCCCTAATAATAAATAGCACTCATAGTTCACTTACAATAACCTATTAGCATTATTTTAAAATTTATAAATTGTAATACCCTTCTGAATTACTTTTAAGCTATGGTCTCAAACCACAACATTCAAAAAGTATTGGGATGAGGCCTCTAAATGAAATAAAAACTGAAAAGAAAACAACTGTTTATCTAAAAGAATTCTCTATAATCGATGATTACACTATCATTCAAGCAAAAGTTCTGCTCTATGAAACAATGAAATTTTATTCCCAAGCCATATATATATACACATACATACACACACCCCATTATGGTGATCAGCTGTCAAATTAAAACTGTCAAATTACTAACATAGTAATCGAAAGTATAATGCAATAAATAGTGATTAATAGATTTTTCAAGAGGCAAGTTATGATAAAGTGTGATTAGAAAGAAGTGTAGAGTGATGGGATGTCTCTAAGCAGTGTCGTTCCAATGGAAAGAATCACAAACAAATCCACTTCTGAGGCAATGATGCTTTGGTCTTGTTTATGGCATATTTGAAAGCCACTCATGAAACAGGTATCTCCATTATGCCTTTTCCGTGACTCACAGTCAGGTTTGTTTAGTCACCAGAGGCGTCCTTGCCTGACTAATGATGACTAAAATTTACGTGTGTGTGTGTGTGCGTGTGTGTGTGTGTGTGTGTGTGTGTGTGTGTGTAGTTCTCTCCAAAACAATATTACTTAGCTCCCCAGGGGCTTGTTTTCTAAGGAAAAAAAGAAGTTAAGTGACTATAGCTGTTTTCATTAGTCATCCAGGTGTGTGGGAAGATGGTAAAGAACTGGCTGGTCTGTTCTCAATCACTAAGGATATAAAGTCCAGTTAAAGAGTACATAATAACACACACACACACACACACACACTGCACAAAGTAAGATGGCAGACAACAGGGGGTAGAAGAAAGTGACAAATCAAAGAACAGATGTGAGAATTTTAGGGAAGTTTACCTATACAGCCACTGCACTGCACTTGAAAGATACTTACAGGTGGTCTAATTTGAACAGAGCTTCCAAAGGGGACAAGATTTAAATTATGTAGACTGGAAAGTTACCTAGGAAAAGGTGGTAATAGTGGTGTGAGAAGCAAACATTAGGGAAACTTACATTGAAGTTAAAATAAGGTGTTGCCATTCAAAAAGGCTAGATTGAGGTTTGGTTGCTGTTTTGCAATCTAGGTGGAATCTGGCTTGGAATAAAAGATAACAGGAAGTGGCTTGAAAAAATATATAACAGGAAGCCAAGGATATTCTTGTTAGAGAAAACAATATTGAAGTAGTGTTCACAGACAAGTAGTTTTGTATGGTGAAAGGTGTATACTGGCTAAGAAGCTCCTTTAGTTACCAGAGGAGTATAAGAGATAAGACTGAGGAGTAGGCAAGGAATGGTGTGAAAAGACATACAAAGGAAAAGTTGCCAATATTTAACAAGATCTTCACTTTAAAAATTGGAGAAAATCCTAGTTTTTCCTGTAAAATGGGAATAAATGATGAGATCATGGTGGGGACTAATAACCCAACCATACAATCTTTCTCCAAGGACAGAGAGGCCAATTGTTCCTCCAAACGGTGGGGTGACACAGTCCCTCCCAATGAATGGATGCTACAGAATGTATCTTA
Source organism: Rhynchomys soricoides (assembly GCA_019843965.1). Lineage (NCBI taxonomy): Eukaryota > Metazoa > Chordata > Mammalia > Rodentia > Muridae > Rhynchomys > Rhynchomys soricoides. Next base: position 3,244,944 of record JADRCH010007664.1, on the reverse strand, counting down.
AAATAAGATTTGACTTAGATGGTTCTAATAGAAACACCCAGGAAGAAGAAAAAAAGGAAAATATCAAATCTGAGATAGATGTGATGGGGCTAAGATGAAGAAAAGACAGACAGTTGAGTAAAATGTATTTCTCTGAGTCTCCAAAGTGATGCTCCAAATTACTGCATGTCATATCAAACCTAAGCTCTTTGAAGATTGAAAGTTGGATTTATTTGAAAAAATATTGTATACAACCCCCCCATCCTAAACTTTTCTTTTTAATCTGAGAACTTTAGTCTGCAAGTTCTTCAAGTTCCTTCCTTTCCATAGAAGTATCTGGAAATTAAGGATTTGTTTTCTCAAATTTATCAAGCTCATTTTGATGCTGAGTACACTCAGTAGGCCAGATGCAAAAATCAGTAGCAGATCCCTTCACTTCAAATGGCACTTGAATCATCCCAAGGCCAAATCCCTAACCTTTCCCTTATTCAGTTCAGACACAGCTCAGCCCCTCCCCCTCCAGCTAAAGAGAAAAGGCGCCTGCGCAATTTCCAAGCCCATTCTCTCGGCAATGAACCTCCCCCCTCCCCTTTAATCAGAGTGTTTATGCGCAGGCGCAGCGTCCTCGGTGCGTTTGAGTGGGGCTATGAGAAATCTACTGTCCAGTGAAATCTAGAAGTGGTAGAATTCAGCTGTCCTTTCTTTAGAAGCAGAGACGCCAGTTTCTCTTACTATCGGGCCAGTACTACGTCCCAGCCATCGCCCTCTTTCAGAGCAAGGTCCTGCACTGTGTGGCAATACCCACAGTATCCCCATCCTCAGCTCCTTTCTAATTTCACGCTCTTGCCAGCCTTTACTGGGAGGGTAGAGACAGTTGGCTTCCCAGAAGCTGCACCAATTTATTGGCTGTATCTTTAGGCCACAGACCCTACGGGCCCCCTACTGGGCACATTATCCCAGGGTCTTGAAAGTCCTCCTTTGCCCTTCACAGACAGCCAGGTTAGGCGCTTACCTCGGGCGTGGTGCGGTCACGGAAGAGATCAGAGGTTCCAAGATGAGACCAGGGCCAGAGCAGGCGGAATCCGCAAGATTTTTTCCTGGGTCTCCACTGCCGCCTCAGACAATGAAATCAGCATGTCCGATCATCAATTCTCATCATGATCGTGACGTCACAAAAGACAGCGGCCAATGGGAGCCCGAGATCAGCTCCGGACAGTCCCTGGCCTCAGCCCAGAACCCAAGAGTTGGGAGGGAGGGGAGGAGAGGTGGCTTCCTGTAGTAGGGCTGCCTCTTCCTGGCACTTATCTGCCGAATCTATGGCGAGGCCTCTCAGTGCTTCTCTCCCTGGCTAGTTGTGAACATCCAGCATCCCTGTGCCTATAGTAGTTTCATGACAATCCTTCGAGTCAAGTGATGCCTGGTCTTCAAACTTGAGATTTGCTTTGAGCAAAATTGTTCTCCATGACCAAAACTGAATGACAGCATAAAGGTTCAATTGACAGGTATATAGGCAATGTTATTAAAATCAATGTTTCTAAAGACCCTTTGGAATTTTTCCAATAAGAATGAGCGTACTCACTTGTAACTGGTTTACTGTGGTCATTAAGGCAAGAAATGGACTTACTTCACTTAATCTCAATCCCTGTTTTGTCAGAAAAAAATAATCTGGGTGATCACTTGTAAATTACAGGGAAAAAATAAAGGCAAGCTTTATATTAAATTGGCAACACTTGATGCATAACCTAAATCTGCTGGGTGGCATGTGAGATATAGAATTTAATGGTTAGTTACTGTTACGGAATTTGTGACACTATTTGGAAGATAGAATTAGCATGCAATAAATATTGACAACAATAAAATAAAATATATGATCATATGTTCTGTCATTAAAGACTACATTGTTTTATGAACGAAGGCATCAGTAAGATGGGAAAGTTGGGGAAGCATTCTATCTTAATATTTTAATTTGATTGTTGGTTAAAAGAAGATAAGTTAAGAAAAAGCAACTGTCTTAAAGGGGGAAAGAAATAGGCAACTGAAGATATATATATATATATATATATATATATATATCTCATAAATCACACCAGCTTGACCAATGAAGAGTATATAGTAAGATCTAGTGTAAAATTAAATAGGCTGAAAATAAAAACCTTTAAAAATAGACAGAAAGTTTTGATTCAATTAAGAGCCACCAAGAGCTGTGTGGTTCAAGGGATATCAACCTCTAGAGTTAAAGATCCTCAAAAAAATCTCTGATGATTTTTAGCAAACACAATTCAATTCACATCCAACTCTAGATTTCTCAATGTCTTCCACTCCCAGATACTATAAAATGTAAATTTTATCAACCATACAGCAATGTATTTGTAGCATTTTACCATATATGTAGCTGACTCACATGTAGCATGGCTCAAAAATGTCTGTAACTCTGGTTCCAGAGGTCTGATGCTCTGCTTTGTGGGTTCCAGGCACACACATGGTACACAAATATACATACAGGCAAGACATCCATATATATAAAATAAATATGAATAAAAGAATTGTAAAAAGCTAATTGTGCTAAACTGTATATAGAGTTCAGAGAAGATTGGAGACAGAAAGGCGGAGCATAAATAATATTTTATCTACTGCTGAAAGATAAATCTCAGGTCCTCCCCTTGTTAGACAAGTGCCCTACCAGTTATCAACACATCTAGTCCTCCTTTTGAGTTAGGTTCTCTCTAGCTATATCCCAGGCTTCTCTAGCCCTCTAAGTCCTTCCACGTCCACCTTCCAAACAATGGGATTAGAAGAGCCTCAACCAGTTAAAATAAAAGTCCTTAGTCATTCAAACTTTTGAATGAGCAAAAATAATGAAGTGTTGAAATAGTTATATTTAAAGTAAAAGCCATCATGCATTTTGTACTCCTTTTGCATTATTATTTACCAGTGTGGAAAAGTATAGAGAAGTACAAAGTAAATGAATTACCCAAAGCTAATGGATTAATAATTTACTAAACTATATCTTTTAGTTAGATAGAGTTGGCAATCATTTGAGAAAGATTTTTAAACAACCAGGTCATTTCCAGCTCAAGATTGAAGAGCCAAGGTTTGACAAAATGAGCTGGGGCTTCAAGGATTAGAGCTAAGTCAAGATAGAATTAATGTTCTGAAATAATCTGAACAAAGTAAGTGTATAATAGAACGGTCTCAACAGCCAGTATCAGAAAGCAAAGTACGAATTGTAAGTAGGTACTCGGGAAAAATAACGAGTGACAATATTCAAGATTGCAGATGAAGAAATATTTAGATTGGGTTTCAAAAAAATAAGAACATAGATAAAGTGATTAAGAGTCAGGTAGTAGACAAATTCCTGAGAGGACAGACAGCATTAGGATCTAATTGGCAGAAAAAAGGTAAACGCAAAGGTCAATCGAAAAAGAAGGGAAATGGGGACTCAAGCAAATAAGTACAAATAATGTTAGTTTGATATATGAAATAAGGAAATAATTAGAAGTCAATGCAAATCAAGAAATAGAGAATAATATAAAATTAAAGAACAGAAATGGCAAAGTAAAAGATGTATTAATCTCAAGGTGGACCTAATAAATAAAAGAAACTAGTCAGCTTTGAGCTGTGGAGCTTTAATAATCCCTATGTGCTCAAACTGGGTCCTGAAGGTGGGAGGAAATAATCAGGAACATCTGTCGGCAATGAAATACATGTGGGCAAAAAAGGAGTTGCTTGTAGCAGTCAGATTTCAACAATAAACCCAGAAAAAATATAGTCTTTTTGGCTGTCTCATAAGAATTAATAATATGAAAATCTTTCTTCCAAACTTGAATATCATTTTTTTTCCATTAGAGTAAATTTTCTAAATGACATGGAGCAAAATTATTTGGCAGTGAAATTTTCAAGAATACATTTCAGAACTTTGCATGACATTATTGTACTAGCAATTGCATTACACAGACTGTAGGAAAATGTTATATCACCATTTTTAAAACTAGTCCTATAAAATTATTTTAATTATTTTTTCTTCAATATCCTATTCTGCTTCAGATTGTTGATACATATTGTGCTATCTAGACAAACAACCTTTGTTGATCACTTTCCTATGGTTCCACTTTATTAACCCAGTATTTTTGGAAGCATAACGAATAGGAAACAAATGACAATGAGTTTTTTTGAGCTTTTAGACAATATAATCAAATATCTCTCAAGTGAGTATTCTGTACATTTAAAACGTCTAAATCTCAGTGCTAGTAGTATGGGCATTCTATTTAGGATTCAGAAATTATTGTGACAAGTACCATTTTAATACTTAACATGTTCAATAGGTAATGTAGCCTTCTTTTACTGCTGATGAAACTACTTCATAATTTTTGCCTCTAGTAGCCAAAGCTGCCTATTACAACCTGTGTAGCCTTGAGAGAAAAAGCAACATCTTCAACAAGTGGTGCTGAAAAAAACTGGATATATATCTATAGAAGAATGAAACTAGATGGTTTCACTTACTCTGCACAAAAGTCAATTCTGTAGAGATAAAAGACCTCAATGTAAAACCCAAAATACTGAGACTCCTAAAGATAAAGGTAAGTTGTACATTAGATAGATAGGTAGATAGGAGGATGGATGGATAGATAGATGCAGAGAGCGTTTCTAAACAGGACTCTAGCTGTTCTGTGCAGGACATAAGGTAAACAATTGGCAAATCTTACCTCACAAAAATGAAAAGCTTCTGTTGAGCAAAGGAAATTGTCAGTGAAGTGAAGAGCAATCTATAGAATGGGAAAGAACTGTTAATAGTTGCTCATCTGACAGAGGATTAATATCTAGAATGCACAGAAAACTAAATGATCTAAACATCAAGAAAACAAACAACTTAACCAAAACTGGACCATGAACCTGGACAGATATTCTCAAAAGATGAAAAATAAATAATTAATAAATATCTATAAATGTGAACTCACTAGCAAATCAAGGAAATGCAAATTAAAACTACCCCGAGATTTTGTCTCACCTAGAATGACTACTACCAAGAAATAAAAAGGATAACAAATACTGGCAAGGGTGTGGGGAAAGGCAAACCCTTACTCTTTGTTTGGAAGTGGAAATCACTATGAAAATCAGTGTGGAAACTTCTCAAGAAGAAAGCTGAAAATAGAACTACCTTATAACCCAGACATATCAGGCATATCCTTTACCCAAAGAATGCTACACTCCACAACAAAGGTAACTGCATAACCACATTCATTGCTTTCTATTCATAATAGCTAGGATAGGAATCAGACTTGATTTCCATCAGTTGATGAATAGTAATGAAAATGTAGTACATGTGAAAAATGGAATTCTAGTTAGCATTAAAGAAAAAATAAATTATTAAATTTCCAGATAAATAAATGGAATGTGATAGTATTATACTGGTTGAGGTAACCAAGGCCCAGACACAGAGCTTAACTTCAAAACTTTTAGAATTACGTATTTAAGTTGGAATAAGTATTTAGAAATTCTAAGAACCAAAAAATGGAACATGAGAAGCATGTGTAGGCAAATGTCTTTGATGGCACAGTGAGAGGAAGTAAATATGTATTTGGTAAATGCATTTGATATGAAAGTAGTGAGGAGAAAATACTAGGGGTGATTTTAATGGGGAGGAAGGTGCAAGGATGTGAAAAAGCGGAAGTCACTGGAAGGGTCAAGCAAAAGTGATGGTAGGTGAAAAAACACATGGAAAGTTTCTTCTATAAAAACTAACATACTTTGAACAGAAATAACCTTCATTGGCTGATAATACTGTTTCTTGAAGCTACAGATTTTTAAATTAAAATCCCAGTGTTACATGTGAGGTTCCTCTCTCTATGAATTGCTGACTAGAAAGACTGTAAGTTCCCTAAGCAAAACAAGCTTATTGTCTTTGATCTTGATTACTCACTGTGAACAGATGGTAAAAATCCTATTGCTGGAAGCACCACACATCTTGGATACAGGACAAAGGTGGAACTGAGCTAGAAGCTTCCTCTTTGCTAGCTACTAGTGTTCACAATATTGCCCAGAACTGCTGAGAAAGAAATACCATCAATGCTCTTTCACATCTGTGGACACTTCATGGTATAATTCTCTGCCAGCCTAGATCTAGTGTAATAGTGCAGGAAAAATGGTTTTGAGTTAATCAACTAATTCTCAACTTGATTTGACATTCATTGGACAGAACACATGCTTGATACCATAAATCTGGTCAAAGTCTATGGGTGGAAATCACAGGATCTAGGGGTCCTGTGATTGTACTATTGATGTTTGTTAAGTGGGCATGCAGTCTAATTGTCTTTTAACACTTTGAATAGTGCCACTCTCAGCTGGGTCAGAGAAGTTTCTTTTCCCAGATTGGAACAGTTAATTATGAGTCTTATAACTTGTAAAATTGCTGAGAATAAGTGAGTTTTGAGTGCTCGATACTAATGGAGTCAACAATAAAGAGAGTATCACAGTTCAGAGGCCTGAAAGACTGAGAGAAAGAGAATGGAGAAGAGATCTATGAATGGCTGTCTTCAGGACATGCCATGGCCATTACAATCCCATACTCACAGGAGCTAACTGTGCACAAAAACTATGTCTATACATACATATTTGTATGTAAGTGCACATATTTTAAAAAGAGATTGAAAGAGCAAGGAAGAATATATGGGATGGTTTGGAATGAGGAAAGGGAAGGGGGAATGATGTAATTATAATATAAAAAATAAAAGAAAAAACAGAAAACAAATAACCAAAAAAATACATAGGAGTAAGAAAAGGAATAGGCTATGAGAAGAGGAATCGTCTGAGTGGGAGATGGGTGGTAAAGGATACGTGAATATATTTGCAATACATTCTGTATATGGAGTATTTAATGAAAATATATTTTAATAAGTTCTTTGAGAATTTCATATAATTGTATTTATTTTGAAAATGTCCATAACCTCTCCCCCTACCACCCTTGCAGCTCTCTCATCCTTCCCACCCAACTCTGAGATTAATTTTTTGTTTTATTCTTTCCCTGTGCAATCCAGTTTGTGTTGTCAAGCTAGTCTTGGGGTTGAAATCTGTTGTTGGATGTGATTAGCCTACTAGGGGTTCCATCATTAAAAAAATCAAAATCAAGTCTTCTTCTTCTAGTAGCCGTCATGTGCCAGCCAAATTTCCAACATACAGGGTGAGAAAGTGGCTATGTAATCCCACCATGAATTGAGAGGCAAAAGTATTTCTTTTCACAAAAAATTATTGTGTGTTACAATCCAAAGTCACAGCTGTTTGTATCTCAAAATCTATAAAATCTGCTACTTTGAATAAATTGAACTTCCATTTTATTTTAAGTTTTAAATATTAACATAGGTTATTTTATATCTACCCTTTCCCATAGCTAACCAATTTTTAGAATACTGGATGGGGTTTATATACATACATGTACAATAAATAAGTGTTCTAATGAAGTACATCTCCACACCCAATGACTTTCTCACCACCTTCAAAAGCATTATATCCAAAGAGAGTAGATAATTTTAAAAGGAGAGACAGTAAAGATTATGCTTTGTTAGTAAAGATGGGGTGATGAAGATAAGATAATCAAGGTAGTGAAGCCTAGGGCCTGCCAGCACCTGCTTAGGAGAAGTGATTATGCCCATCTCTTCACAAGTTCAATTCTGATGACTTTACTCTGGTAAAATGCAGCTGTGGTTGAAATAGTAACATAAAAATCAGCCAGTACTACAAATGAGGGCTACACAAAAGCTACATGTTAAGCATTGATCAGCATACCACTAAGCATATAGCAAGACACAGTATGAAGATGATTGAGTACAGAGTAGTATTTTGAAGTTAACTCAGAGGGATTGGTTAACTTTAACTTGTTTACCATGAAAATATGAGATACAAGTGGAAAGTGCATCTGTGATTAGGAATGAAAACATATCTTACTAATTAACCTTTAAAACATTTAAATAGGACACAGGGACTGAGGAACAGCCGGGGATAAGAGCATTTGGGTCTCCATCTGTGGCTGGAGACCTCTACCTTGGCCACCAGGGCTCCATAGCCAAATAATGCCAGGACAAAACTAGACTCCCAGGAGTGCGGACAAGCCTGTCTGCTCAGAGGGACCCACCTGGAATACCCAGGACACAGGAACTGAGGAGTGGTCTTCTGGTTTCTTTCAACAGCCTGGAAGCTGATTTTGTGACACAGGGCTCCATACACAAATAGTGCCAGGAGACAGCTGGATTCCCAGGAGTGCTTACACACCTTCAAGCACAGGCAAGACCACCAATTCTGTTCAAATTCACTGGATCAAGAGGGACCCTTGCAGAGCCATCAGGACACAAGAAACAAAGGACAGCTGGGGACTACATCCTTCTGGTTTCTGTCTGCACTACAGAGCTGACCCTGTACCACAGCTCTCCAAACCCAAATTCCTCTCAGAGAGAGCTGGCCTTCAAGGAGTATTGACACAGAGGCTTGCAGGAGGGACAAGCCACAGTCAGAGAGAGTAAGACCAGCTAACACCAGAGATAACCAGATGGTGAAAAGCAAGGGCAAGAACATGAGGAACAGAAACCAAGCCTACTTGGCATCATCAGAACCTAGCTGTCCCAACACAGCAAGCCCTGGATACCCCAATACACCAGAAAAGCAAGACTCTGATTTAAAATCACATCTCATGATGATGATAGAAGACTTTAAGAAGGAAATAAATAACTCCATTAAAAAAATACAAGAGAACACAGGTAAACAACTAGAAGCACTTAAATAGGAAACACAAAAATCCCTTAATGAATTACAGTAAAACAATCAAACAGATGAAGGAAATGAACAAAACCATCCAGAAACTAAAAATAGAAACAATAAAGAAATCACAAAGGGAGACAACCCTGGAGATAGAAAACCTAGGAAAGAAATCAGAAGTCATAGATGCAAGCATCACCAACAGAATAAAAGAGATAGAAGAATCTCAGGTGCTGAAGATACCATAGAAAACATTGACACAACAGTCAAAGAAAATGCAAAATGTAAAAAGCTCCTAATCCAAAACATCCAGGAAATCCAGGACACAATGAGAAGACAGAACCTAAAAATAATAGGTATAGAAGAGAGTGAAGATTCCCAACTTAAAAGACCAGTAAATATCTTCAATAAAATTATAGAAGAAAACTTCGCTAACCTAAAGAAAGAGATGAACATAAATATTCAAGAAGCCCACAGAACTCCAAATAGATTGGACCAGAAAAGAAATTCCTCCCGTTACATTATAGTCAAAACACCAAATGCACAAAACAAGGAAAGAACACTAAAAGCAGCAAGGGAAAAAGGTCAAGTATCATATAAAGACAGACCTATCAGAATTACACCAGACTTCTCACCAGAGACTATGAAAGCTAGAAGATCCTGGGCAGATCTCATACAGAACCTAAGAGAACACAAGTGCCAGCCCAGGCTGCTATACCCAGCAAAATTCTCAATTACCATAGAGGGTGAAACCAAAATATTCTATGACAAAACTGAATTTACACAATGTTTCCACAAAGCCAGCCCTACAAAGAATAATAGATGGAAAACACCAACTCAAGGAGGGAAACTACACCCTAGAAAAAGCAAGAAAGTAATCGTTCAACAAACTCAAAAGAAGATAGCAATACAAATGTAAAAACAACATCAAAAATAACAGGAGGCAACAATCACTATTCCTTAATATCTCTTAACATCAATGGACTCAATTCCCCAATAAAAAGACATAGACTGACAGACTGATCCATAAACAGGACCCAGCATTTTTCAGCATTCAGGAAACACACCTCCATGTTAAAGAGAAACACTACCTCAGAGTAATGGGGTGGAAAACAATTTTCCAGGCAAATGGTCCCAAGGAAGAGGCTAGAGTAGCCATTTTCATATCGGATAAAATCGACTTTCACCCAAAAGTCATCAAAAAAGATAAGGAAGGACACTTCATACTCATCAAAGGAAAAATCTACCAAGAACTCTCAATTCTGAACATCTATGCTCCAAATGCAAGGACATCCACATTCATGAGAGAAACTTTACTAAAGCTCAAAGCACACATTACACCTCAAAAAATAATACTGGGAGACTTCAACACCACACTATCATCAATGGACAGATCTTGGAAACACAAAGTAAACAGAGACATATTGAAACTATCAAAAGTTCAACAGATATCTATAGAACATTCCATCCTAAATCAAAAGAATATAACTTCTTCTCAGCACCTCATGGTACCTTTTCCAAAACTGATCACATAATTGGTCACAAAACAAACCTTAACAGATATAAGAAGATTGAAATAATCCCATGCCTCCTATCAAATCACTGTGGATTAAGGTTGGTCTTCAATGGCAACAACAACAGAAAGCCCACATACACATGGAAGCTGAACAACGCTCTACCGAATGATAACCTGGTCAAGGAAGAAATAAAAAACAAAATTAAAGAATTCCTAGAATTTAATGAAAATGAAAGTACAACTTACCCAAACCTATGGGACACAATGAAAGCAGTGTTAAGAGGAAAACTCATAGCTCTGAATGCCTCCAAAAAGAAACAGGAAAGAGCATATATACTAACAGCTTAACAACACACCTGAAAGCTCTAGAACAAAAAGAAGCTAGTACACCCAAGAGGAGTAGAAGGCAGGAAATAATCAAATTAAGGGCTGAAATCAACCAAGTAGAAACTAAAAGAACTATACAAAGAATCAACAAAACCAGGAGCTGGTTCTTTGAGAAAATCAACAAGATAGATAAACTGTTCGCTAGACTAACCACAGTGCACAGAGACAATATGCAAATTAACAAAATTAGAAATGAAAAGGGAGATATAACAATAGATTCTGAGGAAATTCGAAAAAAATCACCAAATCCTACTACAAAAGGGTATACTCAAAAAAATTGGAAAATCTGGATGAAATGGGCAAATTTCTAGACAGATACCAAATACCAAAGTTAAGTCAGGATCAGAGAAACCATCTAAACAGTCCCATAACCCCTAAAGAAATAGAAGCAGTCACTAAAAGTCTCCCAACTAAAAACAGCCCAGGACCAAATGGGTGCAATGCAGAATTCTATCAGACCTTCAAAGAAGACCTAATACCAATACTCTTCAATCTATTCTGCAAAATAGAAACAGAAGGAACACTACCCAATTCATTCTATGAGGCCACAGTTACACTGATACCAAAACCTCACCAAGACCCAACAAAGAAAGAAAACTTCAGACCAATTTTCCTTATGAATATCGATGCAAAAATACTTACTAAAATTCTCCCAAACCGAAGCCAAGAACACATCAAAAGGATCATTCAACATGATCAAGTAGGCTTCATCCCAGGGATGCTGGAATGGTTCAATACCCAGAAATCCATCAATGTAATCTACTACATAAACAAACTCAAAAAAAAAAACAAAACTCATTGTCATTTAATTAGATGCTGAAAAAGCATTTGACAAAATTCAACATCCCTTCATGATCAAAGTCTTGGAAAGATCAGGAATTCAAGGAGCATACCTAAACATAGTAAAAGCAATATATAGCAAACCAGTGGCCAACACCAAACTAAATGGAGAGAAACTCGAAGCAATCCTACTAAAATCAGGGACTAGACAAGGCTGCCCTCTCTCTCCCTATCTATTCAATATAGTACTTGAAGTTCTAGCTAGATCAATTAGACAACAAAAGGAGGTCAAAGGGATACAAATTGGAAAGGAAGAAATCAAAATATCACTATTTGAAGATGATACGATGGTATACTTAAGTGACCTGAAGAACTCCACCAGAGATCTCCTACAGCTGATAAACACCTTCAACAAAGTAGATGGATACAAAATTAACTCAAGCAAATCAGTAGCCTTCCTACACTTGAAGGATAAACAGACTGAGAAAGAAATTAAGGAAATGACACCCTTCACAATTGTCACAAACAATATAAAATATCTTGGTGTGACTCTAACCAAACAAGTGAAAGATCTGTATGACAAGAACTTCAAATCTCTGAAGAAAGAAATCGAAGAAGACCTCAGAAGATGGAAAGACCTACCATGCTCATGGATTGGCAGGATTAATATAAGAAAAATGACTATCCTGCCAAGAGTAATCTACAGATTCAATGCAATCCCCATTAAAATTCCAACTCAATTCTTCATAGATTTAGAAAGAGCAATTCTCAAATTCATATGGAATAACAAAAAACCCAGGATACCAAAAACTATTCTCAATAACAAAAAAAGTTCTGGGGGAATCAGCATCCCTGACCTCAAGCTATACTACAGAGCAGTAGTGATCAAACTTCATGGTAATGGTACAGTGACAGGCAGGTAGGTCAATGGAATAGAATTGAAGACCCAGAAATGAACCCACCCTCTTATGGTCACTTGATTTTTGCCAAAGGAGCTAAAATCATCCAGTGGAAAAAGGACAACATTTTCAACAAATGATGCTGGTTGAACTGGCAGTCTACATGTAGAAGCATGCAAATTGATCCATTCTTATTTCCCTTTACAAAGTTCAAGTCCAAGTGGATCAAATACTTCCACATAAAACCAGATACACTGAATCTAATAGAAGATAAAGTGGAGGAAGCTGTTGAACACATGGGCACAGGGGAAAAGTTCCTGAACAGAACACTATTGGCTTATGCTGTAAGATCCAAAATTGACAAATGGGACCCCATAAAATTGCAAAGCTTCTGTAAGGCAAAGGACACAGTCAATAGGACAAAACAACAACCAACAGATTGTGAAAAGATCTTTACCAATCTTACGTCTGGTTGAGGGTTAATATCCAATATATAGAAAGAACTCAAGATGTTAGAATCCAGAGAACCAAATAACTCTATCAAAAATGGGGAACATAGCTAAACACATTCCTCAACTGAGTAAACTCAAAGAACTGAGAAGGAACTAAAAAATGTTCAACATCCTTAGTTATCAGGGAAATGAAAATCAAAACAATCCTGAGATTCCACCTCACACCAGTCAGATTGGCTAACAAAAACTCAGATGGCAGCAGATGCTGGCAAGGATGTGGAGAAAGAGGAACACTCCTCCATTGCTGGTGGGATAGCAGGCTGGTACAACCTCTCTGGAAATCAGTTTGGCGGATCCTCAGAAAAATGGACATAATACTACCTGAGGACCCAGCTATACAATTCCTGCGCATATACCCAGAAGATGCTCCAACATGTAATAAAGACACTTGTTCCACTATGTTCATAGCAGCCATATTTATAAGAGCCAGAAACTGGAAACAACCAGATGTCCCTCAACAGAGGAATGGATACAGAAAATGTGGTACATTTACACAATGGAGTACTACTCAGCTATTAAAAGCATTGACTTCATGAAATTCTCAGGCAAATGGATTGAACTTGAAAATAACATCCGGAGTGAGGTAACTCAGTCACAAAAGAATGAACACAGTCTGTACTCACTGATAAATGGATCTTAGCCCAAAAGTTTGGAATACCAAAGAGTCACTTCACAGCAACAGTTGGACTGAGTGTGAGGTCCCAGATGGAGGAGTTGGAGAAGGGACTGAAGGAGCTGAGGGAGTTGGCATCCTCATTGAGGAAGCAACAGTGTCAACAGGCCTGACCCCTCAATGCTCCCCAAGACTGAATCACCAACCAAAAAATACACATGGAAGGACCCATGGTTCAGGCCACATATGTGGCAGAGGAGGGCCTTGTTCGCCATCAGGGGGAGGAGAGACCCTTGGGCCTGAGGGTGTTAGATGCCCCAGAAAAGGGGAATGCCAGGGAGGGAAGATGGGAATGGATGGGTGGGTAGGTGGGGGAATATCCTCATAGAGGCAGGGGAGGTTGGAGGGGATAGGGTGTTTCCAAAGCAGAGATCTGGAAAGGGGGAAACATTTGAAATGTAAATAAAGTATCAAAAGTAATAATTAAAAAAAGAAAAAAGAAAATATTTAAATAGAATATTTTTACAGAGAAAATATTTTGGATCCAATGTATACTTTTGAAATACCTAAGTTATTTGGTAATTATAATTTATCTTATCATACTTATACCTACTTATGATCTTTTTACTCAAATGATTATTTAAACAAGAATCAAAACACCATTGAGTAAATGGAAATCAAGGGTTAAAAGGTGTATCTTTTAAGAAAGTTGATTTTAGATGGGTAATAATGGATGATATTGATCAAGTAATTTTATCACATAATGTGGATCTTACAAGGAATACTCAAGTACTGCCCAAATTCAGAATTTTGCCTGAAAGTTTAAATCAAGACTTTGAATTAAGTGATCATATATATGAAATGAGTATCTGAATAGACAGAAGGTGGATAATCACACAATATGTAAAGTATGAAGCTGAACATAATGCTAGGCCAAATTGGGTGTTAAGATGGTGACATAGACTCATAAGTTAGACCTTCTTTCTTGTAATGTGGTACTTTGTGTGCTTTGCACAAACTCAGTTGAAGACAGTGGCCAGTATCCTCAAGTTTTAAAGATAATCTATATATGGACAAAGCATAGCAGTGATAGTCTAAAACTCCAGGGAACATTGTTCTATATACCATAATTATTGGACTGATAAAGAATCTCTGTGTTCATCTAATAGTTTAGTCAATTATTCACTTTCTTCATAGACTAGTCCCTAGATAGCATCCCCTGTAATATTTTTAAACTGTGTATGTCATAAACAATAAAGGATGAGAAGAGCCTACATGAATACTTCAGTATGGTAACAAAGAAAAACATACAAAGTCAGATATTTTAAATTCAAGTCTAATTTTTGTTTCTTAAGTTTCAATGATACTAACAATGTAATGGATATTTTCACATATGTCATCTCATTTAATCTTAATAATCAAAAAGGAGGGGTTGATTCTATATGACTGATAAAAATAAAAAAGTTACTATGAAGATAAAGTAGAAATTAATAAAAATTTTATATAAACAAGTTTAGTTAACATGAAGCTTTGGCAATCAGGTTTTTACTTTTTGTAATACTTACTTAGATATTTAGATATAATTCACCCTCTTTTAAGTAAAACATCCAATAATTTTAATACCTGTAACTTTATTGAATGAAAGCTGTATGCTATATACAAAAATAAAATAAAATATATTTGTTCATATAAAATCTACAAAAAGTTTATGAGATTAATACTCCAATTTTAAAATAGAAATCAAATCTTAGAGACATTAACATCAAAAAGCTTGTATATGTGAAAGCCAATATTCAAATATATATATATATATATATATATATATATATATATATATATAAAAGCTCAATTATTTTTAGCAATGTTGCTTTCTGTACTCATATGATAATGCACATTGTTTTAATAAAAGTCTCAATAGTAAGACTTAATCATGGACTGGGTAAATACAGTACATAGGAATAACTCAGAGTTATATACTTAAGTATACCAGTGGGGTAAATATGTGTGATATTTGAGGTTTGCTTTGAAATATGAAATCAAAAACTTTTTCATGCTAAGAATTTATGACATAGTATTGACAGCTGTTGAATCTGAGTTATGAGTGTATGTGGAGTTGCTTAATTATTCTCTGTTCACTTTCTCAAGTGTTTAAGTATTAATAATTTGATTAAAGAAATCAAACCCTCTATGATCTTATACTTCTTAATGTAAGAGGGAGTTGTTTTCATATTCTTACCTATATCACGATATCTTTTTTAAAAAAATCATGCATAGAACAAATTGGTTCTTATTTCTTATTTCCTATCAAGATGTAATGACTTTGAACTATTGGTCCCTAACATCTTATACAACTGTACCACAAAGTTACCAGGCAATCTGAACCCATATCTCCAAACTGCTTGCTAAAAAGTAAACAGAATATATTTAATGTGCTATAGTAATAAGTTTTATGAATGACTAATAGGGCTGTGTAAAGTTTTCCATTATTTCTAAGCCTTGAAAATAATAAAAATTTATGACCACAGAATTTTTAACATTATATCTTTATCCTCTTTAGATTTTTTAAACAAAATGGCTCGGTGGGTAAAAGAAAATGTTACTTTGATCCCCCTTTAAAAGAGAAAACATTTCCTTTTGATATTCTTACTCAGCCTTAATTTCTGCTCATATAACTTACCACTGTATGACATTACATCATGTATTGTGTACTTGCTAACTGTTTTCTTTCCTTACTAGACAGTAAACTCCATGAGGTAAGGTCTTATGATTTTGATTACTGTGATAAAACAGCATGACCAAAAGTAACTTTGGAAAGAGAAACATTATTTCATCTTATTCTTCCAGGTAAGTCTAGCAGTGAGTGCAGTCAAGACAAGAACTCAAAAAAGCAAAGAACTTGAAGGCAGGAACAAAAACAGAGGCCATGGAGAAATGCATATTCACTTTCTCCTGATGACTTGCTCAACATGTTCTCTTATACAATCTAAGATGACCTGCCAAGAGGATGCACCACCCATAGTGATTTGGATCCTTACATATTAATCATTAATCAAGAAGTTGCACCATGGACTAGCCCAAAGGCCAATCTGGTAATAGTATTTTTTCAACTGACATGCTGTCTTCCCAAATGAGTCTAGCTTGTGTCAAGTTGAAAATACACTAACCAACACAGTTATCCTGCCTTTCTTGTTTATGGTTATATTTCAAAATGCTAGCACAATCACTGGTGCATAATAGGCACTCAGTACATACTTGTTGATCACATGAACAAATGACTAATTTTGTGGGTTTTGGCACCAAGCAAGGGAAAAGTTAAATGATTATTTTGTATATTCAAGAAATGGCAAGTTGCAGCTTATAATGTCTTTCATCCAGTAGCTTGCCAATGGTGTCAATGATGTGTACAGCTCTCAGAGGCCCAACACAGACTTTAGCAATATTACTCTTATATCTATACTGAGGAATGATTAGAGTGATTGATAAGATACTTAGTTAGAGTTCATTTCCATGCATACCAGTTATAGTTAATATTCATTGTCAGCTTGAAAGGATACAAAAATCACCTAAGAGAAAAGTCTGTAGATAAACATGTGAAAGATTATCTAGATTAATTGGGAAGACTCCCCTTAACTATGGGCAACACAATTCTAAAGGGTTGGAGCCCTGGACTGAATAAAAAAGTGAGTTGAGCACTAACACTTGTCATTCTCTGTTTCCTAATTAAAGATTCAACACAAGTAATTGCTTCATTCTCTTGCTTTCTTATTATAGATTGTACCTTCCCAATGTGAGCCATCATATGGCTTATTTCCATAAGCTGTTTTTGCCAGCCATCTTGTCATGTCAACTAATACAGCATCTGTATTGGCTAATAATATCATATTATATCATTTATGAGTTGAATAATTAATACAGTACCCGTATGGATTAAGAGTATTATGTTAAATCATTTATGAGTTTTTGGGCATGTCCAATATGGCCCATAGGCTGCATGTGACCCAGGATAACTATAAATGTGTCTAAACACATGATCATCAATTTTTAAAATATAGTTTTTTGTGATTAATTTTTCATATTTGATTCCTGATTTTGATCCTCAAGAATGAAGTTTATAGATCATATCATGTTGAAATGGTAAAACGTGTGACGTGACAAACATGTCTGCTACAGTCTCAACATATTCAGGGTCTTAAGAATTGCCAAAAACTTGTTAAAAATATGTAATTTTTTTTGAGAACAATAAAGTTCTTTACTAAGTGAACATTGCTGTACCTTTGTAACTTAGGTCTGTATCTGGTACTGAGATCATCATCTAGTATGGCTAGGAAAAGAAGAAAGAATAAGAACAAATTCATATATTGGTATTTGACACTGTGGGGTAATTTAACATGAACAGGTCTTTTATTGAATTAGAAGTATATGGAAAATACCTAATAGACACATTATGAAAGGAACAAAAATGAACAATAGTAGATGATAGGAAGAAAGTGATAAAAGAAAAGATAATTTTTGCCTCCTTTTCAATTCAGAAGCATGTGTATCTGGAGTCTTGAGCAATTTTTCTTGAGTCATTTAATTCTTAAAATGCCTCTCCAAAACTGTATAATTTTAACGTCTATTGCAAATGTTAAATTTTTAGAAAGCATTAAACTTTTGATATGAAAGGACCCACAGAAACCTTAAAACAGAAGATACAGAAGCGAAATAGATTATAACATATTTCTTATTTTATAAGTATGGAGTTATTTTACTAGCATACTACAGAAAAAAATTCTTTATAAGTGTAGAAAATTTCTAAAACCTGTATAGAACTAGATTAAGTATTCTTCAACTAGATTAAGTATACTTCTTTTTAAGTAGCTATATACACAAATGTATGGAATGACTATAATGTATAGAAACTATTATGCTTTAATGTCCACTTTTGATGTACAACTTTTTTGAGTTATATTATCATCTGTAATACATCATATAATATGAAGTGTACCATATAACATCATATAATATATGATGGTGATGCTTTATGACTTATAATTTGGATAAAAAATAATGCACATCTTAAGAGTAGAAGATAAGAAAATTCCTGAAACTCCAAAAATGTGTCCAGAAATTTCTAGAAACAAGAAAAATTAAATATAGTAATGATTGAAATTAAAGTCTGTTATAGGATGTATTTCACAAGAGAACAAACTGTTTTCAACAAAAGATAAAGCAAAAAAGAAAAAAAAAAGAAAAGTGTTGAACTATTAGGAATGAATTATAGTGATATTTATAAACTTTTATCTGGCACATTATTGTTAAAATATGACAAATTATCCAAAGACCATGAAGTTATCTCTTAACAGTAGCTAAACCTAGTAATTTAAAATTTCCAAGCTATGGAACAAGGATTAAATGCTTAAACTTCTCTATATGCACCACATTGCCACCCACTTCCCTGTAGCATTATACTACTCAGGAAGAGAAATAATGACAATGATTAAGACAAAATAGTGTACTCAAAGACATACAATTAGGCATAACAAATAGTTTCACAAAACTGAGACTTTATCAAGTTAGTAACAGAAATATACGTGGCCCCAGAATGGTAAAATAATGTTCTTACTTCACAAGTGGTTAATGTGGCAAGAAAGGGAAAGCTGGTGTGGAGAACATGAACAAATTTTGTTAGGGCTGGGTGTACACCTAAGTGGTAAATAGTTTAACTAACGTGAAGTCCCTGAGTTAGGCACCTAGCACCACAAAAACATCTGCTGAAGAGCAAGGACTCAGGAAAAAATAGACACATTACAGGTATATACCGACTTGAAGTAAAAAAATAGCCCTGAGACTCATAGATGTTGGCTTGACTAGTTGAACAATAGTTTCTGAAAATTTAATTAGGATATTTACATAATGAACAGTAGACTTTCCTTTCTACATTATAATAAGAAACATGAAATTTGTCTGACTATATTCATGGAAGTGATGGAAAATAAGAGCATCCTTTTGAATGCATACATAGCTGAATTTAACCAAAAAAAATGTATAGGGAAGAGTTCCATGTTGGTAAATAGATGTTACATTATTCATACTTAACCATCTTGAGCAGAATTAAAGTACTGAATCAACCTTTGTTATGAAAATATTCAGAAATACCAATAAATAAATATTAAGACACTTAAGAATTAACAGGAAATTTGAAGGGCCAGGGAAAATTCAGAGTGGGAAAAAGGGAAAAGAATCTACTTAAGCCCTGAGAATATTTTAAAAACTAGGAAATTTCATATTTTTGAATCTCAGTTCTCAACAATAGACAATTAAGATCAAAGTGCACCAGAAATATACTACTCTGTGTAATCCAAATATATTTTACTTGAGTAACTCAGAAAACAGGATACTCTAGATCTGTGATGGTTTGTATGTACTCAACCCAGGGAGTGGCACTATTAGAAGGAGTGGCCCTGTTGGAGCAGATGTGGCCTTGTTGGCATAAGTGTGTCACTATGGGTGTAAGCTTTAAGACCCTCATCCTAGCTTTCTGGAAGTCAGGATTCTGCTAGCAACCTTCAGATGAAGATGTAGAACTCTCAGCTCCTGCACCATGCCTGCCTGTATGCTACCATGCTCTCACCTTGATGATAATGGACTGAACCTCTGAACCCGTAAGCAAGCCCCAATTAAATGTTGTCCTTTATAAGACTTGTCTTGGTCATGGTATCTGTTCACAGCAGTAAAAGCCTATGACAAGATTTACTTTAATAATGTAACAGAATATTCCCCACTCACTCAAAGGGAGATGAAAATTCTCTGGATAAAGTCAGCTTTGTTGTAGTTTTTAACTTATTCTCAGTTAATTGTTTAGGGGCAATAAATGAAAGAAAGATAATTAACTATATTAGGAACCCAGAAATTAAGAGTAAAAAAAAAATCTATCCATCACAGGAAAAATTAAAATTCCTATAGAGAAGTTTTTATAATAAATATCATCCTAAAGAAGTGGCAAGCCAACTATAGCAGATTCCAGCAAAATTGCCAAGAAGCAATTGTGGCTTCTTACATACACCCACGTATGCATTATGGATAGCAGCAATGCAGGTCAAAAGATAATGTGATAATGGTTCTGAGAAAAATCAAGCTGGTCCAATCTAGAATTATATTTAAAGTAAAAATCTCTTTTGAAAAGAGAGTAAAATGAACAGGTTTTCAAACAAAAGTAAGAAGAGGGGGACTCTCAAGAAGAAAACCAGAAACTAATGTTCTGCAAGCTGAAATAAGGGATATTTGAAGACCATGTGGCAAGATGTCCCAGTGGATAAAAAATGCTTGCCATTAAAGTCTCATAGCTTTTTTTCCTAAAACTTTAGTAAAAGGATAGGACTGATTCCTGAAAATCGTATTCTGAAATTTACAGGCACTTCATAGCAAATGAGCCTTAATAGCATGCAAAACAGTTTATTGTGCATAAATCTAGATGAGCACTGGCTTTCTAAAGCAATAATCATGGTTTAATATGTAGATTTCAGGTTTTAAAAGTAAGGACATTTACCTATACTTTCTGTACCAGAGTGATATGTTTTTTCTAATTGAATCTTCCAAAGCCCACAGTTTATGTTACAGTTCACTTTTGATGTTTACATTCTTAATGAAAGGATCCAAAGGTAGAAAAAAATAAATATATGAACTTAATAATATAACCTGAAAAGAATGAAAGAGCTAAAATGTTATTGTATTATTGCCTGAGGTGATTAAAACATTTTTAAAATATAAATTTTGAAGTTTTTTTTTGGGGGGGGTGTTAGGCCATAAATTATTTTTAAAAGAATCTGTAAATTCTAAATAATACTGAAATTGAAAAAAAATCATTGCTGTACTGTAGTTATTTCAAAGGGAAACCTATAATGCATAGTTATTTTTGGCAGTGTTTTTGAAAATGTTGAAGAAGTGAGCCAATTCTCCCTGTTTTTTCAAAATTAAAAACCAAATAGAAATTCTGAATAGTATTATGATATTAATAAAACTAGATGGTTGTCATTTTTTCTAAAAAAGAATTCTATGCTTATATTGATAAGATGGTGATTTCCAGAAAATATTTTAGCAGAATTAATTTTATTGTTACATGAAATCTAGGAAAAATATGGTAAATAATTGAACTCATTTTACGGGAATAGAATGCCAATGATACAGAATCCATCACGACTAAAGGTAATAATCATTCATGAAGAATAAATATAAATTTCCTAAACAAAGTGTAAACAGAGTATAGCAATGTATAAAAATATAATATATCATTGTCAATCTGGATTATTAGAATGCAAAATGTTTCATACTATGACATTAAGTAATTAATTAACAAATTGTAGAAAGTATATACAATTATCTTGATACATTTCAAGGTTTTAATATAACTGAACACTTATTTGTAACTAAAAATAAAACTCAATAGGGAAACAATAGGTAATCTTGAATTTTTAAATTTTTATTTATTTAGTACGTGTGTGTGTGTACGTGTGTGTGTGTATGTGTGTGTGTGTGTGTATGTGTTCTGATATGTAAGTACGTGAGTGTAGAGTTCAGAAGACAAACTTCAGGAGTCAGTTTTTTCCTTCTACCATGCACATCCTGCAAACCCCATCTCAGATTATCAGGCATGGTAGCAAGCATGTTTACCTGCTGAGCAATCTCCTTGTTTAAGGGTAAACTTTCATATTCTAGTTTCCAATATCTATTTAAAACACATAACAACTACATAACAACTATATAAGCTTTTTTATAAGACATAGAGATGTATTTCAAATCATGGTACACGACAAGAATGATTAATATCATTATTACTATTCAATATTCAACATTTCTATTCAACTTTTAACACAATAATACATGAGCGAAATAAAAAGTATAAGGTTTGAAAAGGAGAAAATAAACCATAATATGTGAATATTTGGGTCAAAAGTTATGGACATTTTATTGGATATTTTATTTATTTACATTTCAAATTTTATCCCTTTTCCTGGTTTTCATTTCAGAAAACCCCTATTCCATCCTCCCTCCCCCTGCTTCTATGAGGGTGCCCCCCTGCAACTCCTGCCTCCGACTTGGCATTCCCCTACACTAGGGTATTGAGCCTTCACAGGACCAAGGACCTGTCCTCCCATTGATGACCAACAAGGCCATCTTCTGCTACATATGCAGCTGGAGCCATGGGTCCCTCCATGTGTATTCTTTTTTTGCTGGTTTAGTCCCGGGGAGCTGTGTGTGTGGGGTGTCTACTTAGTTGTTATTGATGTTCTTCCTGTGGGTTGCAAACCCCTTCAGCTCCTTCAGTCCTTTCTCTAACTCCCGCAATGGGGACACTTTTGTTCAGTCCAATGTTTGGCTGAGAGCATCAGCCACTGTATTTGTCAGGCACTGGCAGAGCCTCTCAGGAGACAGCTATATCAGGCTCCTGTCAGCAAGCACTTCTTGGCATCAGCAATAGTGTCTGGTTTAGGTGTCTGTATATGGGATAGATCCCTAGGAGGGGCAGTCTATGGATGGCCTTTCCTTCAGTCTCTGCTCCACACTTTGTCTCCATATTTCTTCCATTGAGTATTTTGTTCCCCCTTCTAAGAAGGACTGCAGCACCCACAATTTGGTCTTCCTTCTTCTTGAGTTTTATATGGTTTGTGAATTGAATCTTGGGTATTCAGAGCTTTGGGGCTAGTATCTACTTATCAGTGAGTGCATACTATGTGTGCTCTTTTGAGACTGGGTTATCTCACCCAGGATAATATTTTCTAATTCCATCCATTTCCCTAAGAATTTCAAGAAGTCATTGTTTTTAATAGCTGAGTAGTATTCCATTGTGTAAAAGTACCACATTTTCTGTATCCATTCCTCTGTTGAGGGACATCTGGGTTGTTTCCAGCTTCCACCTATATGGCTGCTATGAACATAGTGGAACATGTGTCCTTATTATATGTTGGAGCATCTTCTGGGTACAAGCCCAGGAGTGGTATTGCTGGGTCTTCAGGTAGTACTATATCCAATTTTCTGAGGAACCACCAGACTGATTTCCAGAGTGGATGTACTAGCTTGCAATCCCACCAACAATGGAGTGGTGTTACTCTTTCTCCACATCCTTGCCAGCATCTGCTCTCACCTGAGTGATATTTTGACTTCTTCCTTTCCAATTTGTATCCCTTTGACCTTCTTTTGTTGTCTGATTTCTCTAGCTAGGACTTTGACTACTATAATGAATATATAGGGAGAGAGTAGGCACCCTTGTCTATTCCCTGATTTTAGTAGGAATACTTCAAGTTTCTCTCCATTTAGATTGATGTTGGCTACTGGTTTGCTGTATATTGCTTACTATGTTTAAGTATGGGGCTTGAATTCTTGATCTTTTCAAGACTTTTACCATGAAGGGCTATTGAATTTTGTCAAATGCTTTCTCAGCATCTAAAGAAATGCTCTTGTGTTTTTTTTTCCTTTGAGTTTGTTTATATGGTAGATTAAATAGATGGATTTTTGTATATTGAACCATCCCTACATCCCTGGGATGAAACCTACTTGATCATGATGGATGATCATTTTGATGAGTTCTTGGATTTACTTTGTGAGAATTTAATTATTTTTGCATCTATATTCATAAGTGAAATTGATCTGAAGTTCTCTTTCTTTGTTGGGTCTTTGTGTGGTTTAGGTACAAGCGTAATTGTGGCTTCATAGAATGAATTAGGTAGTGTTCCTTCTGTTTCTATTTTGTGGAATAGTTTGAAGAGTATTGGTATTAGGACTTCATTTAAGGAATGATAGAATTCTCCACTAAAACCATCTGGTCCTGATTTAAGGACTGCTTCATTCTCTTTAGGTGTTATAGGACTGTATAGATGGTTTATCTGATCCTAATTTAACTTTGATATTTGGTATCAGTGTAGAAAATTGTCCATTTTACCCATATATTCCAGTTTTGTTGAATATAGGCTTTTGTAGTGGGATCTAAAGATTTTTTAAATTTCCTCAGTTTCTGTTGCTATATCTCCCTTTTCATTTCTGATTTTATTAATTTGGATACTGTCTCTGTGCCCTCTGGTTAGTCTGGCTAAGGGTTTATTTATCTTTTTGATTTTCTCAAAGAATAAGCTCCTGGTTTTGTTGCTTCTTTGTATAGTTCTTTTTGTTTCTACTAGGTTGATATCAGCCATGAATTTGGTTATTTTCTCCTGTGTAATGCTCTCAGGTGTATTTGCTTCCTTTTGTTCTAGAGCTTTCACGTATGCTGTCTAGCTGCTAGTGTATGCTCTCTCCAGTTTCTTTTGGGAAGCATTCAGAGCTATGAGTTTTCCTCTTAGCACTGCTTTCATTATATTCCATAAGTTTGAGTATGTTGTACCTTCATTTTCACTAAATATTAAAAAGTCTTTATTTCTTTATTTCTTCCTTTTTCATTGAGTAGAGCATTGTTCAGCTTCAATGTTTATGTGGGCTTTCTGTTGTTTTTGTTGTTATTTAAGATAAGTCTTAGTCCATGGTGATCTGATAGGAGGCATGGGATTATTTCAATCTGCTTGTATCTGTTAAGGCCTGTTTTGTGACTGATTATATGGTCAATTTTGGAGAAGGTAGTGTGAGGTGCTGAGAAGAAGGTAAATTCTTTTGTTTTAGGATGAAATGTTCTATAGATATCTGTTAAATCCATTTGGTTCATAACTTCTGTTAGTTTAACTGTGTCTCTGTTTAGTTTCTGTTTCCATGATCTGTCTGTTGATGAGAGTGGGGTGTTGAAGTCTCCCACTATTATTGTGTGAGGTGCAATGTGTGCTTTGAGCTTTGGTAAAATTTCTTTTATGAATGTGGGTACCCTTGCATTTGGAGCATAGATGTTCAGAATTGATAGTTAATTGTGGTAGGTTTTCCCTTTTACAAGTATCTAATGTCCTTCCTTATCCTTTTTGATAACTTATGGTTGAAAGTTGATTTTATTTTATGTTATAATGGCTACTCCAGCTTGTTTCATGGGACCAACTGCTTAGAAATTTTTTTTCCAGCCTTTTCATCTGACCTAGTGTCTGTCTTTGTCACTGAGGTCCATTTTTTTGTATACAGCAAAATATTGGGTCCTGTTTATATATCCAGTCTTTTAGTCTCTGACTTTTTATTGGGGAATTGAGCCAATTGATGTTAAGAAATATTAAGGAAAAGTGATTGTTGCTTCCTGTTATTTTTGCTGTTAGAGTTGGAATTATGTTTGTGTGGCTATCTTCTTTTGGGTTTGCTGAAAGAAGATTGCTCTCTTGCTTTTTCTAGGTCATAATTTCCCTCCTTGTGTTGGAATTTTCCATCTATTGTCCTTTGTAGGGCTGGATTTTGGAAAGATATTGTGTCAATTTGTTTTTGTCATGGAATGTCTTGGTTTCACCATTTATGGTAATTGAGAGTTCTGCTGGATATAGTAGCCTGGGCTGGCATTTGAGTTCTCTTAGGTTCTGTATGACATCTGCCCAGGATCTTCTGGCTTTTATAGTCTCTAGTGAGAAGTCTGGTGTAATTCTGATAGGCCTGCCTTTATATGTTACTTGACCTTTTTCCCTTACTGCTTTTAATATTTTTTCTTTGTTTTTTTGCATTTGGTGTTTTGATTATAATGTGATGGGAGAAATTTCTTTTTCTCCAAATTTCTATTTGGAGTTCTGTAGGCTTCTTTGTTTATAGGCATCTCTTTCTTCATGTTAGGGAAGTTTTCTTCTATATAATTTACTGGCTTTTTGTATTAGTCAGGGTTCTCTAGAGTCATAGAACTTATGGGTAGTCTCTATATAGTAAGAGAATTTGTTGATGACTTACAGTCTGTAGTCTGTGGCCTAAGCTTTTCATGGACATTATGCCTCAAGATCTCCATGCCAAGATCCAGGTCAGAAACTTCTGTCTTCCAGCCTTAAGATCTGGATCACAGATGAGCCTTCTAATTCTGGATTGTAGTTCACTCCAGATATAATCAAGTTGACAATCAGGGATAGCCACTACAATCCACCCCTTGTCAACTTGACACAAATAATATCTCATGTCCACATGAAACAATAACAATATCATGAATATGCCTAACATGATATAGCTATTCCTCGTATAATCAAAAACACATTTGTAAATTAACAATGGGGCAATATCTTTTGGGAACATTCCTTTAGTATTTCAAATACCAATTGTTAAAGAAATTGCAAGACAGACAAATATGTTCTTAACGAAATAAAACAGAAGCATTCATATTACTTTATAATCCTCATTTCTGCAACTGGTTATGTGATCTTAACTGGTATTTATAACTACCTTCCTCTACTACCCATTCTGTATTTCCTCCACCCTCTGCAAGCACCTCAGCAGGTCTCTGCTCTTTTCCTGGAGGAGTGACCCATACCTTCATTCCTGATGGGTCTGCATCCTTCATCATCCTACTTGGATTAGGTTGTTGTAGTTTCCCATTGACTTTTCTCACAGGACATGGTAGTACTAAGAGATGCACTAAAAGTATCTCTTCCACTCTAAACATAATCCTTTTTACCTCCATTGTGGAGAGGCAATCTCATTTTCCCATGGTAATCTGGATCTATTACCCCTCGTAACACTGTTATGCCTTTCTTAGCTTGTTGGTTTAAGGGCATTAGAAGCCCAAAATGACCAGGGGGAAGTCTGAGCTTCCAGTTCAGTGGTGTGGCTCCTGGTAGAAGCACTCCCTCCTCTGGAACCAAAACTTCTAGGCCAGCAGAACCTACAGTTGTAGGCACAGGAAACAAAAACTTTCCTAGAGAGTCACTAGGAGTGATAATGAGTGGAAATATTCCCTTTTCCACTCCTTGATTCCTGGATCCATGGATTCTGGCTATGGGAGAAACTGTACCATACATCAGATGCTGATTCAAAGCATAAACTGCTTTCTGAAGAACTCTGACCCAACCCTCCATACTGCTGCCACCCAATTGCCCAAACGGCTTCTTTATCTGCCACCAATACCTCAAGTACCATTGTGTCTGCTGGATTATATGGTCTAAGTGGCAGAGCAGCCTGCACAGCAGCCTGGACCTGTTGAAGAGCCTTCTCCTCTTCCAGGCCCCACACAAAGGTATCAGCTTTCAGAGTCACTTGGTAAATGGGCCTGAGTAACACACCCAAGTGAGGAATGTGCTGTCTCTAGAATCCAAATAGACACACTAAATGTTGTGTTTCTTTCTTGGTGGTAGAAGGGACCAAGTGAAATAACTTATCTTTCACCTTAGAAGGAATATCTCTGCATGTCCCACACCACTGGACTCTTAAGAATTTCACTGAGATAGATGGTTCTTGAATTTTGATTGGATTTATTTCCCATCCTCTGATATGCATATGCATTACCAATGAGTCCAAAGTGGTTGCTACTTCCTGCTCACTTTGTCCAATCAGCATAATGTCAATATAGTGCACCAATGTGATATTTTGTGGAAGAGACAAACGATTAAGATCCCTTCTAACTAAGTTATGACACAGGGCAGGAGAGTTAATATATCCTTGAGGCAAAACTGTAAAGGTATACTGCTGGCCTTGCCAATTAAAAGCAAATTGCTTCTGGTGGTCCTTATGGACAGGTACTGAGAAGAAGGCATATGCTAGATCAATAGCTGCATACCAGGTACCAGGAGATGTGTTAATATGCTCAAGTAACGAAACTACATCTGGTACAGCAGCTGCAATCGGAGTTACTACCTGATTTAGTTTTGGATAGTCAACTGTCATTCTCCATGATCCCTCTGTCTTCTGCACTGGCCAGATAGGAGAGTTAAAAGGAAATGTGGTGGGAACCACAGCCTCTACATATTTCAAGTCCTTGATAGTGGCAGTAATTTCTGCAATTCCTCCAGAAATAAGGTACTGTTTTTGATTCACTATTCTCTTTGGCAGAGGCAACTCTAATGACTTCCATTTAGCCTTTTTAACCATAATATTCCTCACTCCAAAGGTCAGGAAACCAATGTGAGAATTTTGCCAACTTCTAAGTATATCTATTCCAATTATGGATTGTAGAACTTGAGAAATGACCACAGGATGTGTTCGGGGACCTACTGGACCTACTGTGAGTTGGACAACAGTTAAAACTCCATTAATCACCTGTCCTCCATAAACCCCTAATTTCAGTGGAGGGCCACAATGTTTCTTGGGATCTCCTGGGATCAGTGTCAATTCAGAACCAGTATCCTATAGACCACAGAAAGTATGATTATTTCCTTTCCCCCAGTGTAAAAGGGGGCCTTGTAAAAGGCCATAGTTTCCTCTAGGAAAGGACTGGAGAAAGGCTAACAGGAAAACTTTTAGGTGTCTTATCAAGATCCTGAACATGGCCATCCCTTCATTCAAGGGGTTCTAGGTCTGCAAACTGGCTCAAGTCTGGAAAGTGATTCATTGGCTGAGATTACCTTTTGCTACAATCCAATGCAGCCTTCCTTTCATTTGTTTGAGAATTTTTCTATGTGTACAGATCAAACAGATATACAGTAGGCTTCCTATCTATTTCATGCCTGGAAACACCATGACTGATTAGCCAGTACCAAAAATCCGCATGAGTCATGCCATTATAAATTTTACCTCTCCTGTGCTGACCATTATGGGCTGGCTATATCATTATAAACATTGTTTTGTCTACAATGTCCATTATAATAACTACGATCACCTTGTTTCTGGCAATTCAATGCTGCCGCATGGACCTTGTTACCTCAGAGCACAATTAAACCCATTGCATTTAATCCATCTAATTGAGCAGCAGCATCTCTAACTCTAAGGTCTGGCACAAGGAAAAGAGCATGAACAAAACTCTTCAAATGTGCTGAAGTCCCTTTTACCAGTTTGCGTCTTATAGGGTTTGTGAAGGGCATATCTTCTGGGCATTCCCATTGTGGAGGATTAGGTTTTACACAACATATCCACTGAAGCATTGCAATTTCCCTGAGTCTTAAAATCCCGTCATCAACACTAAGCCAGAGGATATCAGGCATCCCCAACTCCTTTGCAGTAGGCCATCTTTTGATAAATGCTTCAGCCAACCATTCAAATGAACTTCTGACACCCTTTTAAACTGTGCGAGCTTCCATATTAAACCTAGAATCTCGACTCAGGGGGCCCATGTCAAAAACCTCAGCCTGATCTAGTTTTATGCTCCTTCCACCACTATCCCACACCTTTAAAATCCATTCCCACACATATTCCTCAGACTTCTGCTTGAAAGAATTAGCAAAATGATTAAGCTCCTTAGTACTGTAGTGCATTAACTCATGGACTACACTTTTTATCTCCCCTCTAGGGACTTGTTTTGCCTTGAGTCTAGTTATAGGTCTAGAAGAAACTATTGGTGGGCCTTGAGGAATATCAGTATTATCTTGTCTGGTATTTTCTTCAGTGAAAGTCACTGCTGGTTTATCAAACTCTGAGAGATTAATTTCCTCATGTGAAAAAGGCAGTATTTCGAAGGGTGGGGCTGAGGGTACTACTTCCTCAGGTGGGGTAAACCATTGACTCAAAATCCTCAGCTTCAACAGGGTCCTCCCACACATCCCTATCTCACATTATAGAATCCCATTCTTTGCCAAT
Source organism: Rhynchomys soricoides (assembly GCA_019843965.1). NCBI lineage: Eukaryota > Metazoa > Chordata > Mammalia > Rodentia > Muridae > Rhynchomys > Rhynchomys soricoides. The sequence continues at coordinate 3,214,953 of JADRCH010007664.1, read as the reverse complement.
TAATGCCCTTAATTTATCTACTGACACCTTCTGAGACTAAGACTTAAATTTTTACTGTAATTCAGCCAACCTTATAATGAGGGCTTCAGCTTGATTTTCTGCAACTCAAGCTTTATGGCTGCTTGAGAGAAGATTCTCTTCAAGGGCACACTTAGAAACCTTTAGATTGTTTACTTACATCTGGAGCCATTCAACTTTACCATACAACTCATTCTTTTTCTTCATCAACTTTTCCAGAGATACTAAGAGCAAACATTCTACAAAATCATTTTCCGATTTCTTCCCCAACTTGTAGAAATTTTTGTACACCCAATCACCTAATTCATCAAGATAATCAAAGTCATTAGATTCTTTAAGCTTGAAATACAGTTTCAAACACAGGTCTTCAATATTCTCTGAGCTCCCAGGAGAGAGAATGTCTGGAGATGTTTTGGTAGTTGAAGGTGCTGGTAAATTATTAAACCAACTCCAATTTTTAAAAAGATTCATCTCTATACTTCTGCTCCTCTAGAACCACTCCTGGTACCAACCTCTGTATTAGTCAGGGTTCTCTAGAGTCACAGAACTTAAGGGTAGTGTCTATATAATAAGGGAATTTGTTGATGACTTAGTCTGTAGTCCAACTCTCCAACAATGATCAGCAGCAGCTGTGAATGAAAGTCCAAGGATCTAGCAGTTGCTCAATCCCACAAGGCACGAAGATGAAGAACAGCGAACTTCCCTTCTTCCAATGTCCTTATGTAGGTCTCTAGCAGAAGGTGTGGCCCAGATTAAAGATGTGTACCACCAAGCCTGGATCTGAGATTTGCTTTGTCCCAGGCTGACCTTAAACTCAGAGATCTCTTTGTTTCAATCTCCTGGGATTAAGGGCATGCACTACTTTGCCTGGGCCTAAGCTTTTCATGGCCACTATGCCTCAAGATCTCCATGCCAAAATCAAGGTCAGAAATTTGTGTCTTCAAGCTTCAAGATCTGGATCACAGGTGAGCCTTCTAAATCTGGATTGTAGTTCACTCCAGATATAGTCAAGTTGACAATCAGGAATAGTCACTACACCCTTTAAGTTGGGAATCTTCGCTCTCTTCTATACCTATTATCCTTAGGTTTGGTCTTCTCATTGTGTCCTGGATTTCCTGGATGTTTTGGGTTAGGAGCTTTTTGCTTTTTGCATTTTCTTTGACTGTTGTGTCAATGTTTTTTATGGAATCTTCTGCACCTGTGATTCTGTCTTCTATCTCTTGTATTCTGTTGGTGATGCTTGCATCTATGGCTCCTGATCTCTTTCCTAGGTTTTCTATCTCCAGGATTGTCTCCCTTTGTGATTTCTTTATTGTTTCTATTTCCATTTATTCTGAATGGTTTTGTTCAATTCTTTTACCTGTGTGGTTGTGTTTTCCTGTATTTCTTTAAGGGACTTATGTGTTTCCTCTTAAGGGCTTCTACCCTTAAGGCCTGTGTTCTTCTGTATTTCTTTAAGGGAATTATTTATGTCCTTCTTAAAGTCCTCTATCATCATCATAGGATGTGATTTTTAAATCTCAATTTTGCTTTTCCAGTGTGTTGGGGTATCCAGGACTTACTGTAGTCAAAGAACTGGGCTTGATGATGCCAAGTAGCTTCAGTTTCTGTTATTTATGTTATTGTGCTAGCTTTTTGTCATCTGTTTATCTCTGGTGTTAGTTGGTCTTGCTGTCTCTTACTGGGGCCTGTCCCTCCTGTGAGCCTGTGAGCCTGTCATCCTAGGTCTGTCAGCAGTCTTGGGATTCCAGCTCTCTCTGGGTGTGATTTCAATTAATTCTTTTTACATTTGTGAACTGCTTCTTCATGGCCTCAGTTCACTTAAAAATAATGTATTTTTATCTAGTTGGCTAGTAAGACATATTATAAAATCATAAAATAATTGTTTTTAATTATTATTTATGCCTTTAAAAAGAGATGTTGAGTGATTTATTCCAGCCCAACCAGATAGTCCAGATATACTACCAACTCAATATGTAATCTTACTGCCTCCAACTTTGAGTGCTGCAATTACAGGTGTGTACCGTCATATTCAGTTAAAAGACAATTCTTTATATGTTGCAATTATTTTTTCAGTCTTCTATTGCTTTTTTGGTGACATTATAAAATTCACTGTTTTCCCTATTTGGGGAGTTTAAACCCTTAGAAATATCTTTATTCCTACCTATAGACCTATCAGTGGTATAGACCCAGCTATACCCACCACTTTTGGGCATATACTCTAAGGATGCTTTATCCTTCCACAAGGGCACTTGCTTATTTATGTTCATAGCAGTTTTATTCATGAAAGCCAGAAACTGGAAATAACCTAGATGTCCCTTAACTGAGGAGTAGTTAAAGAAAACATGGTACATTTACACAATAGAGTGTTACTCAGTTGTTAAAATTAATATCATGGAATATACAGGCAAATAGAGGGAACTAGAAAAAAATCATCCAGAGTGAGGTAACCCAGACCCAAAAATACAAACATGTTATATACTCACCTATAAGTGTGGATATTAGCTGTAAAAGATCATCACGCTATAATCCACAGACCCAGATAAGCTAAGTAACAAGGAGGGCTCAAGGGCGGGAGTGTCACATGAATCTCCCTGGGAAGGGGAAATAGAATAGATATAGCAGATGGACTGGGGGTGAGGTGGGACAGGAACATGAGGGATCAGGTGGGGAAATGGTGGAGGAAGAGAGTACTAAGACAGACAACTGGAACTTTGGGGCATTTCTGAGGCAAAGCCGAGAAATCTGGTGCAATGGATTCTCCCAGGAATCTACGAGGGTGAACCTAGCTAAGACTTCTAGTAAGCAGGGATATGAAGTCTGAACTGGCCATCTCTTATAACTAGTCAGGACTTCTAACACAGTCTCAAAACCTTTGAATTACAATTTTTCCTGCCCACAAGATGTGCTCTAGTAAAGGTGGTGCAGAAACTGGGGGAATAGCTAGACAATGACTGGTCCAACTTGAGACTCATTCCTTGAGAAGGAGCCCACCCTTGACACGTGGCCTGGAGAGCCAGGACCCAGAGGCTGGATGGCCTAGAAATTCAGGATAGAACTAAACACAATCAGTAAAAAAGTCAATGAAATGATTCCTGACCATATTCTGCTATACTTGTAGATAGGAACCTAGCACAATCGTCATCAAAGAGGCTTCATCCAGCAACTGTTGGAAAGAGATGCAAAGATTCACAGCCCAACATTAGGAGGGTATCCTGCAGGAGAAAGGGAAAAAAGGTTGTAGGAGCCAGAAGAGTAAAGGACACCACAAGAAGACTCACAGAATCAACTACTTGGGCTCATAGGGGTTCACAGAGACTAAAGCAATAATCAGGGTACCTGCTTGGATTTGACCTAAGCCTTTTATATTTATATTTTGATTCTATAGCTTGGTCTTCTTTTGGGATTCCTAACAGTGGGAGCAGGAGCTGTCTGTCTCTGTTGCCTGCTTTTGGGCTGCCTCATCCAGTCTTTCTTTTTGGTTATTTTGCTTATTTACATTTCAAAATATTTTTATTTTTTTTTACAGTCCAGTCATCACCCACCTCCTGGTCCACCCTCCTATAGTTCCTCATCCCATGCCTCTTCCTCCTTGTCTCCAAGAGGATGTCCCCACTCCCCATTTCCACCTCCACTCCCCATCCCCCACCCCCTACCTCCACCCTGCTAGGCCTAGGCACATCTTCTATCACTAAGGCCAGACCAGGCAGTCCCCTGCTGTATATGTGCTGAGGCCCTTGGATCAGATAGTGTATGCTGCCTGCTTGGTAGTTCAGTGTCTGAGAGAGCTCAGGGGTCCAGTTTAGTTGAGACTGCTGGTCTTCCTATGGGGTAGCTCTCCTCCTTAGCTTTTACCTGCCTTTCCCTAATTCAACCACAATGGTCCCTGACTTCAGTCCATTGGTTTGATGTAAGTATCTGGATCTGTCTCAGTCAGCTGCTTGTTGGGCCTCTCAGAGGGTAGCCATGCTAGGTTCCTGTCTGTAAGCACACCATAGCATCAGTATAGTGTCAGGCTTTGGGGCTTCCCCTTGAGATGGATCCCAATTTGGGCCTGTCACTGGACCTCCTTTCCTTCAGTCTTCTCTATTTTTGTCCCTGCAGTTCTTTTAGACAGGAACAATTGTGAGTCAACGTTTTTGACTGTGGGATGGCAACCCCATCCCTCAACCTGATGCCCTGTCTTTCTGCTGGAGGTGGACTTTATAAGTTCCCTCTTCCCACTGTTGGGCATTTCATCTAAGGTCCCTCCTTTTGAGTCCTCTTACCTCCCAGGTCTCTGGTACACTCTAGCTTGTCTCCCCCTCCCCGAGGTTGCATATTTCCATTCATTCTGCTGGTCCTCAGGGTTTCTTTCCTGTTCACCCTCCTCCCAATACCTGATCATGATCATCCAATATTTATATGAGGGGGTATTTCTAGTCTAATTGCAACTTGATTTGCCATGTTTGGTTAATATCTCTGGGAGACCTACCCTTTTCTGAAGGGAATGGAGGAGTTGCGGTGGGGGGGGGGGGAGGTGAGGGAGGACCAGGAGCAGAGGAGGGAGGGGAAACTGCAGTCAAGATGTAATTTATGAGAAGAGTAAAAAGAGATGTTTTTCAACTCCACCTTTATTGAACACTGCAATTTTTACTACATATAAAATGAAACAATATTGGTAGATTACATTTTGCTTATGCATCCATTTAAATGTTCTCTGGTATTGAGATAGTTATATTTAAAAAATGTTATTCAACTCTGTTATGTAACTCAATGACACCTGAAATTTCTTTTAGCCATTTTGTAATTATGAGTTTTGATATGTAATGCAACGTTCAAAAGAAACTGGATTTTGAAACAAGGTATTTTTATGTTAGAGAATAACACTTATTTTTTACTAAGATATGTAGAACTGGGATCTGAGTATCATGTAGTTGTGATGATTTTCCTGGGATGACTCATAATATGACTGTTCTCATCATGGGACTTATTGCCATGGTCACTGCAGAGCAAAGGTCTACAGAAGGAAATTCAATTTCCAATTACTCCCTGTTCTCATAGCAACATGACACTTTTTCTTATGTTCTCGCTTACACATAAAGGCAACAAATCCAGACTTAACTTCTTATATAAAAAACAGTGAAGTTTTTCTCAGTTACTAACACCTTCCTTACTCATCCCCTTCACCACTCCATTGGAAGTCAAGGAAATATATCATTATATATACCACCAGCAGCATAATTGTATAGCAATTTTATTTAATGTAAGCTCTCTTCAAGGGTTTACATTTCAGTCCTGTACACATCTGGAAATTTAACTTAGAAGACTGACTAAATAATCTTAAAAAAATATAACTTTTAAGTAAAAGGGAAAGTTACACAGTTTGGTGTTAAGAATTTAATTTTATGGTTCAAATGAAATCAACTAAAAGCACAGTTCATTTAACTAGATTCTAGAAGGATTATCCATGAAACATTTGCAAACCCACTTTTTGTTTTTATAAAATATGCTTTTAATCTTTCATTCTAATATCTGATTCATTATTTCAAATGTACCTTTCCTTAAAGCCATTCATATTTCTTTCTCTCAAATTGTTGTCTTCCCATGGTCCAGACACTAATGATTAAATGCTAAAGAGGGTAACTTGTTTCTTATGGTGAATAAATATATTCATATTATTTTTTCTACTGGAAAGAAAGCACCACTGATGAAATCTGGAAAGATATTGTTCTCCTGGTTTTACAATATTGTTCTTTTTAAATGATTGATGTTTAGATGAAAAATAAACAGTAGGTGTCATAGACAAGACATATTTATTCTGGCAACATACAGATGATAATGTTATTAAATAAAATCATTTCTACTTTCCTCCAATTGCAAAAACTATTCCCTAATAATGTATCTTTGTGTCTGGAGAAATGGCTCAGCTTGCTTTTGCAGAGGACTGAGGTTCAATTCCTAAAACATAGTATTTCACAACCATCCGTCTCTTTAGTTCCAGAGGATCTCATACCCTCTTCTGACCCCATGAATACTAAGTGCTCATGTGGTACACATATATACATGTAAGCAAAAAGACACATAAAATGAAAACATGTAATAAAAAGATTATAGTTATGGTTCAATTGATCAAGGCACTGTCTACCAAGCCTGACAACCTGAGTTCAATCCCCAGTATCCACATTGGTTGAAGATGACTAGGACCCCTCTAGATGTCATCTCTTATCCACATGTATCACCTTACTCATCGCAACAAACAAATAACTGTAAGAAAAAAGAATGTGTCTATTGAGGGGATTTTTTTTTCTTTTCTCACCTTGTGGCTTGATATCCTGTCCAACACACACACACAAACACACACACACACACACACACTTCCAGTTTTGGCACTTCAAAATTAACACATCCCATCAAAAATGGAATTCACCTCTTTCGTATTTATCTCTTTTTTGTATTCTCAAGTCTCTATCAATGAAATTGCTAACTTAGAGGAATCTCGTATCACTCTTTACTCAGTTTCCCATATTTAAATAGTTGGCACTTCTAAAATTGCTTTTGCAATATTTCCTATATATGTGTATTTCTCTAAATATATTAATGTTAGTATTGTTTAGAAAGTTATTTTATGAGAAATATTACAATGCTTGCAATGTTCTGTGACACTCTTTTCTTCTTTTCTTCCTGCCTCAATATAATGACACAGTGTCTGAAGAAAAAACATCTATCTGAAAATGCAACTTCACTTATATTACTCTGAAATTCAAGTTTCCTTACTCTCTATGGCATAAAGCCTACACCTTTTATTGCTCAATACTTAAGAGTATTGAAAGGCAGACAATCTGTTCTTAGCCTGTCTTCCTGTTTATACTGTCCGTTTTGAACTCCCACACATCTTACACTCAGGCTCTATCACACAGCACATCAAAATTAAATAACCTCTCACTCCAGAAGTGCTGTCATATATTTTGTTCCTGTACTATTATTCTCTCATAGCACTTTGTACTTTGATAATGTGTTTGTCAGTTTAATATGTTCCTTTTGGTCACCAACACAGTAAACTATGTCACAGTTATTTTCTGGCAAATTCAACTTGAGACTTTTGATATTTGAGACAGCTATAAGGAACACACTGAAGATAAAGTCCTTTAGGGTTTTTTAGAAACTATATTCTTATTCTAAGTTCAGTTACATTTAAAGCAAAATATTTAAGTTCTTTGTGATGTCATTACAGAAACACATTAAAACACAAATATTAAATATATTCAAGATTAAAGTCATGGATTTCAAGTAAGAAGGTCATATGAAGAGTGTGCACTCTTAGCAGCAACAACTTGTTTGCTTTATCATAGTTTGCATATATGCAAATATATAGATTTATCTTATCATATGATTATCTTATTATATGCTCCAGAGTTCTTCCATATAAAACTTCCCCTTTTGAATTATTAAGAATAAATTTTAGTTTTAAAGATATTTCACTAATAATTATTGTCTCAAACTATGTCATGTAAAGTTTATCACAGGCATATATTCTCATTTGTCTTTCAAGAACCATCTACTCAGAAAAGAATACACACATAAAATATAGGCTTAACCCAGGTTGGGATGATGGGTGGATCACTTTTTGGATTGCCCAGTCATCCATTCCCTTCCATTAAACACGTTAATATAAAATGAAGGATTTGGAGCCCTTATCTGTGGCATCCTGCTATTGCTCTATAAAGTAACTGTCCATTTATAATTTAAAGTTTCAGATAGAATTTATATCCCCTTTCTCAAATAATTAATAAGTATTTCCCAAACAGGATCTCTTACTCCATTGTTCACTGAACCTTTAAGAATGAATTTTTGTTTACTTTGTTCTGCTAATGTACATTTTGAGAGGTTCTGTTCTTTTTTTATTCATTGATAAAAGTGTTTATCAAGAAATAACATGGGGAAATGATAGATACTCAGAGTCCCACAGGATACAGTCATAGGCAGCACACTACTAGTTTCTCCCAAATATTGGAGCAGTGAGAGTCTAAGCCTCCTAAACCTTGTACGCATGAATGCATATACAACCATATACCAGGAGCAGGGATTTCCAAAAGCATTTTATCTTTAAGCTTCCTCAGGCTTAACGCCTTCTTTAAAGTCATGCTGGTGAAACATGGTCCTAGTATCACAGTAATAAGAAGCAGAAAAGTGATAAGATATCACAAGTTTTAAATAAGAGTTTATTTTGAAATAAAAGTTAAGGGCTGAAAGAGTAGCTCAGTGTTTGAGTGCTTGCCTCTCACCTACAGTGGCCCCAGGAATCATACCTAACACCACTGGGAAAATGGAAAAAGAAAAAAGTCAACATCTCCCTTAAAAATGAAACTTGTACTTATTTTAGTAAAAATTGTTCTGTTATTGCCACATGATATATATGATAATCAGTTTCATGGCTGTGAAGAAAGTCTTAAAGTTTGCAACTAACTTCAAATGCCATAATACAGTGCAATCGTGAAGCACTTATATATTGATTACTTTTATTATTTGTAAAACATAATACTACTTTTCCTGTTCACATTATGAATTTTAAAGGCTTTGCCATGGGTTTCATGTGAAGAAGCATTTTGTGTCAAATATGGGAGAAAATATTTCAGCATGTTTGAGGTATAAGTCAATTTGCTTTTTCAAATACAGAACTGTAAATCAAAGAACAGTGGTACAATGAAGGTCTCTCAAATAATCTCTACTTTTCTGCCTTTGTCTTTCTAGGTCTGAAAAATCGCCTTTTCATTTGAAGTCTTAACTTAATAGCTTGTCCTGACATTCTGCAGCTCACACTGATTTCTCTCTTTCCCGGACTCCTACTGCACTGAGAAGGAGTACCACACAATTTTGCGCTTAATTGTTATAATAGTTTCATGAGTCAGTCTTCTCAGCTAGATTGTAAGCTCTTTAACTGCACAAATCATGTCTTAAATGTCTTGCTTGGCACAAAATTGGATAATTGTTGATTAATAAATGCAGCCAGCAATTTTCTCCTTTTTGAATGTTTCTACTCCTCTCATCTGAGCCTGCTCAAGAAAGGTTAGGCTCTAACAAAAAATACTTTTAAAACTAGGCATTCAAAAGTATTTTATAATGTTTAAACCAAGATAAGCAAGGTCTCCAGGAAATCAAGACACAATGCATATATAGTCTGAATATTATAATATACATTATTATATGTCTTCAGAACTTTTTAAAATGGGTCCATTCTGTATTAAAAATTCAGCATCATGCATTGGGAAGCTATGATACATCAGATATTATTTAAGAAACACCAATGGGTGGATATTAGCCCAAAAGTTTAGAATGCCCAAGATTCAATTCCCAGCAAACATTGGACTAAGTGTGGGGTCCCAGATGGAGGAGTTGGAAAAGGGACTGAAGGAGCTGAGGGAGTTTGCATGGGGAGGGAGCAACAGTGGCAACTGGTCAGGCCCCCCGGTGCTCCCAGATATTGGACCACCAACCAAAGAATGCATATGGAGGGACCAGTGGTTCTGGACACATATGTGGCAGAGGAGGGCCTTGTTGGCCATCAGTGGGAGGAGAGGCCCTTGGGCCTGAGGGTGTTTAGAAGCCCCAGTATAGGGGAATGCCAGGGAGGGAAGATAGGAGTGGGTGGGTGGGCGAGTGAGGGAATACCCTCATAGAGACAGGGGAGGGAGGATGGGATAAGGGGTTCCCAAAGGGGAGACCTGGAAAGGGGAAAACACTTGAAATGTAAATAAAGTATGAGAGAGAGAGAGAGAGAGAGAGAGAGAGAGAGAGAGAGACACCAATGGATATAGAAGGCCCCTGACCAATAAAGAAGATCATTTACTCACATCACTAGATTAGTTTTTTACATAATATGGTTTGCTTTTCACTCTCACCATAAAAAAGAATCATGCTCATTTTATAGGCAAATAAACCAGTTAATAGGGGTTAGGTCATTTATTTAAGGGCATAGTATCCAAATAAATGCTTGAAGCAGTACTGAAATACATGTTTGTCTATCTTCAAAACCTGATGTCATCATTTTTATAAGTCTAACTACAGAAAGAAAATTATATAATTTCCTGAGTGGTATGATAAAAATATGTATTGCATCATTTCACAATGTATATATGTTATGAAATGTCACAGTATATGCTATCAATATATACAATTAAAAGTGTTATTTAAAATAAAATTGTATTAAAATAAGCTGTGCATTATGGTGTATGCTTTTAATCCAAATACTCAGAAGTGGAGACAAGTGGATCTCAATTCAAGGACAATCTGGTCTATTTAGAGTATTCCAGGCCAGCTATAGTTATCCAGTGAAATCATGTCTTCATCAAATGCAGAACCTGGTAAGTACATTCATAATAAAACAGAAACATATACCTCAAATCTCAAATTTTATGGCAACAAAGAAGAGTAGGTAATATAAATAAAAAAAAACTAAGCTTGCTTATCAAAAACTGATGTAATATTTTCTAGAAGAGAGATAAAAACCTTTCTAATTTGTAGAGTATAATATTACTTTCTTAGATTTCCATAATTGCATTTGCTATTTTAAAATATTTATTTATTTATTTATTTATTTTGTTTTATGTCTATGAACGTTTTGCCTGCATGTATGTATGTGTATCACAGGCATACCTAGTGGCCAAGGAATTCAGCAGAGGGTATTGGATCCCATGGGAGTGCAGATATTGATGGTTGTAAGTCATAATGTAGGTGCTAGAATTTTAGGGTTGCATGGGGTTTGCAACCCATAAGAAGAACAACATTATCAACCAACCAGACCCCCTAGAGCTCTCGGGGACTGGACCACCAACCTAGGAGTATACATGGAGGGATCCATGGCTCCAGCCACATCAGTAGCAGAGGAGGGTCTTATCAGACATCAATGGGAGGAGAGGCCCTTGGTCCTATGAAGGTTCAATTCCCCAGTGTAGGGAGGGGAATGCCAGGGCGGGAAGGCAGGAGTGCATGGGCAGGTGGGTGAGCACCCTCATAGAAGCAGGGGAAGGGAGAGTGGGGTAGCAGGTTTCTGGGAGGCGGTAAACTGGGAAAGGGGATAGCATTTGAAATGTAAATAAATCATATATCCAAAAAAAAGTTACCCCCCAAAGATATAATCCATAACAAGATTTGGCATTTTGTTCCTAAATTTTCTGTGTCTGTTTTATACTTTCATTTCTAAGAAGTACTATAAAATATAAGATCTCCTGCTATATTTATGGAAAAAATTATGTCAACCTCAAATTGTAATTATACTTTGTTATGACCAAAAAAAAAAAAAAAAACAAAGCTGGGCAGTGGTGGCGCACACCTTTAATCCCAGCACTTGGGAGGCAGAGACAGGCGGATTTCTGATTTCGAGGCCAGCCTGGTCTACAGAGTGAGTTCCAGGACAGTCGGGGTTATACAGAGAAACCTTGTCTTGAAAAACCAAAAAAAAAAAAAAAAAAAAAAAAAAAAAAAAATT
>JADRCH010007664.1:3175925-3203371 GCA_019843965.1 Rhynchomys soricoides | reverse complement strand
AAAAAAAAAAAAAAAAAAAAAAAAAAAAAGATTTGAACAGAGGTCCTCTGAAAGAACAACAAGTACTCTTTCTTAATTTAGATTTTTATGTGTAGTTTTGATTGTCTTCCTTGAAATTTGGATTCTATGGCTTCAGATACTATGTCTACTTCTTCCATAATGGAGCCAACACAATTTTTGGAACATAGGGAAATTGAGAACTATTTCTTGAATGACTGAGTGAATGAACAGTGTGATATCTGAGTTGTGTGCTAAATGATCAATACAGTAATACATGCAAGGTGAAAAAGATGAGAAATGGTTCTTCAATAAAATATATGTTGGTCAATTAAGTTCTTTAATGATTATATGCCAAGGACTAGCCTCAGCTTGGAGAAGGGCTCTGAGGAAGGGACATCTGGGAGTGGTAAAACAAACAAGTAGAAGTCAAATTATGGGTCTAATCTGGCAGCCTATGTTCTGCCTGAGACACTTTCCAGCCTTCTCTCTCTTTTCTGCTTTCTTTCTCTCTGATGTACTTTCTCTGGAGATCCCCAAACAGCCCTCTCTATGTTTTGCTGGAGACAGTTCTCCAAGCAGTTTTCTCTTGCTCTTCTAAAAAAAAAATCTCTAGATAGCTCATCTCTTGCAGGTCATAAACCCAGTCAGTATTTTATCTTGCATATCAATCCAGTCATTTACTCCAGGTTTCCTTTTGATTATCCTATGAATCAGTATCCCAAGACTCCAGTCCTTTAATTCTTAGGAGACAGCAAGCACACATTTTCTTTTAGCACTGCAAAGGAATTCAGAGATCTGTCTACCTCTGTTAAGCACAGATGCTAAGCTAGCTGGGTGGGACCCTGTCCTGAAATTACTATTTCTACCATACCTAGGCCCAAGCTTGCTCTGTCCCAGCAGACCCTGAACTCAGAAATCTGTCAGCCATTATAAGCATAAACAAACAACAACAAAATAAACGTGGCTGGATGGGATCTCCTGTGATCACCACTCCCTAAATCTCTGTATCTATCTTCCTTAGTATCTTTCTGACAAGTTGGCACATAGTCACAATCTGTACCCTAAGTAATGAGTATTTTCAACAGTCATTCACACCAGATATAAGAGAAGGCATATTTTTGTATGCAATATTTTGCCTTGCTCTGAATAAGACTTCAAAGCAAGCTAGTGACAACTGTAGCTTCTCCAAGAATTGACAAGAATGTTTCATCACATATTTCCAGACCAGAGTGAGGTATTTATATCTAGCATAATAGTGACTGGAAACCATAACAAGACATTTAAGAATGTATTTTAAAATGACAACAGATCTATTTATCATAACGTGACTCCAGAAATAAAAATGAAGTACTGGAGTAACAAAATAGCCAAGTGGCAAGAAAGATTGCCTGATTTCGAAGAACTGATTGAAATAAAATTCTGGAAGACTGCTATTGGGCTCCAATCATGTTTTCATATACTTGCATACAAACACATTTCTATTTTATATTCTTGAAGGATATGATATCTAGTAGTGGGTTTATGAGAAATTTTTCTTGGAATTCTTATGAGCTCTGTTATCTGTTCTATATACTCTTGGATCAACAAGTATAGCCATAAATCAGGAGTGGTAGTTCATATCAACAATCTCAATTTGGAATACAAAGACAGGAGGGTTGTCACAAGTTTAAAACCTTCTTGGTCTATGTAGTGAGTTCTAGGCCAGCCAGGACTACACAGCAAGACCCCGACTCACACAACAAAAACAGCAACAACAAAATTATAGTAAACAATATGGAACTTTTATACCAACAATACAATTGATAAAGCATCTTCCAAAATGAATCTTGTCAAGCTTGCAACATTAGAGTTATTAAATATGCAACGTATTTATAGACTTTTATCCTGTTTGTAACTCAGCTAGATAGCTTAGAATATGTGACTGTAATCCTACCCAGCAATATGTTTTGAAGACCTGAGTTGCTTTCTTCTTTATTTGGTGTTTTTACATAATAAATATATCCCTTTCAAAGCTCTATGTTATAAAGCAGAGGTAATTAAAACACTTCCTTTTTTTAATTTGTTACAAGTCCTTACAGGGAGTGCCATCATTTTTGTTCTTTCAAATGTTTATTAATCTCAGACTGAAAAGACTCAGCAAAATAGATATATTCTTTATTCAATTATCTACAAACCCCAAACTCATTATTTACTGTGACATATTAGGCATGTAGAACAAGTTAATGGAATCTATAGTATTAGAAACCTTCATGGAAGTAGGTATTGATGAGTTCTAAAATTATCCTGTAGTTTCTTTATGCATCATGTCATTGAAGTAAAAGTATTGAAGATGGTGAGAAGTAGAACTGATTTAAATTCATGAGGAAAACCTGCCTCTTGATTGCTAATAAGCAAACACTAGTAAGAAAAACAAGGGTGCTGTTCTAAGAAAGCAGTATTATTGTATTGTATGTGTGTGTAAAGTCATATTTTTGTAAGCTGTTTAAAGTGCCATATTATCTGGTTGAATACCATGAATACAAATGGGAATATAATAGAAAATCTGAGCTGCAAATTGAATAGATATTGTCCAAACACTTTCTACAGATAAAAATTATTTCCAAGCAGAATATCTGGATTTAAACTGTTTACTCGTTAATTTCCAAGAATGTTGTCACTATCGTCTGCGTATCTACACTGTTAACATTGGCTTTAGTTCAATAAGCATTCACTGTATAGTTATAATGCTAAGTGCGGATAAAGAAAAGGGGATTACACAAGCATGAATTAAACATTGTCTGGTCCTAGTTATCAAAGAGGTTAAAATATAGTAGGAGAAATCATGCATACAGTTAGCTTATGAATAAAATAATTATATCCTAAACAGAATATTGTGCAATAATTTAGCAACTATTGTTAAAATGTTAACTTAATGATATAATTCTTAATATTTTTATGGTTACCATGATATTGAGAGGAAATAGAAAAAGGAAAAATGATATTATTGACAATTCTTGCCACCAAACTTTCATATTCTCACCAAGGGTAAGTTAGGTCTACACAGCAAGCAGTCCTCATTATATAAAAATAAGTTGAAAAAAAATGGCAAAGACATATATTGAAAGGAGAAAACAATATAATATCGAGTACATAAAATCTAAGGATTCAAAATGAATAAAAGTTATATAGTTTTGGAAAAATCAAGGTTTCTTCTAGTTTTAAAAAGTTCCTGAGGATATCACATAGTGATTCTGAGATCCCAGTTTGTATTCATAACATTGTCTACTACTGATGTAAAAATAAATCTTACTGGTCACAAACGTAGTACAAAATTTACTTGGTCCAAAAAGCCTTCCCTGACTTCAAATTTCAGTGATTACCTCCTCCAATGAGCTGCTATAAACCTCATTATGTATATCATTCATTTAATGCCTGATGATAACTTCTGTATAGTTATTTTGTGTTTTTTTTTTTTAAACAGGATTTACTACTGTCTATCTCTAGATGAATTGGTCACAATCTCCTTGATAGCAACAGATACATTTTAAAATACTTTGTAGGAATAATTCCTAGTGTAATGTCATTCCAATTTTAAGTAGATATTAAATAAATATTTATTCTAAAACTGAGCTTTTCTAATTGATATTAAAGAACCACATCAACAGCTAATTAATAGGTCTAAAATTTTGGGGGTTGTGGATACAACCTTTTTTTGTACTCAAATATTCTTATTATGGATAAGATATGAAGCAGCTAGTTTTGGCTTCCTAAGTATGGAAATCAGTGTTGCTGGGAACTTTTCAATAATGACAGAATAACCTAATTTAGTATTGCAGTCCTGCAAATACAAGTAGCAAAGGGAGGGTAAGTAATGCCTTTGTAACACCAATGACAAAAAGAGACTTAAATACAATTAGCCCCAACCTTTGCCTTAGTTATGCATCACCAGTGAAGCACAGTGTGATAGATGTGGTTGCAGTTCTCATTACAATTAAGAACAATATAAGAGGATTCTTTTTGTAAAGTTACTCCATAGTGATTTATGGAGGAATATATTTTGAATTTTGGGAATAGCTATTTTTTTCTCATTTGGTTCTAACAAGAACCTTACCACAGTATGGTTTCTGAGCACTGTTTTTGATGTTTTGAGTATAAAATGGAGATAGACAAAGGCTTGCAGCACAATAAACTTTAGGTTCCGCACAGCAGTTGTGGTTGCTTCAAACAAGTCTTTTAAAATAAGTGGGTCAAGTAGAGTATACAGATTCAGAATTCTCTAAAAACAGAATCATCAAAATGACTAAGACATTATTTCCCTTTTAAAGTTTTAACTTCTCCACACAGTTGGATTGTGTTCTGATCGACGTTGTTCATAAGTGAAGTAAACACTTAGCAATTTTTAAAAGACACATTTCTTATTTATCTTTGTTACCACAAGAAATGTTTCTTCTTGGGCTCCATTTTTAAAAGAGAGAAATCCTAGAAATAATTGTAAAGTAATACAATAAATCAGAGTAAAATTGCTATCATTTTGTATCCTTAGATAAAAATGCTAATCAATCACAAGAGAAAAAAAGGCCACAATGAAAGAATGTTTTAGAATAATCAATAAAATTATCTTTAGTCTGAGGCAGAACTATTAATTAGGTTTCCTGAATCTTATGGATTTCAACATGGTTATACCTTTTGATTTCTCACTGTTCTTTTGTTAATGTAAGAAAAAATTAGGAATCACAAGTCTATATTGGTACTTAGAAAGATTTGAAAGCATTACACTGAGATGTGTTATGAAAATCCTCTTGTGAATTGCATCAAAGTATTTGTATCCAACTAAGAAAATAATTAATGAATCAAGTCTTGTAAAATTTTGAAATAGATATGGATTCATATATACATATCTGTGTATCTAGTCAAGTGCCTTTTCAACATCTCAAAGTCTCCTTGTGCAATTTAACTATCTATTTATAATTCCATATGTTATGCCAAAAGTAACCATAGTGAGAAAAAAAATGAGGAAACCTTAAAATATTTGTGTGAAGAATAAGCAATAAGAAAAATACAACTAGCGGGACAGGAGTGAATGGGGCCAGAGAGAGCAGGAAAAGTAAAAAGAAAAATACAATTAGATTTTGAAGCCAAAGAATAGAGTACCTATTTTAGCACATATATAACTAGGTACTGAATTCATATCTGCATATTGTTTTTCCAAAAAGGTAATACACAGTAATATTACTTTCAAATTACTTTGATATAAACTCTGATCCTCAGATTCAGAGTATCACTATTCATTTCTTTTTACATATTCAATGATGCTTGAATTAACATGATAATTTTAAAAGAATGTGATTTGTTTGGTGTTAACTGATTGATGTCCATCATGTTAGCCTTCAGAACAGATTATTGTTCTTTTAATTCATCCCTAAAATCTTATTATAGTCAATTACTGAAGTGTTATTTCTATATCCATCCCAGCAGAAGTTACATAGCTAAGGTACCAGGCACAATAGCTATATTATGATTGGATATTAACCCAGATGTTTGAAGCATTATTTGCTGCTTTCTAGGGACTTCATCCTATCAACCTCATCAGAGAAGTAGAGAAAAGTTTATTGTAAATGTAACTTTCATTCACCAGGTGTAATTGTCACTTTCTGAACTATGACTGGCTGGTTCAACTCAGCTGTTCTGCTCAAATTCCTCTCCACACTGACTGATTCAGTCTGGCTTCTATCAGCTTCTCACTGAATTGCTCTGCTTGGCCTCAAACTAACTCTGACAGCTTGTTCTAATCTTCTGGCTGCTTCTTATTCTCTGGCTTCAACTGCTGACCTGCACTGAACTGCATTAATTCATGAATGGCCTCAACTCCACTTCACTGCACACACTCCACTGATTCCCAACTGACTCAACTCCCAACTAACTGACTGAACTGTCTCTCCCTGTGCTTCTCTTAAATAGCTCATCTCCTGAGAATTGGGAGTAGCCTATCTCTAACTCATTCTGTCAAATCTTTGATTTGTCACTTTGTCTGCCCTTCAATTAGACAACATTGTTTGAGATTAAAAGTGTATACTGAAGGATTCAAGCCAGAGGGATTAAAGGTTTATAGAGTGTCTGTATTCCAGCCAATAACACAGACCTTGGTCTTCGGATGTGATCCTTTGCAAGAGCAGCCATGTTGCTAGATTAAAATTCATCTACAACAAATATTGTAGAATTTCACTTTTTATTATTTTATAAATCTCACACAGTTCCTCAGGCCCTCATGAGGTTGATGTCTGATAAGAAACTTATTACAGCTATTTATTGGAATTTTAAGGTTGTAGATTTGACATAATGTACTGGGTAGTTTTATGTCAGTTTGACACAAGTTAAAGTCATCTGAGAGGAGGGATCCTTAATTAAGAAAATGCCTCCATAATATCTGGCTGTAGGCATGCCTGTCAGATATTTTCTTAATTAGTGATTGATGGGAAAGGGAAAATGCAGCCTCTTGTGGTGGTATTATCTATCCCTGGGCTAATGGTCCTGGGTTCTATAAGAAAGCAGGTTGAGCAAGCCACAGAGAGCAGCACTCTTCCATGGTTCTGCATCAGCTCTTGCATCCATGTTCTTGCCCTGTTTGAATTTCTGTCCTGACTCCTTTTGATGATCAATAGTGATATGGAGGCATAAGTCAAATAGACCCTTTCTCTCCAATTGCTTTGTTTATGTCATTTCATTACAGCAACAGTAACCCAAATTAGGATACTTAATAATCTGAACATCTTGTCCAAGCTTCTGAGTGGGTAATAATAACCACGATATCTTTGTTTCCTTAGTAGAAAAATATTAGTGATTTAGCTTTCTAGTCTGTATCTGATCTGTTGCATGTGTAGAAGATTTTATTCTATTGATCATTGAAATTGGAGAAAATAATGGTTACTTATATCCAAGAAAGTAAAATTTCATATTCATACATTTATTGGTTTTTTGTTGGCTTAGGCAGTAATTAGCTATTACTTATTTTGTGATAGGAACATTTTTAGGTCCTAAAGATATGAAGAATGACATTGCCTCTAAAGATATTACACTAAAATAGAAGGAGAAGCAAGTAATCAAGAAAATAAATGTACAACATAATGGTTGGAGGAATCTATGTTGGAAAGGGTGTGTAAGAAAGACATGCTTAAGGAGGTTGCATTTAACTGAGCCTCTTATAGAAGATAAGTGTCATATAAAAAAAATGTGTCCTAGTTAGCATTAATTGTCAAATTGTCACTGCTTAATGAACAAAAATATTCCCAAAGGGACAGCTAGCAGTGAAAAAAGATGGGCCACAAATTCTTTATACTGTGCTGAGGAACAGCAGGATGGAGAGATGGCATCAAAGGTTCAATTTTTGCTTTGTTAAATTTGAGTACCAATTCAATACCAAGTGGAGATGCCAGTGTACAGTGAATTTGGAGTGTGGGGACAAGAGCAGATAAACTAGACATCTCACATGGTAGCTATTGATGTATAAATGAAATTTATAGCCATAGGCATTACAAGATCATTTACAAAATATATAGGTAGAAGACATTTATCACATCTTATTTCTTTCTATCACTTCAGTTGTTACTGCCATATTTTTCATCATATTTTCAGTTTCCTGGTTTCTGTGTTTCCTACTTAAGAATTCCATATCCTGACATCTTGATAAATTTATCTTCCTTAAACGTCGCACTGAACTTAAGTTATTATTGTGAATCCTGACTCATAAAGACCTACTTCGCAGAGCACTAGTTTTTACTTGTGAACTCATTCAGATACTTTCTATTAACTGCCAATGTTTCCCCTGATTTCACCCACCTCTTTTACTTTTAGAGACAGATTTTTAAATCAATGATCTATTATAGGATATAATTAGGATTTCTGATTCACACAGCAATAAAGATACATTAGCAGTAGATATCCAATATCTAACTATTTACTGTATGGAAGCATGAGTATATGAAACACAAGCTGAGTGAACAGGCAGCCATTTGGTCCATTAAGCCTCTTGATGGCCAGATTAATCTGAGAACAATAGTGATTTTTTTTTTAATTATAGACTTGATAATTTCTTGGAATTCTATAACATATAAAATCATCCCAATGAATCACCATTTATAAATGTATTCTGATTTTAGTCATATAGTATGGATCAAGCACATGTTAATATGGACAATAAAATCTTATTTTGTGAAGTGGAAGCAAGTTGTCATCTATAATGCTGTCAAAATTTCCATATTACTAAGACTATACTATCTACAAAGTACAAAACTGACACATATCAATGTTTTTTTCTTTCTCAATGACACATCTTAACAGACAACTTAGAAGTGGCCAATTTAGGTCCATTAGCTGAGGTATATAATGTCAAAGATAAAAAGACTCTTCAAGTACAAAAAAGTTTTGTTAATAAAGGCTTCTGCTTGTAATATTACATTTTGCACCTATGTGTAAATAGAATATAGGTATGCAAAAACCATGGGGCTGTATTCCCCCTGCACTTCTGTCTTATCAAATAGAGTGGTAATTGATTAAATTAGTTGATCCATTAAGTAAAATTAGGCTAAGAGCATTATATACTCATTTGTGAAAAAAATTTTTGGGAAGAGTCATAATTGAAATCTGCAGAAAGTAGAATTCATAAATAGACAAAATACCACAATGAACTGAAAATAATCTTCAGATATAATTTTTATTAAATTATAAAATGTTAGAGCTGGAAGAGATTATGGAAATTGACTTCTGAGTTAAAATGAATCTTCTTCAAGGTAATTTTTTTTACATAGAAGAGCAGTGTATATATCGTTTTAGATTTTGACCCTGACCTCTTTCTAGTATACTATATTGCTTCAGTTCTGAAAGAGAAATTACTATTTGAGATGTGATTGAAGAACACTATTTTTGTAAATGCTAATAGATGAAATTTCTTAGGTGTAGAGAAGAAATGCACATGTGATAAATTCTTATTAGCCAACATTGATCAATGGATGGTATTTTGTTTTATATAGTAGATGCCATACTCTATTACTATGTGGTTTTCAGTTTGACTTCTCAATTACACATTGAGCAATCACTTGGGTGCTTTTTAAAATGAAATATGGAGTGTGAGTATAAATGTTATATCTTCCTTATGGTTTTTCTCTTAATTTTTGTTGTTTTTGTTTTATTAATGTAAGTATCAATATAAAATCATGGGTTTTAAGACAAGCAATGTATTTTTATTTACTGTTGTTAGTTTTCTTGGTGATATTAAATTTCACTCAATGTAACAAGTAGGGGGCCTCTGTAAGTTGTCTAAGAATGTTTTGAACTTGAAGTAGAATTCTTTTTCTTTATTTTATTGTTATAAAAATATTGATTTCTTTATGAGTTATTTAAAACTGTTAAAAACTGAACCAGAAAATGGATAGCTGTTCACCAGCAGCTTGGACAAGGTAAATAGGAATTATTATTCAGGATATATGCACCTATGTAAAATTAATAAATTCTAGATATCTCTTTACATCATTCCTATAGTTAATAACATTGTACTGTACCAGTAAGTATTTGCTTAAATGATGGGTTTCATTTAGAGGTTGATATTCATTTGTGTTTGTGAACCAGGGCATAAAGTGAAGAGAAGAAAACAATCAGAGTTAGAAGTACATAAACTACAAAATGATAATATGGTTGCTTGTAGTTACATCCTGATTATATTAAAGCTATGGTAAGAATAAACTATTCAATGGTTACTGGAGATTCACTTGGAAGTATTGCAGTAATTATGATAAACATCATTTTTAGACTGGTAACCTTGATTTTTAAGAACTCACATTCTGAGCTACATTGACTATTTCATTACTATTTGGCTCTCTGGCATTATCAACCCACCAGGTACTCTCCATTGGGATGTCTTTTTATTACAAACAATGTTTATTCTCTCTCTCTCTCTCTCTCTCTCTCTCTCTCTCTCTCTCTCTGTGTGTTTCCTCATGGGCACATAACACATGCATATACATGTACACTTGCATGCATTGCTAGAAATCGAAACTTTGTACAACTATTCTTTTACTGAACTAAATCATCAGCTCACTTTTTTTTGAGACATTGAGACAATGTCCTCATAAGTTATCTAACCTGGCCTTTAATTTGTAATTGTCCTGTCTTATCCTGCTTTGTGGCTGAGATTTCAAGTACACATCACCATGTGTACCTACAATAAAAATTATATCATCTCATATATAATTTTAGCAGTATGGTAGTTATATAAAAAAATCACTTTGATCATATCCATTCTCCCTGTAACATTTTCTTACCTTCACCTTTTCCATTTTATACCCCTAGTAGTCCTTCTTTTACTTCCAAGTCACTTTCTTGATTACATTTTACAAATGACAAAAATTTGCCTTATTTTGTTTAACATGATGAAAGCCTGTTTCAGGCTTTCTGTTACCTGTTCTCCTGAAAATTGCAAAATTTTATTCTTAATTGCTAAATAAAATCTTATGTATAAACTAATAACTGTTGTCAAGGTACTTATTTTTATTTAGGATATCTTCTAGTCACCTTAACATGAAAAGTTGAAGGTGTTTTCTCGACCTTAATCCTCTGTCATTGTGCCTCTCCTACCACAGAGAGTAACCTGGCTCTATAATTTCATCCTTCAAAACTCAGTGTTGAATTTATTGTGTCCTTTCTTCTTAATATTTTGCATTCTAGTTTTAGATAAACTCATACCTCATTTATGGCAGAGTTTCCTAATGTTTCTGCTATCAGATTTAATTCCCTCTGCTTTCTTCATGTCACAATACATATTTGGCTTCCACGAATAATATTGAATATTTTTTCAATGTTAATTACAAACCCAGAATGATTGTTCTGCATGTTTTCAAAAGAAAGTAGAAATCTTCAGTGATGGCTGTTTCTGGTTGTCAACTTGACCACATCTGGAATGAACTACAATCCAGAAAAGGAGGGCACACCTGTGATCCAGATCTTGAGGCTGGAAGACACAGGCTTCTGACCCAGATCTTGACATGGAATGACCCACACTTTTGATCCAGATCTTGAGGAGTAGTGGCCATGAAAAGTTTAGGCCCAGGCGAGGTATTACATACCTTTAATGCCAGGAGACAAAGGCAAGCAGGTTTCTGAGTTCAAGGACAGCCTGGGACAGAGCATATCCTAGGTGAAAAAGCTTAAGTCCAGGAGCAGTGGTACATGCCTTCCATCCCAGCATTCAGGAGACAGAACCATGCAGATATTTGAGTTCAAGGTCAGCCTGGCACAAAGTTAATTCCAGGTTCAGGCGTGGTGGCCACACCTTCTGCTGGAGGTCTACATAAAAACATTAGAAGAAGGAAGACTAACTCTTCTTTGCCTTCTTGCACTTACTTGCCAGCATATCTGTTGGAACCTGATTCTTCAGGATTCCAGCTTATACAGAAGACCAGCTGAAATAACTAGCCACATGGGACTGAGAAATTACTATATTCTTGGGCTTCCCATTCATAACTGCCCATTGTTAGATTAGTTGGACTGCAGAGTGTAAGTCATTACAATAAAGCCCATTGATATATAGAGATATTTCATATGTTTGGTATCTCTAGAGAACTCTGACTAATACACCATCCAAAGCTTTCTATTTCTCCCCAGGATGATATGTCTCCACTCATTGTTTCTTTTCCTATTGAATCTATAAGGTCAACTACTAACATTTCTTCCCTCTTCTCAAAACACCTTACCATTATATAGCTCCAAGTTTTCCATCTTTGATACTCAACTTAGCTGTAACTGCTCTTTAAAACTTTTCTAATTATTAAAGCTAATGGGAAGCTCTCACAATTCTGAATTTCTGGAAGCACAACATTACATATAATTTCAGGTTACTATTTCCTCTTTTAAGACTATATCATACCACATTTGGTGTGGGAATGGTAGGAATCATGAATAGTTTTCTCATACCTCGTGAGTATCAATTCTTTTATCAGTAAATTGAATTTAATTGTACAAATTTCAGAATTGTTTTCAGAAAATATACTAGTATATTTTTTAACACATACATCCTTGAAAACTCTAGTTGATTTTGTGGTATTACTTTACAGGCCCTACTATGTTCTGAATATAGTAGATACACAGGAAAAGTTCTGACTGAACTGGACATAGAGAACCATAGAACAACACAGCTATTGTCATAGCATTGCTAGTTTTGTATCTGTGGACCTTCAAAGATATTTTCACCCATTGGCTAAAGGAAGAGAAAAGAGTTAATGGCAAAAGAATACATTTATAGGGTGCAGAATTGTCCAGTAGAAAGTATTAAGAAAATGGAAAGAGTGAGCTTGTCTTATTGAAATGATAAGGATTCTTTTTGTTGAATTCCTGTTTAAGTATAAAATATCTGAGTATTGAATTATAAAGTATGATACAAGAATCATTTTCCAACTACACCAACCATGTAACACCTTTTTGTAGCATCAGTATAAGAAATAACCCAAGATATTCTTACATTTTCAAAGAACCAAGAACCATAGGAAAGAAGTTAGATCACGGAAAACTCAGAAAGAAAGAAGGAAAAGAGAAGAAAAGAGAAGAGAGGAGGAGAGGAGAGAGGAGTAATTTTCCATTAATAAAGAAATATAATCTAGTCTTTTCAACTTAGTTTGTGCGAAAGAAGAGACTGAAACAGGCAAGATCTTACTTGATATTAAATGTAGTCATTTCTAGGCAATTTCCTATGTGCTTTGTGTTTAAGGATAATTGCAAATATCTCAAAAGGACATAATTATGCCTCTTCAGGTCATTTCATATAATTATTAGAATAACACTCATAGATGTTAAAAAGAATTGTTAATTATCATCATCTTCTTTATTTAAATGCATGACAGGCTTCTTTACAATTCTCAAAGTGCTTTCCATACATTCAGATTCAATGACCACCTAATTCAATTATAATCAACTTTTATATCATGGGTGCTTTTACATACATCTGTTCTCCTGACAACGCTTTAAAAGTAAGGAGAATATGAAAATTATTCATATTCAGAAGATTCAGAGAAACTATGACTTTTTAAAACTACATGGACAGTTTGTGTTGGAGAGGGAACTAAAATGCGTGATTTATAAATGAATATCAGTTCCTATTTTCTGCTTTACATACTAACAGCAGTTAGGTTCTTAACAAATCCCTTTTTATAAATTAGTAACATGACAGATTTAATTTTTCAAAGCATGAATTTATTTCCTCCCTGGATACTACTGACTGTCATCACTATGATGCCATCACCCACTCATTCTTCTAGGCTGAGAAAATTATTTTTTGTCCCTTTATTTGTTGTTCCTTGGTACCATAATTATCAAAAAGTTGATGAGGTGCCATAAATTATTGAAAGATTGATGAATGTTCATCTACATATATCAAAATTATCTCATGCTTCTGTCCATTTATCTGAAGGGGGGGTAAAACATAGGTTCTTATATCCCTACTAGCTCTAACCCTCTCAAACTGAAATAAATATATAGAAAAGCTAATACTCTTTCTGGTGATATAATTCCGTTATTGAATAATTCAACAAGTTTATTGTGTTAGGAAAATTGAGGTCAGGACATAAAATTTGTCATCTCTTTGAAAACATAATGGGGAAATGCAGGGAATGATAGGTCTTGTTTCATGCACCTAATTTTAAATTTAATTTTACAAAAATGAATTCCTACAATTTTAAAAATAAGAAATTATTATCAAAAACTAACTCATGCTTCTCCACTAGAAAATATTTATCAAGAGCCTAAAAACCTCTTTGACATACAAGACAGATAAATTCTTTGTTTTCATAGTCATTAAAATAATGGAAAGTTCTCTGAAGAAGTAAAAGGGAGACACCTGACAAGCTTCAACAGTAATTTCTTTTGTTTTGTTTTTTGTTTTGTTTTGTTTTGTTTTGTTTTTTATTTGCTAGTAGTACAGTTTATTTCCCAAGGAAATAAGAGGTTCAGAATTTACAACTTCCTAAGGATATTGTAGAAAGTATGATTTTGGACAATCATACCATGTCAGATATAGAAGGAATTATATATTTACCAGACAACAGAGAAAAAATGCATAGTGACTCTATTTCAAATATAATGAAGAGCATTCTAAAATGTAGCCAACAAATAACTATAATATACTCTAGGTACTGTAAGCAGCAAAATATGTACATCACAGAAGGAGGGGCCAACAGTGATTTCTATCATATAATTTGTACATTACTTGTTTTAAGATACTTGGGTCACATAAATTATCAGGTAACATCACAAACTTCCTGAATTAAAAGATCTGAACTGCAGTCTGCAAATCTCATACTTTAACAACTACTCATGATGGATCTTCGCTACATTAGAGTTTCAACAATTATCTTTAGTAGGATAGCCTTAAAGTTCCTTCTTGTAGGTTGTCTTCATTTTCTTTTATTTCTACAGTGAATATGAAGTGCTTTAAAAATTAAGTGATTTAAGACAATTCAACCAGATATATGAGTAAGAATCCATGCTACCAGAACTCAGTGTAGTAACATGGATATGGGTGAATTAAGGAACCCTTCACCAAGAGAATGAGCCAAAGGTTACTTGGGAACAGTAGAATGGATCAATGGGTAAAGATAGGATTCAGAGGATGGAAGGAAAGAATTGACTCCCCCCAAGTTATAAAGTGACCTCTATTTCCATAATGTTACATGTGTCTGCGCATGCACAAGTGTGCATGCACGTATGTGTGTGTGTGTGTGTGTGTGTGAGAGAGAGAGAGAGAGAGAGAGACGTGTGTACTCACATGCACACACTAAATTTATTGAAAAACATTATTATTTTTATAAGTTCTTTGAAAATTTCATGCAATGTATTTTTTATCAGATTTACTCCCTACCCACTCCTCCAAGAGCCATACTTATTCCATACCCATCCAACTTTTGTGTCCTCTCTTTTTAAACCATCAAATCCAATTTGTGCTGTCCATATATTCCTGGAAGTGTGGCTTTCCAACAGCATGTGGTAGAATAAATATATGTGTGTATATTTATATACATATGTCATATGCATACATATACATACACATAAATATGTAAATATATGTGTATGTATATTTGACCACATGCTATTGGAATGTATGTATGTACATGCATGTATATAAAAAGTTAAAATGGAGTTACCTAATAATGGAATAACAATGCTTTTTCTATACCCCTTAGGCTAACAAATAACCTTTTTTAAATGCTATGTTTCTAAGGACATTATGCTAGTAGCACATACTTACACCCAACCATTGGACTAAAGTCAGGACCCCTAAGGTTGAATTAGGAGAAGGATTAAGAAGCTGAAAGGGAGAGCAACCCTATAGGAAGACCAGCAGACTCAACTAACCCAGACCCTTGGCAGCTCCCAGAGACTGAGCCACCAACCAAGCAGCCTACAGGAGCTGGTCCGAGGCTCCTGACACATATATAGCAGAGGTCTGCCTAGTCTGGCTGCAGTGGGAAAAGATGTGCTTAATCCTCAAGAGACTTGAGGCCTCAGGGAAGAGGAAGGTCTGGTGGGGGATGAGCATCCTCTCAGAGGCAAGGGGGAGGAGGAATGAGCAGAGGAACTGTAGGGGGAGGCACTGAGGAGGGCAATGATTGGAATGTAAATAAAATAAGTAAAAAAAAATTAAATAAAAGCTATATTTCTAAGGATATTATGTTAGTAGTTAAGTTGAAAAAAATTCCAAAAATGGTAGAACATACACTTTTGTAGATCCATATATATGGCTCATTGTTTTTAATATATATTAAAATTTAGTTCCAAACATTTATATTAAGTACATTTATATACTTAAATACACATTCAAGTGTATTATATGCAGTTTACCAAGCAATTTAAAGTGTGCAGTTTGTTCACACTCAATGTATTCATAATGTTGCACAACTATTACCACTGCACATCTCCAATTTTTCTTGTTTTTATTGATTCTTTGTGAATTTCACATCATGTACCCCAGTTCCGCTCATCTTCCTGTCCTCTCATACCCACCCTTTGCCTTTGCAATTAAATTAAATAAAACACACGAGCGAGCAAGCAAACCACTACCACCACTAAAGCATAGAAAAGATGTCATCATGGAAGCTGTAGTATATTCCATAGTATATCCCTCTGTCCACACATCTTTACTTTCAAATGTTTATTGCAATAAAGTTCAAGATCTCTGGCTCACTGGGTCCTCATCGGGACTTCTGATTATTGTGTTGTTGCTCTGAGTCATGGAGATCCTGAAGCTTTGGAACAGCAGAACTGCCCTTTAATGAATCCCAACTATTGACAGACTGTATAGATTTTGGAGTGTGCTTTTTCAGTGCTCTGGTGTTGGGTCTGGATGGTAGGAGATCCAGCCAGCCCACCGACTCTTCCTTATCTGCACCTCCAGGGCAAGCTCTCCAGCACTGCTCTGTCTATGCCATCCAGGGTTGCCATCAGCAGGAGGCAGGGTCAGTCATCCTGCTCTTGTGTTCTTGGGACTGACTCACCTCCATCCACACTTTCAGAGCCAGCTCCACTGTGCTGCCCAGTCAAGACACAAGACCCACTCTCCAAAGTGCTGCATCCCGTTAGGGGCTGAGCCAGGGTTCTCATTCTTCACATCTTTGGGACTGCCACTCTATGATATCAGGGCCAGCTCCACTGTGTTGCCCAGGAGAGGTACAGGGCCCAATCTTCTGAATGCCGCAGCCAGTGAGGGGACAGGGTTAGCTCACTTGCTCTCATGACCCCATGGCCACTTCTGACTGATGAAGGTAATGAAGGGCAAGCAAACGGGAGAAGGCAATTCCCACACTACCACATGACAGATGAATGGTGGGGCCAGCTCTCCCTCAATCTCAAGGCTGGCTCACTTGTCTCCCTCAACCAGGGCCAGCTCTACTGTGCTATCCAGGCTAGCTAGGTACAGGGCTTGCTATCCTGAGTGCTGCAGATGGTGAGGTTTAGTGCCAATTCATCCACTTTCATGACTCATCCGCTGGGCCAGCTCTCTTGATTGCTGCAGGTGGCAAGGGGCAAGTGGGGGGGGGCGGGGAGAAGCATCACCCCTGTACCCATGCCACCTCATAGCTGAGGTGCTCTCCCCCTCAGGGCTGACTCACCTGTACCTCCCCACTCCCACCAAGGTCAGTTCTGATGTTTTATCCAGGCCAGGTTCAGGCCCACTCTCCTAAGTACTGTGAGAGGCGGGAGCAGATCTGTATAGCCCTGGACATCCAGGTGTTTAGCAGAGGCTGCCTTGATCAGCGACATCTTCATGTTTTTCAGTGGTGATATGAGCTGCAGACATCAACACCTCCCCCTCCTGCTGAGTAGCCATGGACTCAGACTCGGGCTGAAACCTCACCATGGTCCCAGAAGGCAGGGCTGGCCACTCACAGCAAGCTACTTCTCTCCACCCTCCAGTTTCCAGTTCCATCTGTCCTCATAACACTCAAGTTGTTCCACTTCTCTTTCTCTACCATCTGACCACCACATACTTACATATTGTGGTGGCTGCAGCAGCAGACTGGCAGGTCCCTGGGAGACATCCTCCACCCATGCTACATGGGGTGTTGGCAAGCATGTGTCCTTGTGGAAAAGACTTGAGGTCAGGTCTGTGGGTGGAATGGCAGTCTGCATGTCTCTGTCTGCTTTCCTCTTTCTGTAGTGAGAATTTTGTTTTCCTTTAAAAAAACAAAACAAAACAAAACAAAAACAAACAAAAAAACCCAAGAAATTAGGTATCCTGATTTGAAGATCAAACTTGCCCTAAAGAACTCAATGCCCCTAATCAGCAGGAAGTAATCTAATGATAATGATGCCCCCTTTCCCCTCCATAATTTTTGTTCTATCCTACTTACTGTTTGAGGGTTGAAAGAGTGGAATAAGGGTGGAAGAAGGAAGAGCCCACAAAGGAGCCAAAAGTCCAGCTCCAGGGAAGCAGGTGACTATGACCTGTCTGTGCTGTGCACTTGAGAGCAGATCTGTGGGATACCATGGCAGTCTGTAGTTTTCTATCTTTCTCCTTCCATGCTGTGGTGCCTGGATTTGATTTGATATGTATAAAAATAACTTTTATCCACCAGTTGTAATTGTCATCTTGAAGGTTTACTCCTGAATAAAACTCACCCTTTCTAGTTCTTGCTGAAGAGGCACTTAAAATGAGCATTTTCATTTCTTTTATTTAAAAGAAAAAAACCTTATGCAAATAATATGCAATGTGAGTTCTGTAGTTAGAAGAAGTGTTTGCCCTACTGTTTTGTGCTTTTCACTTAAAAAAAAAAGATTAATAGACTATTTTTAATGCAGTTTTAAATTTATTAAAAGTTATGCAGAAATGACACTCTACACATCTTCTTAATTAACATCTTGCAGTGGTGTAGTATATTTGTTTGTCCAATTGCTAATTGTGCACTGTTATATATATATAAGTTACATTAGTGCAGTGTTTGTTTTTAAGTTCTTTGACCTTTGATAGATGTGTAATGTCATGTATCCATAATTACAATATATCATAATAATATTTAGTAAATGTAAATAGTGTATCTATTTATTCATCCCTTCTTCCTTCTGATGTCATGACAACTACTGATCTCTTTACTACACCCATAGGCTTATCTCGGTCACAAAAGAATACACACGGCATGCACTCACTGATAAGTGGATATTAGCTTAAAAGCTTGGAATACTCAAGATTTAATTCACAGACCATATGAAGCCTTAGAAGAAGGAAGACCAAAGTGTGGATGCTTCAGTCCTACTTAGAAGGGGGAAACAAAATAACCACAGTAGATATAGTTTTGGATGTACTTGGGGGGGGGGAGAGGAAAAACACTGGGCAGGATCAGGTGTGGGAGAAGACAAGAGAGATGTTCAGAGGGTCAGGAAAATTATTCTTTTAAATAAAAAAAAAGTGTACGTGTTTCTGTGTTTATATGCTTGAGCGTAAGAGTCTGTAGAAGTCACAAGAGTGCACCAGATCACCGGAAATTGGAGTTCCAGGCTGTTGTGTTTTAAATTACATGGGTGCTTGGAACTGAAATCATATTCTTTCCAAGAACAGAAAATGATCTTTACCATTGAGCCATTATTCCAGGATCCCTTACTTCCAGTTCTTTGAATATATATTCAAATTGGAATTACTGGGTCATATTTGCATTTAATTTTGAGGAACTAGTATATTATGTTACAGGTAGCAGCTATGGTATTTTACATTCCTCCTAGCACTGTGCAGGTTACTTGTTTCTCCATATAGTCGTTCACAGTTACTGCTTTTTAAAAGAAATTATTTTTATTAATTATTTGAGAATTTCACATAAGAAACATGGTTTCTTCTAAGAAAAATATAGAAATAAGCAAAAACAAATAAGATAGAAGATTAATGAAGGAAAATCTTGGCAAGGAAGCAAGTTAAAATTTGTCAGAATGTGGTGAGGTTCATAGAAACAGGGTGGCATATTTATAAAAAAATCATTTATTAAACTAAGGGATTTTAATATTAATTAGAATAAAATTATGGAAACAAAATTTTGGAAAGTTTTTTGGGTGTTATTATAAACAAAACCAGAAAAAGCAAGACAAGGATATTAGCTAGAACTCCAATAATCCAAAATAGTTTTATTAGAGCTATAGTGATGCTTGGAACACTCCATTGTATAGTTTAGGGATATTAAGTGATAGTTTGCCTCGATTGAGACATTTTATTAAGCTCTATTCTCTACCATTTTCTATCCCCTCCATAGCAGACATGGGGTTTTGATTTTTGACTAGAAGACAGTAATGAGGTGCTTGGCTTTTTTCGATATTTGATGGTATGACTGACTATACTTAAAGATTGGATTTTGAAGGTATTACCTATATATTGAAGTGTTTAGTAATAGATTTTTGTTTTCTTAAAAGTTTATTTCCCCAAATTATCATTAATCATCTTTTTATTTTTTTGAGATATGAATATCTAAGAACAGAGTTCTTATGGAGTACTATTCTATAGTTTGTGGATATAGTAATATGGTGAGAGAAATTCTTCATTGGGATTTAGGTAATTTAGTGTCAAAGCTGAGAGTGACCATGGAGATAATTTAGCTGCTTTATTTTATTTTAATATTAATTTATTTGTAAGTAATATGAAGCTCAGAGAAGATAAGTACCTATATCCACAATGTCTAATATATTCAGCAGTTTGATTAGCAATTTTTTGGTATCATAATCTCTGTTCTTGAACAAAATTATCTATCTGCTAGGCTGGCAATTGTGCTCTCGTAAGTGTAGTCAGTGTCAGAATTGCTAATGTAAAGATGTAAAGTTCTTCAAATTAGAACTCATTCATGCAACTTAAAATCTCCTAGCTTCATATTCTCAGTTTTAAGCTGACAGCCATTTTCACCACTCCTTCTACCCCCATTAAATGACAGTCTCAATGTTACACTGAAACCTCTGGATAACTAATTTTACCCAGTGAACAAAAATGGAAATGGCTTTAATATAAAAGGTGCCCCTTATGCACTAAAAGAAGTAGCAGTTAAAGACAGAGTCACAAAAAAAAATGTTCCCTTCCAGGAAGGAGCAATTATACACTCTGTCAAGAAGAAGGTTATAGCAGCACATTTAAAAGAAAATATAATACTTGAAACTCAAACCCAAGAACACATTTAAAAAAAAACAACCCACTACTATCATCAAGTAGGCTTCATCCCAGAGATGCAGGGATTGTCCAATATAAGAAAATCAGTAAAGAGACTGAAAGACAAAAAATCCCAAACAAACAAAAAACTACAGGACCATTAGATGAACAGAAAAAGCCTTTGACAAAATCCAACACCCTTTCATGATAAAAGTTCTCAAGATATTAGGGACACAAGGGACATAACTAAACATCATAAAGGCAATATACAGCAGACCCAGAGCCAACATAAAATTAAATGGAGAGAAACTCAAGGCAATTCTACCAAAAATCAGGAACAAGACATGGTTTCCATTTTCTCCATACCTATTCAGTATAGTAGTTTTGGCTAGCGCAATAAGACAACTGAAGATGATCAGAAGGATAGAATTTAGAAAGGAAAGAAAAATCAAAGTACCCCTATTTGCAGATGATATGATAGTATACATAAGTGGCCCTAAAAATTCTACCAGGGAGCTTCTACAGTTGATAAACCCCTTCAGCTAAGTGGCTGGATACAAGATTAACTAAAAAAAAAAAAAAAACCAAAGAACAAAACAAAACAAAACAGTAGTCCTCCTATATACAAATGACAGGAGGGCTGAAAAAGAAATTACACACATAAAACCCTTCACAATAGCCACAAATGATATAAAGTATTTTGGCATGACTGTAATCAAGCATGTCAAAAACATGTATGATAAAAGTCTGGAGTCTTTGAAGAAAGAAATTGAAAAATACAAGAAAATGGGAAGATCTCACATGCTCATTTATCAATAAAATTAATATAGTAAAATGGCCACCCTGACAAATCCATCTACAGACTCAGTCCAATCCTCATCAACATTCCAACACAATTTTTTCAGATTTTGAAAGAATAATTTCAACCATTCACAGAAGCCCCAAAAGCCCAGGATAGCTGAAAACAATCTTTAACAACAAAAAAACTGCTGGAGGTATCACTATCTCCCATTTAAAGTTACACTACAGAACTTTAGAAATAATAATAAAAAAAACCCACATGGTATTGGTATAAAAATCAGCATTTTGATCAGTGGAACTGAATTGAAATTCCAGACATAAATCTGTACACCTCTGGACATCTGATTTTTTTTTTATAAAGAAGCTAGACATACACACTGGATCAAAGAAAGTATCTTCAACAATCATGCTGGTCTAACTGTGTATTTGTGTAAAGAAGGATGCTAATTGATACATACTTATCACCCTGCAGAAAACTCAAGTCCAAGTGTATCAAAGACCTCAGCATAAAACCGGATACACTAAACCTGATAGAGAAAGTAGGGAGTAACCTTGAACTCATTGGCACTGGGGACAACTTCCTGAATAGAACACCAATCCCACAGGCGCTAAGATCAACAATTGATAAGTTGGACCACATGAAACTGGAAAGCTTCTGTACAGCAAGGGCATTATCAATAGGACAAAATATCAGCCTACAATATATATATATATATTTTACCAACTCCACATCCAGCAGAGGACTAATGTCCAAAATATATAAAAGAGGTCAAGAAACTACCAACAAACCAAATAATCCAATTAAAAATGGGTACAGATCTAAACAGACAATTCTCAATAGAGGAATCTCAAATGGCTAAGAAACCTTTAAGAAATGTTCAACATCTTTAGTTATCAGAGAAATACAAATCAAAACTATTGTGAGATTTTAGCTTGCACCCATCAGTATGGCTAAGTTTAATAAAATAAATGAAGCTCATCCTGATGAGAATATGGAGTAAGCAGAACATGCCTCTATTTCTGGTGGGAGTGAAAACCTTTAGAGTCTCTATGGAAATCAGTGTGGCAGTTCCTCAAGAACATGGGAATCAATCAACTTCAAGATCCAGCTATACCCGTCTTGAGCACATACTCAAAGACTGCTTCATCCTACCACAGACACATATGCTCAACCATGTTCATTGCTTCTCTATTCATAATAGTCAGAAATTGCAAGTAACCTAGATGTCCCTCAACTTAGAAGTAAAGAAAATGTGATAAATTCATACAATGGAGTACTACTCAGCTAGTAAAAAATGAGATAATCAAAGTTACAGGTAACTGGATGAAATAATCACCCTGAATAATGTATTTCATAAAGATAAATATGGTATATATTTGCTTATCTGTGAATATTAGTTGTTAAAACAATGATAATCAAACAATTCATAGAACCAAAGAGGTTAAGAATAGACTCTATACTATAAAGTAAGGGACTAGGGGCACAGTTATATTGTGCCAATAAAAAGAAATAGAACAGACAGTTATGCATAGATAGGGTGGGCTGGTATAGGAGGATCAAGTAGGGAGGAGTGTAAGGGAGAAGAGAGAGAATATGGGGAGAGAGAGCTAAAATAAAGGACCGTTTATGGGGTAATAAGGAACCTCAATACAGTAGGAACTTCCTAAAATATATATGTAAACGAAGGCAATCTTAATGAAATTGCCAAATTATAAAGAGAAAGAAACATAACTGGCCATATCTTGTCACCAAATGAAGTTTCTAGTCCAGGGTTTGGGTTATTTTTACTAGTGTTGTTGGTCAAATGAGAGTCCCATGAGAATTCTCAAACAAACTCAGATTGTTGCCATAACTCTAGGTTGCTCTCAAATGACAGCAAGGTCTCATCATTGAAGACAACTACACAATTCATTGAACATGGAGACGTCTAGGTGCTTACATGGAGCCTTCACCCCTATGTGCTAAAATCTTCAGTACAGGAAGATACTTTTCAGGCTACCAAAAGTTAAATGTAAAAACTAATCCTGACACAAATCCTTTGATCTACAATACTGTTCTACCTGAAAAATATGGTGATATAAGAATAGCATAAAGCTAATTACTTATTTGACCTAAGGCCTACTCCATGAGATGAAATCCATATCTGGCACTCCTTGAGTAACCAAGAATCTGTGGCTAGCCCAGGGTCCTAGATGAAAACTAAAAACTACTGTTCTAAATAAATTACATAGCAATGAAATGACCCTTACTGGCATTCCCCTATACTCATAGATCAGTGCCTTGCTCAGTCACCATCAGAGAACTTTCTTCCTGAAACATATAAGAACAAATACAGAGACACTCCCCTTAGCTAGGCATGCAGAAAAAAGATATAAGAGACAGAGACAGAGAGAGGAGACCATCGAACACAACTCTAAATGGGATGTCTCCATCAAATTCTTCCCCTCAGGTCTCAGAGAACCCTGTAAGAATAGGAGGCATAAAGAGTCTAAGAGCAGAGGAGATGAAGAACTCTAAGAACATAAGGCTCCATAAATCAGCATGATCAAAGTTAATATGAACGTACACACACTGAGGCAACATGGACATGGACAGGGCCTGCGTGGCTCTATATTATTTCATATGCATATATATTATGGCTTCCAGTTTAGTGTTATTATGGAATTCCTAACTGTGCCAATGAATGGGTCTGTAATTCTTGCGCCCTCTTTTTGGGCTCTTTTCCTTCTGCTGGTGTTTCTTGTTGAACTGCACTATATTATATTATCCCTTTATAAAGAATTTAGTATTGGTGGGGCAAAATAAAATAAAGAAGATTTAACAAATACAATCAAAGGCACTTTATGAATTTATTCCTTAAAAAGTTTAAGTCCAAGTTATTGAATAGAATAGAATAGAATAGAATAGTTATCAGCAGGCATATCACTCCATAAAAACCCCAAGAAAATGCTTGGTTCTTTTTTAAAAAAACATATTTCTGAATGATAACTGATTACTATGTGACAGAGGTATGAATGAGTCTATCCACATATGCCACAACTGGACTTATTTAGGCAAAGAGGCCGTTCATATCTGTCTTTGTCACTATCTATCATTTTAAAATTATTTTATAATCATATGCACATGAACCTATACACATGTGTACCTTATATACACATATATACATTGGAAAAAAGTAAAAAAAAAATTTTTAAAAAGCTCTTGACAAGTTCTTTCTTGAAAAGAATATATGGTCTGGCAAATTTTATTTGTGTTGTTAAAAAACTAGACCTGAAAGTATATGTTTGAAGCCAATTAATTTATGCGCTCTATCATCAAGATAAAATTCATTCTATATTTCACATTTCTATTTCACCTTTTTTTAGAACTTTCATTTGGTAATCATTCTTACTCAGAGAAAGTCTTATAAACATTACCGGTATGACTGTGTGACATATTCAATTTTGAACAAGCTGATTCTGTCCTTGTTGGTCAACCCCATCTAGAAGTTTTTATCCTCAGAACAGTAAATTCAGTATTACATACTTGATAAAACTGAACTGGACAGTCTTTTATCAAATACCTTCAATGTATTAAGCAATGTACTGACATTGTGTACTTGTTTGTGGAGAGAGCAAGGTTTGTACAAGGACAAAATAAACTAATTACATCTAGCCTCAAAATATTTTCAGGCTTCTGAGGGAGAAAAATGCATTAGACTCCCACAGAATGTAAGATAAATTTTAGCAAAGAACAAGGAAATCAAGTAGTAGAAAATAATATCCTACTTTAGATCCACATACAGTAATATCAAGTAAAATTATTTACATACTTCCTTTTATGTCAAAAGCAACAAGACACATAGCACAATGAATTTTTCTAAGTTTCTAAAACAATTCCTTCAAATATTCTTTGGAAATTCTGAATCCTCTTTGGAGAACTAAAATCCCATCTCAATATTGTAATGTATCAGCTAAATACAAAGTCAAAACAATCCAGATGGTACTGGTTTAAGTTAATTGATTCTGACATTCCTAGGTGTTTAGGATAAGTTTTTGCAAAAAGAGAAAAAAATCCCTTAACTTAAAAACACCTTTCTTCATATAAGGTTCAGAGAAAGAAAGCTCAGTTCTCACTTATGGTAAGTAGTTCACCTCCAGTCCACCCTTCTACATTTCTTTCTGACAGAAATCATTCTTCATGAAGAAACAGAAATGTGAACAACTTTTACACGGATCAGTAGGATTTAGGTAAGCAAAGGTAAATACATTTATGCACCAAACTGAATATTGAGTTGTGACTGTGAGCTAGAAGCACACAAATCCTAGATATGTTAAATATCTGAAGAAATTTAAATCAACAAACTACACAAAATAGCTGTATATTCTTGCTTCTTACAGAACTTTTATAATAATGTAATGGCAGAATTAGTGTCATCAAAAGGTGGATTGATAAAGATAATGTTCTATATAACGAAAGAAAAGATTCATTTGGCCATGAAAAGGAACAAAGCCTTGATTCTGTGACCCACTGAATGAAGGAACATCATGCTCTTTCCATAATACAACTGAAGATGATTGTAAAAAATCAGTCACACACAGAAAGGCAAATATCACATTTTTTTTCATTCTTGAGCATTAGAACTCATCAAAAAGATGGAAAACTGTATATACATACACATATATACGTGTATACATATATATGTGTATATAAATGCATATATATATATATGTATATACGCACACAAACACATATATAACATGAAATTACTAGGAAGACTAAAAAAATAAAATAAAGGAAATCCAGGGAGTAGGAGAGGGAGAGACAAACATAAAGAAGGGACTAGAAAGGCTGAATATGTACAAAGTACACAATAATACTTGAAAATGAAAGTCTATGTGGAATCTAATACTGTATATAATTATTATACACCAATAAATATTGTATGTTATGTAATTGCTCTATGCCTAATCTCTAGTCAGCTGAATATGGGTGCTGGATGAAAGGCTCTTAGGTCTCTTATAATCTTTGGTGCTAATTTTAAAGTAGGTAACATAAAAAAATGTTCAGGTTCAGACAAATGAACCCTAAGAGTTAAAGCAGATATTATCACATTACATTTAATATGAACAAATTTAAGTTCAGATTGGTTAGATTGTTTTTTTTTTTTAACTAGGACCACCCAATAAGTAGTAGTGTAGTGATTGTAAGTAAAATGTGTCCGAAGTCATTCCCATAAACACCTACAATTTATTGCTTACTCATAAGATAAGTACTTCTCAGAGATAAGCCATATTTATTTTTGTGTAAATGACATTTGGTATTTATCTAGATAGACATACCTCTTCTGAATGTTAGACACAGGCTATATGTGGCTACTCAAAAGCTCAAGTTGAATGTCTTACATAATAAACCCCATCTTAAAAACATTGGGTTTGCAACCTCATAAAAAGAACAACAATATCAACCAACCAGACCCTCTCCCAAGAGCTTCCAGGGACTGTACCACCAACTAAAGAGTACACATGGAGGGATCCATAGCTCCAGTCGAATATGTAGTAGAGGCTTGTCTTATCTGGCATCAATGGGAGGAGAGGCCTTTGGTCCTGTGAAAGCTTGATGCCCCAGTGTAGGGGAATACTAGGGAGGGAAGGCAGGAGTAGGTGCATGGGTGGGGGAGCACCCTCACAGAATCAGGGGGAGGGGGGATGGGATAGGGGGTTTGCAGAGGGGAAACCAGTAAAGGGGATAACATTTGAAATGTAAATAAATAAAATATCCAATAAAAAATTACCATTCTTCCAAATTATAATAAAACAAAAAAAGGCATCTGGAGGGTAAGTGTTCTTTCTCAGTGGTTATTTTCCCTTATCCAGTGGTCCACAAGCTCTAACTTCATTTTTTATAATTCTTCAAAACATGGTGACCCTACATAATTGAGATTATAGTTTAAGATTATTTTGTAAATTCAGATATATTTACTATATTTAGGATGTTTTATTTTTGTTAATTACTATTAATGATCAACAAAGAAACTGATAATCA
>JADRCH010007664.1:2936958-3175915 GCA_019843965.1 Rhynchomys soricoides | reverse complement strand
TTTTAATCACATTTCATAAGTGCAGAAACATTATTTGAGTCACAATGATATTCAATTGGAAAGAATTTCATTCAAAATGGATTTTATTATATATTAAACAAAAATGCAGATTCTATAATAATTCTCTCCATCTCTCTGAGTATATTCATAAGAATATGAATGTATGTATATCTATCTATCTATATAACTATTTTAATTGATTTTTACATGCATGTGTGAAATTATGTGTAGCACATATATACCGGTGCCTATAAAGACCACAGAAGAGTGCTGAATCTCTTGGAACTGGAGGTATAGCAGTACTAAGCTACCTGTTACAGATGCTGGGAGCCAAACCCATGGCTCTACAAGAGCAGTATTCCGTTCTGTGGCTTATATTGAAAGAGATAAAACTGTAATTTTCATGAGATTATCTGCTCTAGTATGTTATTCTTAAATAAGGACATAATCTGATCTTAAAATATTTTACTGAATTGATTTGAGTATATTTCTTGTGGTAGCCTACTGAAGTTAGTTTTTTCCTAAATGTTATGTTTTGCTTTATGTCTATTACTTAGCAAAATAAAACACTGTTAAAAGTATGATCGTTGAACTAATTTTAAATTATTGCTCTATACTTGACCACTAATAAAAATAAACTATGATTAATTCTTTTACAGATTTTGGAAATACTGAAAGCTTTGAAAACTCTGTTTTTGTTAATCAAATACTCACAATAACAATACTTACAGATTTTATACAATAACTTTCCACATAATCAATGTCCTGTGGCTTTTATTGAGGTATGCAATATCTTCTTGTTTCACACATATACACAGTCAAGGGGAGTTATGATTTTCCATTTTTTTGTTATTACTTTATTGAGATTGTTTTAAAAGCTAGTCTGAAACATTTCTGTATCCCAGGCTGGTTTCAAAATTGACATCCTTCTGTTTCAGCCTCAGGATTACAGAAATTGTGGGTAAAGTTCATAACTTACTAGTAGGTGGCTAAACAAAAGTTTATTAAGAACAGTTGTAGCCAGTGAAGGACAGAACCTCCACTGTGGACAGCTCTCCCACACCCAGGCCACCAGAGAAAAACAGGAGAGCTGGCCTTGGTAGCATGAGCACAGGAGAGCTGGTGGGCCGACCAGTCTAGCCTCTACCTAGGTCCAGATCTAGGGTCTAGATTTGGCCCACCCCAAAATCTAACTCATCTATGAATTAGTAGAGGAGCTCATCTTATAGCAGAACCAAAGCTATAAGACCTCCATGATACAGGGCAACAGGATATCTGAGAGGAGTCCCAGTGGGCATTCAGTATTGATAGTGTAGTATGAGCCAGAGGCGTTGAATCACCCCAATGACTCATTGCAATGAACATTAGCAAGCCAATCTATTTGGGAAAAAGTGTATGCTGTGTGACACACCATGAATAATGCAGCTGCCACAGAAAGAGGTTTATCATTTACTCATTGATCTTGGGGGGGAGGATAATTGCAAGGGCAGAGGGCAAATAGATAGGGATGTAAAGATGAGTGGGATTGGGGTACATGATGTGAAATTCACAAGGACACAATGAAAAGTTTTTTTTTTTTTAAAAAAAAGAATAGTTGATCAGTGAATTTCCCTATTCATTAATTTCAAGTGCTTAATATTAAATGGATAAAATTATACATGGAAAATTTATTTTGTTGTCCTGAAAAATAATTATAAAGTTGCATGAATGACAAAATACAACCTATTATTATCATCCCATTGTCATTCTTCCTGCTGTTTATTCTAAGGATCTCTATGATTCCTATGCCTCATACTTCCATCCTTTTGTGAATCAAATGGTCTTCTAAGATGCATCATCATCTATCTTTCCAGATTCAGCAGCTTCAGCAGCAGCAGTAATGATTGAATTTCAACATCCTACTGTTTAACTTGAAATTACCATTTCTCATATCTTATGAATAGCCTCTGTTCTTTTTTTATTGGTTATTTTATTTAATTACATTTCAAATGTTGTCTCTCTTCCTGGTTTCCCTTCCACAAACCCCTCATCCCATTTTCCCTCTCCCCCTCCTCTATGACTCTATGAGGGTGCTCCCCCACCCACTAACTCACTCACTCCTGCCTCACCACCCTAGCATTCCCCTATGTGGGGACAACAAGCCTCCACAGGACCAACGGCTTCCCCCCCCCCACTGAAGCCAGATAAGGCCATCCTCTGCTACATATGTAGCTAGAGCCATGGATCCCTCCAGGTGTACTCTTTGGCTGGCTGGTGACCCCAATGGAAGAGTTAGTGGAGGACTGAAGGAGCCTCTGTTCTTATAACATTCAAATATGGTCTTCTATGAGAAGCCTTCCCCAGTTCACTTTCATTAATGGAGAATCCATCCTTTACTGAAATATGTACTTACAGCATTTTCTAATAATATTTCTTAGGTTTGTCTTATCATAACTATCTTAATTATACATTGCCTTAGCAACTGTATTAAGAGCACTATTACTTTTCTGTTATTTAATAGAGAATTAAATGTAGACAGATCAAGATTGTTATAGCCATTTGTTTTCTTTCCTCTGACTTTGAAGCTCAACTTCTATATTTCTAGTTCAACAGTATCACAACATTTAAAAATTATTGCTGTGTCCTTGACTATCTTATAAATGTTTTATAGAACTAGAAGTGTCCTGTAAGAGTCCTGAGGACAATTTCTTTTATTTCCAGTAAGACCATGTGTTATCTGCTTCTCCTAATGCTAGCAGAAAGGGAAGATGTATGGAACGTGATAATCTTCTCATTGAAATTAGGCTCATAGGTCACAGGAGGAATGCTTCTGAGGGTAGTTTATAGGACTGTAAGGATCACAGTAGGGAGAATCTTGCTGCAGTCACTGCTTCACCTCATATGCCACTACTGCTACTCAAGGCATAGAGCCTAGGAAATCTGCTCTCTGATTTTAACATGGATTTTAGAAGAGGAGGCCTTATACAGTAGTGATATTTTTTTGTCCATATATGGGTACTGAAACTATCAGTGTGAATAGCAAATGGCCTTACAGGGAACAAGATATAAATTAAACATAGGCATTAATAGCTGTTAGTTCTCACAATAGTTGATTATGAGCTAGGTCATCATTCAAAGTGATGAATACTAAGGTCATTTAATTTTTTGCCATAAAATAGTTCTATGTTAGTTACTTCAATGCAAGAGTGAGTTGAGTATGAGTGTGACTAGGCTGTGATCATCCCATATGTGGTCTTGATCGATTCAGTTTACTTGGCTGACTAGGATAGTGTATCCTTCTTTCATTCCTATTCTATTGATGGCCCTCCTGAAGCTAGACACTCAGTATTATTTTCTATGATAGAGAATGACCCTTTGGCCAAATGTATACAAGTACTTCAACTCTACCACTAGAATCTTGCAACAAGTTCAAGATAAGAGTTAAGTAGCAAGGGGAAAGTTTTTGAAAGTCTGCACTGTGCTTTTGTGTTTAAAAGCTGAATGGTTTAGAGGGTATTTATGGATGCAGATTATATACATTTGGAAGAAAGTAGGTGACATCAGATAACACTTCTAACTTAAACCAAGAAATATTCTCTGGAAAGTAGAGGCAATCAATAGGGTAATTGTCCCTGAGGATAGCAGAACCTGAGTACCTTCTATGCAAAGTACATGACTGGAGAAGGTAAATGAACCAAAACCAATCTTAAACTCATTGGGAGTAGAGTATGTTGTAGTCTGAATGTATGTTCTGCAAATTTGTATGTGAGACTTAATTTACGGTGTGTTAGTATTTTAGAAGGTGTCTACGATGTGGGGGTTGAAACTTTACGTGTGTTTAGTACTCTCTGAAGGAGGCCCTAGGATGTCACTCACACACACCTCTATTACATGAGAACACACAGATGGCTCTGTCTGTGTAGATACTGAATCCTCTGAATGTGTCTTATTGTATCACCTGCCATTATAATTATAAGATAAAATATATGTTACAACTTATCTTCTATAAAGTAGTTCATTATAGAAGTTAGAGGAGAAAACATGTGAATGAAGTAGAAACAGATGTCTTCCATCCTTTTGGAATCCAGTTGAGGAGGGAAGCAAAATCATAAGGTAGCAGCAGGTGTTTGATGTTTTTTAATACAGGTATAGGTCTGGGATGGCCACATGGAAGTCCTTTAGAGCTATGATCAAGGTATGTATGTATAGCTAAAACAGAGCTGAGTTCTGTGGAATGCTGGGATTGTGAAGAGGTGACAAAGAAGTGAACTGTACAAGCAGATACCAGCTCTAAATAAATAAGCAGCACTTCGTTATCATTACTCCTAAGTACCATATAGCCACTGTTAAGGTTGAAGTCTAAAATGTCACTCAAATACTCATGTTTTAAACTCTTGGTTTTTAGCTGGCCATGCTATTTTGGAAGATGGTTAAACTTTTAGGAAATATATCTTAGATTGATTAAATAGTTTACTGTGGTGTACCTTTGAAGATCATATCTCTTTATGCCTTTTCCTTAATATCAACCTCTCTCTCTCTCTCTTTCTCTCTCTCTCAAGTGAAATGATTTCTGCTATGTATTTCTGTTGCCATGATGTTTTGCCTTAGTATACACTTAGAATTATAAACCTAACTGATCATGCATTGAACTTTCTGAAATTATAAGCCAAAGTAATTCCTTCCTCCTTCTTACAGAAAATCTTTTCATTCTAGGCCATACATGATCATAGGCAACCAAAGAGCTGAGATTTCTGTGATATATTATAGAATATACTGGCCATACAAGCATAACAATGAGATGGGCAAAATAATACAGTGACAGCCCAGTCTATGGTAATACTGATAAGGCTACTAGTAATCCCTCATAAGATTGGGTAAAAGTCATCAGACACTTATTCCATATACTACTCTCTTCCTGTGCCTGAGATACATGTGGCTATAGGAAACAGTAGTATAGGAAGTAGAATGCTAACTAAGAGTAGAATTCTAGTGATACAATTTTTGTGACATATCACCCACCCGAGGAGGAACTTTTCAGAGAAATTGGAGTCACCCATCATCCTGGAGATAACTCTTATTCATGCTTTAATAAGTATCCCCAGTAAACTCGTTTGTTCACCAAGCTTATCTCAGCAATTATGAACACAAGCTGCTCTTCAATTTACCCCTTGTGAAGTGAAGATTACTACAACTGTGGAATAGGAATCATATTAGAACTTGTGATCAGTTATTAAAAACATTACATTTTATACATTTGTATTTTGTACTGAGAACTATCTTCAAAATACTAAATTCACGTTGTCCATTATTTTGTGTAGTTATTTG
The DNA here is from genome assembly GCA_019843965.1 of Rhynchomys soricoides. Taxonomy (NCBI): domain Eukaryota; kingdom Metazoa; phylum Chordata; class Mammalia; order Rodentia; family Muridae; genus Rhynchomys; species Rhynchomys soricoides. The sequence continues at coordinate 3,170,611 of JADRCH010007664.1, read as the reverse complement.
GTTTGCTGCTGTCTATCTACTTATGATTATCAATTCTATGTGAATAATGAGTGTAATTGTTCTTATTTACAAATATATCACCAACACCTTAAAACAACAAGAACAAAAGCATCAATAGCACTGAATGAATATCTTGAGGCTACCATACAGACTTGGCTCCATAATCTACAAAACGAAAATTTATTATTTCATAGTTTTGGGTTTTAGGATTCTGAAATAAAGGAGTTAGCAGATCTTTGTTACCTGAATCTTTCTTTGCCTTGATCTTACTTCTAGTAATTTGCCAAAATTGTGGTACTGTTTGGCTTTTATTTAAATAATTTCCGTCAGTTTCAATAGTATCACAAAGAGTTCTTCCCATGACTCTGGATGTCCATCTCATGGATACATCACTAACATGGGAATAGGAGCCAATTTTAGTTCAGCATGACATTATCTTGACTGTCTGAAATAAACTTATTTCCAAAGAACACATTCAGAGATACATTGGATTAGCTCTTTTTAGGGAGGTGGCACAATTCATCCCAAACTATCCACATCTGAAATATTTCATTAAAACTATTAAATGCCAGGCCTTGGGCATGTAGATTATTTACATCACTAAATCAATCCCCACATAAAAATTTAATCTCATGTCTCATAATAGAGAACAGGTACTCAATAAGTTTTCTTAATTTGTTCTAAGCCATTTAGCTAATAAGAACCAAAATGTATGTGTCTGTTTCCAATATACTTGATTATTTGGAAATATAAAGATTTGATGACTCTATATACTTTTATGACAAGGCCTCACTATGTAGCCTAGTTGGTCTGGAACTCACTATGTAGAGATCAGGCTGGCACTGAGCTGGCAGAGATCTACCTGCCTCTGCCTCTGAAACGCTGGATTCAAAGGTAAACATCACTGTACTCAGAAAATTTTAAACATTTTACTCTGTGAAAAGTACATGAAAATCGTGTTTCATTCAGTGTTCAATTTTTAACTTCAGTGTAAACTCTTGTTTTGTTTTGTTTTTCCCAAGGACTACAGTAAAATTTGAAAAATAGTTTTATTTTAAATCATAGAATCCTTTCTCATGCAACACATCCCAACCCCCCACTTTCCCCATCTATCCTCTCCTCCCAGCTCTCTCCTTTCTCCCAGATCTGCTTCCCTTCTGTTTCTCTTCAGAAAGGAGCAGGCCCCAAGAGACAACAGCCAAATGGGACAAAACAATATATAATAAGACAAGGAAAAAGCCCCCATATTGTGGCTAGACAAGGCAACCCAATAGGAGGAAAAAAGTTCCAAGAGCAGGCAAAAGAGTCATTGACATATCTATTCCCACTGTGAGGAGTCCAACAAAACATCAAGCTAATAGCCATAACATATATGCAGAGGAACTTGTGCAGTCTCGTGCATGCTTTCTATTTACCATTTCAGTCTCTGTGAGCCTCTATGAGCCCTATTTAGTTGATTTCAGTGGGCCATATTTTCCTGCTGTCTTCAATCCTCTCTGACTCCTACAATTTTTCCTCCCTCTATTCTGTGGGGTTCCCCAAGCTCTGAGGGTAGGGACCAGGTGGAGAACTTCAATTTAGACTCTATGCATGCTCTCTGGCTGTGGGTCTCAGCATCAGCTCCCATATGCTGCCAGAGGAAGCATCTCTGATAATGAATGGACAAGGAACCAATCTATAAGTATAGCATGATATCATTGGAAATGATTTCATTGATTTTTTCACAATTGTGTTTGGTTCTACCCTGAGCCACTCTGTTTCTGGTTCCTGGACACCCAGGCATGGACTCCCTTTAATGTTCTCAAGTTAGAAAAGTCATTGGTTGGCCATTCCCATGAGGTCTGAGCCTCCATTGCCTCATCACATCTTACAGGCAGGGCAGATTGTTGGTTGAAGGTTTTGTGGCTGGGTTAGTGGCCAGGTTTCTCTTTTGGTAGCCAGCAAAGTACCTTGCTGCACCAAAGAGACTAAAACATAGTGGATGAAGGCTCCATGTAGGCACCAGCTTGAACTCTCTGCATTCAAAGAGCTGTGTAGATGTTGTCCTTCTCACTGGAGCCTAAGTGTCTGTTTTTGGACAGTAGCCCTCTGTCCCGGTATTAGCCTGGATTGTTTGTGATGTGTACAGGACACCCTCAGTCAACAATTGCACCAAATGCAACTCCAACTCACCACTTAAGACATGCCTGGCTACAAAAGATGTCCAGTTCAGACTCCACACCCTCCATTACTAAAACTCTTGGCTATGGTCACCTTCACAGAATCCAGGAAGTTTCCACATCAATAGGTTTTCACATTGTCTCCAAAATTCCCCTAATTCTAGCCTTCTTTCCCTGCACTCTCCATCCAGCAGCCCCCATTCCATCTGCATAATGTGCTAAATTTACTCTTCCCAGGAAGATCTATGCATCCACCCCACCCCTAGAACCCTCCTTTTTACCTAACCTCTAAAGATCTATGGATTGTAGCTTTGTAATCATTTACTTAACTGCTAATATCCACTTGTATGTGAATACATACCAAGTCTTTCTGGATTACCTCATTCAAGATAACTTTTTTCTATTTGCATGAAAACTTCATGATGTCATTTTTTAAACAGTTATATAATACTCCATTGTGTAAATGTACTACATTTGCTTAATCTATTCTTATTCTGAAGAACATCTCCACATGTGGTTCCAGTTTCTGGTTACTATGAGCAAAGCCACAATGAACAGAGTTGAACAAATGTCCTTGTGGTAGGATGGAGTGGCTTACCAAGTATATTCAGTTATAGGGTAGATCAAATCCTAATTTTCCAAAGAACTGCCATAATGATTTACATAGTGGCTGTACAAGTTTCCATTACTACCAGCAATATAGAAATATTCCCCTTGTTCTACATCCTCTTCAGGATAAGCTATCACTTTTTTGTTTTGAGCTTAGCCATTCTGACAGGTATAAGATTAAATATAAAGAGTTTTGATTGGCATTTCCATGCAGCTTGAGGATGTTGACCATTTCTTTAAGTGTTTCTTGGAAATTTGAGATTCCTCTATTAAGGATTATCAGGTAAGAGGCTGAGAAAGAGATTAGGGAAATGACACCCTTCACAATAGTCATAAACAATATAAAGTATCTTGGAGTAACCCTAGGCAAACAAAAGAAAGATCTGTATGATAAGAACTTCAAGTCTCTGAAGAAAGAAATTGAAAGAAATTGAAGAAGACCTCAGAAGATGGAAAGATCTCCCATGCTCGTGGATTGGCAGGAATAACATGGTAAAAATGGCATCTTGCCAAAAGCAATCTACAGATTCAATGCAATCCCCATCAAAATCCCAACTCAATACTCCATAGAGTTAAAAAGAGCAATTATCAAGTTCATTTGGAATAACAAAAAACCCAGGATAGCAAAAACTATTCTCAACAATAAAAGAACTTCTGGGGGAAACCAGCATCCCTGACCTCAAGCTGTACTACAGAGCAGTAGTGATAAAAACTGCATGGTATTGGGACAGTGACAGGGAGGTAGATCAATGGAATAGAATTGAAGACCCAGAAATGAACCCACACACTTATGACCACTTGGTGTGGGACAAAGGAGCTAAAACCATTTAATGGAAAAAAGACAGCATTTTTAACAAATGGTGCTTGTTCAACTGGTGGTCTTCATGTAGAAGAATACAAATAGATCCATTCCTATCTCCCTGTACAAAGCTCAAGTCCAAGTGGATCAAGGACCTCCACATAAATCCAGATACACTGAATCTAATAGTAGAGAAAGTGGGGAAAAGTCTCGAGCACATGGGCACAGGGGAAAAGTTCCTGAACAGAACACCAATGGCTTATGCTCTAAGATCAAGAATCAACAAATGTGACCCCATGAAATTGCAAAGCTTTTGTAAGGCAAAGGACACTGTAAATAAGACAAAACAGCAACCAACAGATTGGGAAAAGATCTTTACCAATCCTACGTCTGAGAGAGGGCTAACATCCAATATATAGGAAAAACTCAAGAAGTTAGACTCCAGTGAACAAAATAACCCTATCAAAAATGGGGAACAGAGCTAAACAGAATTCTCAACTGAGGAAACTTGAAGGGCTGAGAAAACACCTAAAGAAATATTCAACATCATTAGTCATCAGGGAAATGCAAATCAAAACAATCCTGAGATTCCACCTCACACCAGTCAGAATGGCTAAGATCAAAAACTCAGGTAACAGGAGATGCTGGCAAGGATGTGGAGAAAGAGGAACACTCCTCCACTGCTGGTGGGATTGCAAGCTGATACAACCACTCTGGAAATCAGTTTTGTGGACCTCAGAAAAATGGACATAATACTACCTGAGGACCCAGCCATACCACTCCTGGGCATATATCCAGAAGATGCTCCAACATGTAATATAGATGCATGCTCCACTATGTTCATAGAATCCATATTTATAATAACCAGAAACTGGAAACAACTCAAATGTTCCTCAACAGAGGAATGGATGCAGAAAATGTGGTACATTTACACAATGGAATACTACTCAGCTATTAAAAACAATGACTTCATGAAATTCACAGGCAAATGGATGGAACTTGAAAATATCATCCTGAGTAAGGTAACTCAGTCACAAAAGAATGAACATGGTATGTACTCACTGATAAGTGATTATTAGCCCAAAAGTTCAGAATACCCAAGAGTCATATCACAGCAACCATTGGGCTGAGTGTGAGGTCCCAGGTGGAGGAGTTGGAGAAGGGACTGAGGAGCTGAGGGAGTTTGCAGCCCCATGGAGGGAGCAACAGTGACAACTGGCCCAACCTCATGATGTTCTAGGAGACTGGTTCACCAACCAAAGAATACACATGGAGGGACCTATGGTGCTGGCCACATATGTGGCAGAGGAGGGTCTTGTTAGCCATCAGGGAGAGGAGAGACCCTTGGGCCTGTGGGAGTTAGATCCCCCAGTATAGGAGAATGCCAAGAAGGGAAGATGAGAGTGGGTGGGTGGGTGAGTAGGGGAATACCCCCATAGTGGCAGGGGGAGGGGGGAGGGGATAGGGGGGTTCTGAAGGGGAATCCTGGAAAGGAGGAAACATTTGAAATGTAAATAAAGTATCAAATACTAAAATTAAAAATAAAGAATTATTAGTTTAGACTTGTTCCCCATGTTTAACTGGATTATTTTGATGGGGATTGAATTGAATTTGTAAACTGTTTTGGGTAGGATAGTCATTTTACGTGTTAATTCTCCAAATCCATGCATGTGAAAGATCTTCCTATCTTATATCTTCTTCAATTTCTTTCTTCAAAGCTTGAATTTTTACATATAAGACTTTCTCTTGGTTGGTTAAAGTTACCCCAAGATTATTTTTATTATTTTAAGATATTGTGAAAGGTGTTGTACCCCTGATTTCTTTCTCAGTCTGCTAATAATTTGTATATAAGACAGCTACTGATTTTTTAAGTTAATTTTATGTCCAGCTACTTTTCAGAAAGCACTTATCAGCTATAGAAGTTCCCAGGTAGCATTTTAGGGTCACTTTAACTTCTTCCTTTCTGATTTGTACCCCTTTGGTCTTCTTTAGTTGTCTTCTTGCTCAGTAGCTAAGTCTTCAAATGCTGTATTAAATAGATATGGAGAGAGTGAATAACTTTGTTTTGTTCCTGATTTTAGTGGAATTGCTTTGAGTTTCTTTCCATTTAAGTTGGTGTTAGCTATGGGCTTGTAAATTGCTTTTATTATGTTTATATATGTCCCTTGTATCCCTAATATTTCCAGAACTTTTACCATGAAGGGGTGTCAGATTTTGTCAAAGGTTTTTTCTGAATCTAATGAGATGATTATGTGATTTATAGCTTTCAGTTTGTTTATATGGTGGATTACATTTACTGAATTTCATATATTGAACCATCCCTGTATCTCTGGGATAAAACCTACTTGATCATGGTGAATGACATTTTTGAAGTGTTCTTGGATTTAGTTTCCAATCCTTTTATTGAGATATTTGCGTCACTGTTCATGAGGGAAATTGGTGTATAATTCTCTTTCTTTGTTGAGTCTGTGTGGTTTGGGTATTAGAATGACTGTGGCCTCATAAAATTAATATGGCAATGTTCCTTCTGTTTTTATTTTGTGGAATAATTTGAAGAGTATTGCTATTAGCACTTGTTTGAAATTCTAGTAGAATTGTGCACTGAAAGCATCCCGTCTTAACTTTTTTTGGTTGGAAGACTTCTTATGTCTGCTTCTATATCTTTAGGGGTTATCAGTTTATTCAAATTGTTTATCTAATCTTGATTTAACTCTGATAAGTGGTACTTATCAAGAAAATTATGAATTTCTTTTAGATTTCTAATTTTCTAGAGTATAGGTCTTTAAAGTATGTTCTTTTGATTCTCTTGATTCCCTTGGTATCTGTTACATCCCTCCTTTCATTTCTAATTTTATTAATTTGGGTATTATTTCTCTGTATTTTAGCTAGTTTGGTTAGTGTTTGTTTAACTTGTTGATTTTTCTCAAAGAACCAACTTTTTGTTTCACTTATTCTTTGCATTGTTTTCTTTGTTTCTATTTTATTGATTTTAGCCCTCAGTTTGAGTATTTCATGCTCTCTATTCCTCTTGGGTTTGCTTATTTCTTTTTGTTCTAGACCTTTCAGGTAAGTTGTTACATTGTTATTATAAGATCTCTCTAATTTATTTTTTTAATGTAGGCACTCGGTGTTATAATGTTTCCTTAGCACTGCTGTCATTGTGTCCCATAAGTTTGGGTATTTTCTGTATTCATTTTCATTCAATTTACTAACCTGTTAGGGTAGAGTGTTGGGGAGTACTTGCTAGTGTTGAAGGCTGGGGGTAGCATAATCTAGGGTTGGGCCATGATCTGTGGGATCCACAGAAAGCATGGACCTGCATAGGGAAGGCTGCTGCTGGTGTTTTGTTCAGCTCTGGTAGTGACTCTGAGGATTGGGTCTGAGATAACAGAGAGAGAGAGAAGAAGGTCTGTGGAAAGCCTACCTTATCTTCTGACAGGTATAACCAGAGGTTGAGCAGAAGGTACTTGCCCAAGCTGGGAGCTGGGACATAGCAACAGGCAGGGAAGAGAGGCGCAGGGAAATAGAGACAGTGTAGAGTTGTTTTTTATATCTCATATTATCACTATGAATAAAAGAAATTTTTGTCAGTAAACAAACTGGTAGATATTAAACAGTAATATATGTGAGGATAGATGTTTGATAAGATAATTAAGAAAATAAGGAAAAGAAAGTAAAACCAACAAAAAGGAAAAAAAAATCATTGACTCCAACCATCTACAGAAGTCCTACAAGAGAAATATTTTGAAGAAAGAGAATTATTTTCTAATTTATAAATTATTTTTGTGAACACTCACCTTATCAATACAGTAAGGGTTGCCTATTTCAAGTGTATACTATTGTGCAATGTCTTGTATGAATTTTATTTCATTTAATTTTCATTATAATGCCATGAAATAGGAGCACACAGTTTATCTTAAATGCTTTACTAGAAATTATAATAATAATATGCAGTGTTCATGGGAGCCCAGTGGCAGAATTCATGTCATTCAGATATGAACCTTTTACAAGTTTATATTTCATGTATCTATTTCCAACACAATTTCCTAAACAGTAGAGAAATAAGATGGAATGAACAGTTATCAAATATCCAATTTAGAGTTTTGCTGTAACCAAATAAGAAAGACATGCTTGAGTTTATACTAGCCTTGAATCCCATTATTGCTTTTGAAACTTTAGGTCATATCTACCTCTTATAAGCAAATGTGTCCCTATTTCCAGAAATGCCTTAGGGTATCCTGACAACTAATTTATTTGGAAAAAACTACCATTCATTATAGAATACCTGCCAATAATACCATAATGACAAAATTTCTTTTTTGAAATATCATGTTATTTCCTTAGTTCACTGTTCTGTTTGGCCAGGTGTTTGGCTGTTGCAAGGAGGCCATCAGCGCCATTTATTATTTCTCACAAGAAAATTCTGCTTTTGCAAAGATTGCAAGAAGATGTATTTTATACCTTTCTACATGAGTAGAAGCTACTGGAAAGTTCCATGAAATGAAATCCATGCTTGAAAATTTGTTCACATCAAATGTTTAGTGTTAAGTATGAAACTGTCATTAATAAAAGTATAAAGAAAACTATCCAATCTCAATTTGGGAACACTAATGCCAATTTATTTGTGTGTTTATAGTCCCCTTTCCCCAAATCCATCAAGACTATAATATGTACTATAATATGTATAATATAGTATCCAACTTCTCATGCCCATCACCAATATCTGATGTATAATACAGAGTATTGATAAATAATTATACAAATGAATATATTATCATGAAACAATATAAAGAAACAAATGATCCTGTGGATCTTTTCCTAATATGATCTTAACAAGATTTCTAGAAAACTTAGGCATACTTGCTAAGTATTGACTGCTTAATCTTTACCAATGAAAGCAACCTTTCACTAATACATAACAAACAAGATGAAAAATGCATACTATTCCCACTAAATATTAAAAATACACCGAGTTATGCTACTGTAGACAGAATACCCAGTGATGACTTGATTTGTATTCATATAGCCTTTATATATCTGCTTCCTTCTGTACCCCAGATACTTTTGAAATTGATGGTTATACTTAGCTTGTTACATTTGAATTTTTGCAAGTAGATTTGTAATTCAAGTAAAGCAGAGATTCTTTCCTTAACCAGGGAAGCTGCCATGGCTGCCAACATCTCAGTACCTAGATGAATTGTTTGATTACATTTGTTTATGTATCTCATAAATAGAAGTAATATATTCTTAGTTATTTAAAGTTAATCCATTTTAGTCTTTTCTGAACAAATGGGAATTATACTGAGAATTAGAACAATTAGAGATACTTGTGACACGAAAGAAAAACTAAAAATATCTTGAAAATCAACATTTTAGATTTTATTCATCATCAAACAGGAAAAACTGAAAAAAAAATGAGAATAAGATATTTTGGATAATACTGAATTGAAAATTCTAAGCTTGTACAAAGCCCCAGGCATCTTGATGCTTGGTTGTTATATGTATATGTTCTTTTTTCTATAAATGATTTGTACATCATTACTGGTGTTTTTCTACAGTGCATTTTGATATTTCAGTAACACAAATTGTATGAATATTGTTGAGATATAAAATATATACATTTATAGTAGATAAACACACATCTAGTTCATGTTATTTTCTGGACCAATCTGATGCTCACAGTTGAGATTTTCATAAACCATCATTTTCTGTGGATTTAATTAAGACTATAAATTCCTGAGAGCACAAACCTTATCATCTGTACATTTTAAACTATGTATATTGTAACATCACAAACCTTGTCCTTTCAAGTGCCTAGGCAACATGTGTATTCAATCTGATTACACTGGGGAAAATAGGCTTCTTCATAATTTTATCCCTGAGCCTACCTCTATCTCTGATTTTAATCAGCTCCAGAGCTGATTCTTCTTGCATCCATGGCTACACATAGTCATTGACTCCGGCACTTATTACTAAGTCTCTAAGAGGTACAAAAGTAGATATGTAGCTGATTATTATTTCTGATCTGATTTTCCAGGAATTTATAAGAAAGAACAACCACTCCCATTCACTACAGAAATTCTCTGTACATTTGCAACAGCCTACAAACTATGAATATAAAAAATCAGGAGGAGCAGAAATAATGATTGAATATCAACAATGGTGTTTCTAAATTGTGCTACTACCAGAAATCAGTTTTAATCTCAGTTGAAATAACACAACATGGTTTCCTTTATGCAAGCTAACCCCCCCACATATCTGTAAATGAGTTACACTATACCATCCACTATTCTGAAGGTTCGCTTACTTTTTAATAATGTCGAAACAATATTTATTTTTATAACAAAAGTACTCCTTTATGTATTTGCCACAACTGATCTTTTAAACATTTTTATAACTATAGGCAAAATGCAGAAAACTTACTAAAAGATAAAATAGTATAATGACTATAAATCATCTGTAATTTCTAATCACACAGAGATAAATATTAAGATTTTTAATATATTTATGTATCTACAATTACATTACAATTGTATTTATCACTTACTCCAAGGAAGAATCATATTTCACATGTATTTTGAAGCCTTTATTTTAACAGCACAGAGTTGTGACTATTTTAAGTAAATTAATATTCTTCCACAACATGCTTTTAATCATAGTACATTTTACCTCCATATAGATTTTCTATAATTTACTTAAGCAATTTTCAATGCCTGATATTTTGTTTCTAATTATTCTTTATTATAAATAATCTAATAATGCAAATCCTTATGTATTAATTTTGCATATGGCTTTGATTATTTTTATATAAATTTCTGAGATAGGATAGATGATAGGTTATATATCCCCTTGCATCTTTTCAACTTCTGTTGCCAGATTATAGCTGTCCTTATAAAATGTTTAGATTTTCCTGTAGAAAAAGAATCTGTTACAATCTTTACCTGAATGATTATATACATTATATAATATTTATAATCTGGCTATCATATTTTTCATGCTGAAGCATCTACAGCCAATGTGTTTGTTTTTATCTGGCCAATATTTGTATGGCAAATCAGTGTTGAAAAAATGTATTTTTTTTGTTGTTGTTAAATGCAGGACATTTCCCAGAAACTGTACTTGAAACATAGCTATCATCAAATGAGAATGAACAAAGCAGAGCACCAAGTGACTTTTCATCAGCAGCCTTCAGCTCTTTCCGAGTGTGTGTACTCTGGATGTTCAGTATAAATGAAAATGTAATGGAGAGAAACATGGCGAGGGCCATTAAACAAACCTATACCAAGCATCTGCTTTGTACAAGGAATTTATGTAGTCATCCAGCATTTGATGTGCATGTGTCACTGTTGGGGATTGGTGCAGTCATATGGAAAAACAGAAACTTTTTAAGAACTGTTAGGATTGTCTGATAGTGAATGAGGTATTCAATAAAAATTCTTGATGAGGGATGTAGTAAAGCCAAGTTATGAAACAAAAACAGATCCAGAATAATTGGTTACAATTAGAAGTAGGCTTTTGATAATTATAATAAAAGTTTATTCTAATAATTCTATAATTTAATCTCAGTACCAATTACCTAATACAATGAAGTTCTCCCTAAAGTTGTCCCTGGCTCTGACAGGAAATAGTCACTGAATACAGAAAAAGTGTATTTCCAAAATCAACTTTGACTTTCATGTTCTACAATAAAAATGTTTGTAGGAGAGTAGATAAAAGTCAGACCATTTTAGAATTGAGATAAGGATAAACATCTGTCTATTAAATTTCTGGGAAATATTTGTCCTAAGATATTTTTAAACATTGTATTAGTTCTTTCACTACAGTCTCTGAGAGTACCACTTTGCTAGGTGCTTTGGAGATGTTTAAAAAAAGATGTTTTATCATACATAAATGGAGAGTAGCAGCATTGCACCATATCGAATGTTAAATAATAATAATAAAGGTTGATTTATTTTGATATATATGTATAAGGTGTGTTGCTTCATTGAATATGGAATCTAGTAAGAGACACACCTATTAGCAGGTCTATGAGGTTATTTCCAGGAAGAACTGAGGACAGAGACTCTCTCCTACAATGGGCAAGTACTGCCAGTTTCCCAGATATTATGAGCTCCAAGGAAGAACAAGTCCTTTCTTGCCTGCATGTACCACCTTCTCCATTCCACTTTTGCTGCTGCTGCTGTTGCTGCTACTGCTACAGTTTCTATCCTTTTGCTGACATTCAAATTCAGATTCATTTTCATTGTCTCTACAACTTTTAAACTTTCCTCTCTAGTTTCCTGTATGCTCCACTGTTAATTCCAGGCTGTATTGTTTAGTCTCTGAGTATTTTCCTGGTTTCTATCATTTCTCTTATTGTTGATTTCTTGTTTTATTGCATTATAATCTGATAGAAAACAAATAACACCTTCTTCCTTTCCCTCCTCCTCTCCCTTTCCCTCCTCCTCTCTTATTTCTTGAGTATTGACTTGTGTCCTGTGATATTATCAGTTTTGGAAAGGGTTCCTTGTGTTACTGAGAAAAATATGTGTTCCCTATCTGTTGGGTGGAATATTCTGTATATATTTGTTAAGGCCGGTTTATTCATAGTATATTTTAGCTCTGTCATTTCTCTGGAAGAATTATATAAATTTCATAGCAGAGTATTGAAGTCTCCATTATTATGATGTCAGGTTATGTGGTCTTTTATATCTTTCAGTGTTTGTTTTATGAAATTTGGAGCTCCAATGTTTGGTGCACGAAGGCTTACATTATTATATTTTCTTGATGAATTATTCCTTTTATCTATATACAGTTTGTGTTTATCTTTTCTTCGTTTGGTTTAATTTAATCTTTGGCTTGATGTTTACTTTGCCTGGTGCAAGGATAGCTATGCCAGTTTGTTTACATTTTCCATTTGTTTGGCAATTTGTTTTCCATTCTTTGATATTAAGTTTTGGGTATCTTTGGTTGTGTCTCTTTAAAAAGAAATATTATAGTATGTTATTGTTTTTTAATTCACTGTGCTAGTCTGTATCTTTTTTAGTAATGAGTTATGTCCATTTACATTTAAGGTTATTATAGAAATGAGTTTTCTATTTCCTGTATATATGTTAGGTGGTGTTCTATTTTGGTGGATTATTGATATTTTTCTCCTTGCTCTCATGTTAAAGTTTAAGTTGTTGTGTTGGACATTGTTGTTTTCCCCTCCATGTCTGGCTTATCTGTAGTTAGCTTCTTTTTCATCTTCCTCCTTGTAAAATATTCCACTACGAACTTTTTGCAGTGCTAGCTTGCCTCTCAGAAATTGCCGTAATGTGTGCTTGTCTTGAAAGACCTTTATTTCTCCATCAATTTTGGAAAAAAAAAAGCTTTTTAGGGCATAGCATTCTTGATTCACTGTTGTTTACTTTCAGACCTTGACATAATTCATTCCCTCTTGTTCTGGCTTTTATGGTTACTGATGAAAAGTCTAGGGTAATTCTAATATTTCTGCCCTTGTAGGTGAGTTGTCCTCTTTCTCATACTGCTTTTAGGATTATTACTTTACATTGTATTTTTGACATCTTAATTATAATATGCCATAGAAAGTTTCTTTTCTCATAATGTCTATTTGGATATTTTTATGCCTCGTGTTTGGAAGCATATCTCCTCTAAATTTGGCAAGTTTTGTACTATGATTTACCAAATATTCTGTCCATTCCACGTGTTTAGCTCTGCTCCTTCTATATCATGAATTCTCAGCCTTGGACTCTGGAATGTATTTCAGACTTGGAAATATTCTTCACGCCCCTAAATTTTTTCCTTACATGTGTATATTTGTATTATTACCTTCACTTTGTCCTTCACTTGCCAAATTATTTTTGCTGCATGGTTTTGTTCGTTACGAATGTCTGTGAGGTTTTGATTTGATTGACCACCTCATTCATTTTAAATGTTACTGTTTGGTTATTTTTCAATATGTCAATATCCTTGATAACATTTTCCTCCATATTTTGAAAGTTAATTTCTGATTTATTAACTCTTGTGTTCACTCTAGAAACTGTCTTATCAAGATGTTGGCACTTTTTCTTAAATTTGTGTATCTATTTATTTTACTTTTCTATGCGATCATTAATTTTTCTGAATAGAAAGTCTCCAAATTCTTATTGGTTGTTTCTGTACTTTTGGATTCCTTTATAAGGGGTTAGGTAGGGTCAGTTTGTGTCAGATCGTGGGTGGTAGCTGTGTTCATAGTTTTTGTTTTGCTTTGTGGATTTTTATGCTTCTATTAAAGTGGGTTTGTTTTAACTTCCTATTCTTCTATGCCTATTGAAATAGTCTGGCATCCATGACTCCTCTTAGACAAATATTTACTTGCAGTTCAGCTACCAAGACTTGTAAAAGTTGGTGTTGCTGAAATGATCCTGTCTTGGCTATGTGCCAGCAGAATGAGTGGTGGAACTCTCTATACTAAGTTCCAAGGTGTCTAGATGGGGTCAAATCCTTGCTCACATATGGATTCTATGAAGCAGCTTGTTTTAGTGTTTCTATTGCTGCAACGAAAAACCATGACCACAAAGCAACTTGGGGATGAAAGGGTTTATTTGGCTTCCACTTCCACTTCATTGTTTATTATCAAAAAGAAGACAGGAACTCAACATGGCAGTAACTTGGAGGTAGATACTGATGTAGAGGCCATGAAGGTGCTGCTTACTGGCTTGCTTCCCCAGGCTTCCTCAGACTGCCTTCTTATAGAAGCCAGGACCACCAGCAAGTAATTTCAGAGATTTTTTTTAAGAAAATGCTTACTTAATACAAGTGTATAACCTGTTTCTATATTAGCAGTGACTTGAATAAAAAAGAAAGGAAACCTGAGTTATAACAGCTAATCAGTAAGAGGATGTCTGGAAATCTGTCCATATACCTGTCCTCCAACAAATCAAAATAAAATCCTGCACTATGTCTCCCAAAATCAAAAACTGCAGGTATTTTCTACATATTTGCCAAATCAAAAACAGCTATAAAGAAACAGTTGACACAGATAACTAGGCTTAGTTTTCTGCTGTACATAACCTTTTGGAAAAATTTAATGTTGTTCTAAATATTTTTTGGTAATCACTAAAATAAACTGTATTTATATAAAGAATGCTGTACATTCTTCACAGAATTATTAAAAATTCCTATAATTCACATAGAAGTAAAAACAAAGAAAAACAAAACAACCCTAAATAGTCAAAACAATCCTGAGAATAAAAAACAACACTGAAGTCTGGTAATATCTGGGTTCAGAATATACTACAGAACCATAATAACAAACACAGCTTTCAGTATCCAAACAGACACAAATAACAATGAAATTTGGTAAAAGATCCAGAAATAAATCTATGCACTTACAACAATATGAGTCCCAACACCTGCTATGAACATATATATTCAAGAAAAGACAGTTTCCTCAAAAATGGTGCTAGAAAACTGGACATATAGAAAAATGAAACTAGACTGTGGTACAAACATCAATTCAAAATGAATCAAACACCTCAATGTAAGAACTGAAACTGAGGGGCTGGAGAGATGGCTAAGTGGTTAAGAGCACTGGCTGTTCTTCCAGAGATCCTGAGTTCAATTCACCCACATGGCAGTCATCACTGCCTGTAACTCCTGTTTCAGAGGATCTGACACCCTCAAACAAACATTCATGCAGGCAGAACACCAAAATACCAGTTGTATATATAATAAATATAAGTATATTAAAATTTAAAAATAGAACTGAAACTGAAGCTACTGGAAGACATTGTAAAATACAGGCATAGGAGAGAGTTTTCTGAATAGTGATCTAATGATAACTCAGGAAATAATAAAATTATTACTCATTAATTTCATTGGATTATATAATATTAGATAGATCATGCACATTGTTGGTAACAATTCATCTGACAAAGAATTAATATCCAAAATATAAAAAGAACTTAAATATTAATAATATAGTAATCCAATCAATACATGGGTGAACAAATTGAATATATATTTAAAGAAACAAAATTTCAATGGCTAATATGCATATTAAAAATGTTCATCCACCTTAGTCATACATAAATGGAAAAAAATTGCACTGAGATTCAGTCTTAACCCAGACCAAAAAACAACTTCTGGTGAGACTGCATGGCTATTGGTGTGGATGTAAATTGGCACTGCTATTATGTAAAGCTAGAATAGAGGGTACTCAAGAAAACTAAGATATATAATACATATATATATATATATTTATATATTATCCTAATATATGTAATGGATAATATATAATGTATAATCTAAAATACTATATTATATATAGTATGCTGTATACTATATATGATAAAAACATATATGTATATGTATACTTTGTTTTCTTCCAGATTGTATATATATATATACCTATACCTATACATATAGTCACTTTCTATTACCTTCTGTCATCCCAACTTTTATTCCTGTGGGTCCACTTCCCCTCTCCAAAAAAATCCTCCTCTATTCTCGTGTCTTTTTACTCAATCTAGACTCTGAATATATCTTAAGTTAACACTATTATATGATCCATCTGTAGCATTCCTAGATATATACTCAAATGATTCTAACCAAGTCAACATAGCACAGAAATACCTACACATCTATTCAGTACTACTCACAGCAGCAAAAGGAATCTACTTCAGCATAATTTCCTTCCACTGTTTATTGTCCAGGATAGCAAAGTAATGAAACAGGCTTAGGTGACCATCATTACATGAATAGACAAAGAAAAAAATGTGCTAATTACTTTTCCATTGGTTTGATGAGATGCCATGATCATGACAACATACAGTAGAAAGGGGTTTTTTTGGGGTCCTTAAAATTTTCAAAGGGTCAGAATCTATGACCATCATGGCACAGAGCATAACAGCCACAGGCAGCTCAGTGCTGTACTAGTAGCTGAAAGCTTACATCTCGGTGAGTGAACACTTGAGAGAAGTAGAGAACACAGGATTGGCACAAACCTTTCAAAACCTCAGTTAGCCCTCAGTGACACACCTCTTCCAACAATGCTATATGGAAACCAAATATTCAACTATAAAAGCCTGTGGAGGCCATTATTTTTCAAACCATCAGTGTGCTGTATATACACAAAAGAGTATTGCTTAGTCACAAAGAGTAAAAGAATACTGTTTATAGGAAAATAGATGGAAGTGGAAATCATCACATAAAGCCAGACCTAGAAAGAAAGCCAGAGTCTAGATTAAGTAAAAAGACATGAGAATAGAGAAGAAATTTTGTTGGAGGAAGGAAGTGGATTCACAAGAAGAAAAGTAGTGCTAACTGAAGGTAATAGAAAATGACTATGATAAAAGCACAGTTTAGATTTTACGTAAGTATAATAATGAATCAGGTATGATGACCCAATTTTGCAATATAGGCAGTTGAGAAGCTAAAGAAAGAGTTTGAGACCAGGTTGTGCTACGGTATAAAAACATGTCTCAGAAAATCAAAAGGAAAAGTATAACAAAGCCATTATTTTGTAATATATATATTAATATAAAAAGAAAACAGAACAAAAAAATCTGGCTTGTTGGTTTAAACAACGAACATTTATTTCTCACAAACTAGAGGCTGGGAAGTCTCACATCCTGGGTGCTGCCCTACTTTAAATTTTTCCAGGCTTATAGATGGCCACTTTCTCCTAGCATCATCACCTGTTGTAGAGTCAAACAAAGTCTCTTCTTCTCCTTTATTTTAAGTACATCAGTCCTATCATGGGAGCTCCACCATATGGTCTTATAAAGTGAATTACCTTTCAAAAGTAATCCCACTTGCATTAGGATTCCAGAATGTGAATTTGAAAGGATAGATAGATTCATATGTATTATAAAGATAAATTAATGGTAATTAATTTTTTTACTTAACAGATAATTCAATAGAGATATTAAATTACATAGATTTTTTATTATGCATTCCTGAATAAAAATGTTTTAATAGTGTTTCAAATTAAATCACTATTTAGTACCTATATCTAACATGTGTAAGATACCATTTAATATGTTTCTTATAAAAATTTCAAAACAGTTTAGAATTAAAAAGCAGGGAATGCCAGGGAAACAGGAGAGTACTAGCTACCAGCAGTAAGATTAGGGTCATACATGTGTCTTTGTGAAGTACAAATAATGGAATTTCTGAAAGCATAAGGCTAAAGTGTAGCTGCATGTTAGAGAGACCCATTTTTATTAATAGTTATAAAATTTAAGTTGGTGGGTTGTTTCAACTGTCTTTGGACATTTTATGTGAGTGATTTTGGTTATCATCATAATAGCATGAGTTCTATACCTGTTGGAAATGTAGAAAATCAAGTTAATAGATGAAAACTTCCTTGAAACAAATTGTCACATGTCACAACAAGCAGCAATTCATTTTATGTATTTACTTAAATTATTTCTGAGAAATCATCATATCCTAGAGAAGCCTCATGAAATATGACAACTAAATGTAATTTTGTGTCTTAGATGGAATATTGGAACAGAAAGAAACATATTAAGAACTAAGATAGTATAAATGCAAATAAAATTTAGATAATTCTTTATCAACATTGATTCCTCAGTTGTAGCAAATAAAGTATTATTTATTAACAAAAGAGTAACCTGCAATCTTGCTCTAAAATCTTATCTGTAGTATTCTTTAAATTTTCATCAATTTCTAAAATACTTCAAGGTATATTACTTAAATCTGGTATGGAAGCATTCAAGTAGTTATAAATAGTTTAGTGATTTTTTTCCCTTTTTTTGATACTTTATTTACATTTCAAATGTTTCCCCTTTCCAGATCTCCCCTTTGGAACCTTCCTATTCCCTCCTTCCTCCCCCTACCTCTATGGGGGTATTCCCCCACCCACCCAACCAACCACCCACTCTCTTCTGTCTTCCCTCCTTGGCATTCCCCTATACTGGGGCATCTAACACCCTCAGGCCCAAGGGTCTCTCCTCCTCCTGGTGGCTAACAATACCCTCCTTTGCCGCATATGTGGCCAGCACCATGGGTCCTTCCATGTGTATTCTTTGGTTGGTGATCCAGTCCCTGGAGCATTGGGAGTTTAGGCCAGTGGACACTTTTGCTCCCTCCATTGGGCTGCAAACTCCCTCAGCTCCTTCAGTCCCTTCTCCAACTCCTCCGTCTGGGACCTCACAATCAGCCCAAAGGTTGCTGTGTGGTGAATCTTGAGTATTCCAAATTTTGGGGCTAATAACCACTTATCAGTGAGCGCATACCATGTTCATCCTTTTGTGAATGAGTAACTTCACTCAGAATGATATTTTCAAGTTCCATCCATTTGCCTAAGAATTTCATGAAGTCATTGTTTTTAATAGCTAAGTAGTATTCCATTGTGTAAATTTACCACATTTTCTATATCCATTTCTCTGTTGAGGGACATTTGGGTTGTTTCCAGTTTCTGACTATTATAAATATGGCTGCTACAAACATAGTGGAGCATGTGTCTTTATTACGTGTTGGAGCATCTTCTGTTTATATGCCCAGGAGTGGAATAGCTGGGTCCTTAGGTAGTATTATGTTCATTTTTCTGAGGGTCCACCAAACTGATTTCTAGAGTGGTTGTATAAGCTTGAAATACTACCAGCAATAGAGAAGTGTTCCTCTTTCTCCACATCCTCACCAGCATCTGCTGTCACCTGAGTTTTTGATCTTAGCCATTCTGACTGGTGTGAGGTGGATTCACCGTTGTTTTGATTTGCATTTTCCTGATGACTAAGGATGTTGAACATTTCTTTAGTTGCTTCTCGGCCCTATGAGTTTCCTCAGTTGGGAATTCTCTATATACCTCCTTTCCCCATTTTCTGATAGGGTTATTTGGTTCTCTGGAGTCTAACATCCTGAGTTCTTCGTATACGTTGGATATCAGCACATTCTCGGACATAGGATTGGTAAAGATCTTTCCCCAGTCTGTAGGCTGCCATTTTGTCCTATTGAGAGTGTCCTATGCCTTACAGAAGGTTTGTAATTTTATGAGGTCCCATTTGTCGATTCTTGATCTTAGAGCATAAGCCATTGGTGTTCTGCTCAAGAACTTTTCCCCTGTGCCCATGTGTTCGAGACTTTTCCCCACTTTCTCTTCTATAAGATTCAGTGTATCTGGTTTTATATGGAGGTCCTTGAACCACATGGACTTGAGCTTTGTACAGGGAGATAGAAATGGATCAATTCACATTCTTCTACATGTAGATTGCCAGTTGAACCAGCACCATGTTGAAAATGATGTCTTTTTTCCACTGGATGGTTTTAGCTCCTTTGTCACATATCAAGTGACCATAAGGGTGTGGGTTCATTTCTGGATCTTCAATTCTATTTCCTTGATCTACCTGCCTGACACTGTACCAATACCATGCAGTTTTTATCACTACTGCTCTGTAGTACAGCTTGAGGTCAGGGATACTGGTTCCCCCAGAAGTCCTTTTATTGTTGAGAATACTTTTTGCTATCCTATGTTTTTTGTTATTCCATATGAATTTGAGAATTGCTCTTTCTAAGTCTATGAAGAATTGAGTTGGGATTTTGATGGGGATTGCATTGAATCTGTAGATTGTTTTCGGCAGGATGGCCATTTTAACTATATTAATCCTGCCAATCCATGAGCATGGGAGATCTTTCCATCTTCTGAGGTTTTCTTCAATTTCTTTCTTCAGAGACTTGAAGTTCTTGTCATACAGATCTTTCACTTGTTTGGTTAGAGTCACACCAAGATATTTTATATTGTTTGTGACAATTGTGAAGGGTGTTATTTCCCTAATTTCTTTCTCAGCCTGTTTATCCTTCGAGCATAGGAAGGCTACTGATTTGCTTGAGTGAATTTTGTATCCGGAAGCTGAATCAGATCCCTGGTGGAGTTTTTCAGGTCATGTAAGTATACCATCATATAATCTGCAAATAGAGATATTTTGATTTCTTCCTTTCCAATTTGTATCCCTTTGACCACCTTTTGTTTTCTAATTACTCTAGCTAGAACTTCAGGTACTATTTTGACTAGATAGGGAGAGGGCAGCCTTGTCTAGTCCCTGATTTTAATGGGATTGTTTCGAGTTTCTTTCCATTTAGTTTGATATTGGCCACTGGTTTGCTGCATATTGCTTTTACTATGGTTAGATACGGTCCTTGAATTCATCTTTCCAAGACTTTTATCATGAAAGGATGTTGAATTTTGTCAAATGCTTTTTCAGCATCTAATAAAATGACCATGTGTTTTTTTTTTTCCTTTGAGTTTGCTTATGTAGTAGATTACATTGGTGGATTTCTGTGTATTGAACCATCCCTGTATCCTTGGGATGAAGCCTACTTGATCATGGTGAATGATCGTTTTGATGTGTTCTTGGATTCAGTTTGCAAGAATTTTATTAAGTATTTTTGCATTGATAATCATACGGGAAATTGGTCTGAAATTTTCTTTTTAGTGTTGGGTTTTTGGGAGGTTTTGGTATCAGTATAACTGTGGCCTCGGAGAATGAATTGGGCAGTGTTCCTTCTGTATCTATTTTTTGGAATAGATTGAAGAGTATTGGGATTAGGTCTTCTTTGAAGGTCTGATAGAATTCTGCACTGATCCCATCTGGTCCTGGGCTTTTTTTTTTGGTTGGGAAACTTTTAATGACTGCTTCTATTTCTTTAGGAGTTATGGGACTGTTTAGATGGTTTAGCTGATCCTGACGTAACTTTGGTATTTGGTATCTGTCTAGAAACTTGTCCATTTCATCTACATTTTCCAATTTTGTTGAATATAGGCTTTTGTAGTAGGATCTGATGATTTTTTGAATTTCCTCAGTTTATGTTGTTATATCTCCCTTTTCATTTCTAATTTTGTTAATTTGGATATTGTCTCTGTGCCCTTTGGTTAGTCTGGCTAAGGATTTATCTATCTTGTTGATTTTCTCAAAGAACCAGCTCCTGGTTTCGATGATTCTTTGTATAGTTCTTTTAGTTTCTACTTGGTTGATTTCAGCAGCCCTGAGTTTGATTATTTCTTGCCTTCTACTCTTCTTGGGTGTATTAGCTTCTTTTTATTCTAGAACTTTCAGGTGTGCTGTAAAGCTGCTAGTATATGCTCTCTCTAGTTTCTTTTTGGAGGCATTCAGAGCTATGAGGTTTCCTCTTAACACTGCTTTTATTGTGTCCCATAGGTTTGGTTAAGTTGTACTTTCATTTTCATTAAATTCTAGCAAGGCGTTAATTTCTTTCTTTATTTCTTCCTTTACCAAGTTTTCATTGAGCAGAGCATTGTTCAACTTCCACCTGTATGTGGGTTTTCTGTTGCTGTTGTTGCCATTGAAGACCAGCCTTAATCAGAAGTGATCTGAAAGGAGGCATGAGATTATTTCAATCTTCTTATATAAGTTGAGGTTTGTTTTGTGACCAATTATATGATCAGTTTTGGAGAAGGTACCTTGAGGTGCTGAGAAGAAGGTATATTCTTTTAATTTACGATGAAATGTTCTATAGATATCTGTTAAATCCATTTGGTTCATAACATCTGTTAGTTTTATTGTGTCTCTGTTTAGTTTGTGTTTCCAAGATTTGTCCATTGATGATAGTGGGGTGTTGAAGTCTCCCACTATTATTGTTTGAGGTGCAATGTGTGCTTTGAACTTTAGTAAAGTTTCTTTTATGAATGTGGAAGCCCTTGCATTCGGGGCATAAATGTTCAGAACTGAGAATTCTTCTTGGTAGATTTTTCCTTTGATGAGGATGAAGTGTCCTTCTTTATCTTTTTTGCTGCCTTTTGGTTGAATATCGATTTTATCCAATATTAGAATGGCTACGCCAGCCTGTTTCTTGGGGCCATTTGCCTGGAAAATTGTTTTCCAGCCCTTTACTCTGAGGTAGTATTTGTCTTTAACAATGTGATGCATTTCCTCGATGCAGCAAAATTCTGGGTCCTGTTAATCGGTCCAGTATGTCAGTCTATGTCTTTTTATTGGGGAACTGAATCCATTGATTTTAAGAGATATTAAAGAATAGTGCTTGTTGCTTCCTGTTATTTTCGGTGTTTTTTTTTTTTATGGTTGTGTGGTTATCTTCTTTTGAGTTTGTTGAAAGATTACTTTCTTGCTTTTTCTTGGGTGTAGTTTCCCTTCTTGTGTTTGTGTTTTCCATCTCTTATTCTTTGTAGGGCTGGGTTGCTGAAAACATACTGTGCAAATTTGGATTTGTCATAGAATATTTTGGTTTACCATCTATGATTATTGAGAGTTTTGCTGGGTATAGCAGCCTGGGCTTTCATTTGTGTTCTCTTAGGGTATGTATGAGATCTGCCCAGGATTTTCTAGCTTTCATAGTCTCTGGTGAGAAGTCTGGTATAATTCTGATAGCTCTGCCTTTATATGTTACTTGACCCTTTTCCTTTACTGCTTTTAATATTCTTTCCTTGTTTTGTGCATTTGGTGTTTTGACTATAATGTGACGGGAGGAATTTCTTTTCTGGTCCAATCTATTTGGAGTTCTGTAGGCTTCTTGAATGTTTATGTTCATCCCTTTCTTTAGGTTATGGAAGTTTTCTTCTATAATTTTGTTGAAGATATTTACTGGTCCTTTAATTTGGGAATCTTCACTCTCTTCTATAGATATTATCTTCAGGTTCAGGTTCTGTTTTCTCATTATTTCCTGGATATCCTGGATGTTTTGGGTTAGGAGCTTTTTGCATTTTGTGTTTTTTGAGTGTTGTATCAATGTTTTCTATGGTATATTCTGCACCTGAGATTCTCTCTTCCATCTCTTGTATTCTGTTGGTGATGCTTGCATCTAGACTCCTGATTTCTTTCCTAAGTTTTCTATCTCCAGGGTGGTCTCCCTTCATGATTTCTTTATTATTTCTATTTCTGTTTTTAGTTCCTGGATGTTTTTGTTCTTTCCTTCATTTGTTTGATTGTGTTTTCCTGTATTTCTTTAAGGATTTTTTGTTTGTTTGTTTGTTTGTTTCCTATTTAAGGTCTCCTAGTTGTTTACCTGTGTTCTCTTGTATTTCTTTAAGGGAGTTATTTATTCCATCTTAAAATCTTCTATCATCATCATGAGATGTGATTTTAAATCTGAGTCTTGCTTTTCTGGTGTATTGGGGTATTCAGGGCTCGCTGTTGTGAGAGAGCTGGGTTCTGATGATGCCCAGTAGCCTTGGTTTCTGTTCCTTATGTTCTTGCCCTTGCCTTTCACCATCTAGTTATCTCTGCTGTTAGTTGGTCTTATTCTCTCTGACTATGGCTTGTCTTTCCTCCAAGCCTCTGTGTCAATACTCCTTGAAGACCAGTTCACTCTGAGGGGAATTTGGGTTTTAAAGAGCTGTGGTACTTGATCAGCTCTCGGGTGCAGACGGAAAGGAGAAGGCTCTAGTCCCCAGCTGTCTCTTGTTTCCTGTGTTATGATGGCTCTGCAAGGGTCCCTCTTGATCCAGTGACACTATGGGATACCAGTTCTCTCCTGGTACTATTTGAATATGGAGTCCAGTGTCACAGGCTGCTGCCTGGCCACCGAAAGAAATGCGAAGACCACTCCTCAGTCCCCATGTCTTGGGGCTTCCAGGTGGTTCCCTCTGAGTAGGCAGAGTTGCCCACACTCCTTGGAGTCTAGCTTTCTCCTGGCACTATTTGGCTATGGAGCCCTGGTGGCCCAGGCAGAGGTCTCCTGCTACAGATGGAAGTCAGAAGTCTCCTTCCCCTGGCTGTTCCTCAGTCCCTGTGTCCCAAGGATTCTGAATGATTCCTGCTGAGCAGTGGTGCTTGTCTAACCCCCTCTCAAGGGCTTTTCCACACTCCTGGGAGGCTATCTTTCTCACAGTGCTATTTTGCTATAGAGACCTGGTGGCCCAGGCAGAGGTCTCCTGCCACAGATGGAAACTGGAGTTTAGTGATTAAATACTAAGTTTTAGTCCAGAAAGCCCAACAAAGACAGAGTAAAATTCAGGGATTATTTTAATGGAAAGGCAGAATGTGTTAAGTTCATTAAATCTTTATCAAAGTTGGAATCTTAAAAAAAAAATCTATGTTGGCTCATTTTTTAAATGAAAGAAATAATTCTGGAGAGAGGTGTTTGAAGGTGCTGATAGCCTGGATGTGTTAGCATGAGACACAGAAGTAAAGTCAGTGGACAGGATAGGAAAGAAAATGAAGTTAGCACATGACAGTGGTTAGGAGCTTTACCTTCAGTGTCACACTGACTTCCTGCTGGGTGCCAATTCAATCAATGAACACATACAAGATCTTTGGAAGAGGGTCACACTTCCTGGATTTCAGTTTTTTACCTGTAAAGTGAATACATGAGTTACTTTCTAGAAAGGAAGATTTTGTGATACAACTCATGAAAATTTTAAAGATTACTTGACACCAGGGAAATGTTAAAAGTTGTTCAATGTATTTCAGTTTTTAAACACTTTCACCACAATTTGAGTACACTTGAATTATTAAATAAATTGGTAAATACTTCTCAACACTTGAATTATTAATCTTCAGTTTGGGAAAGGTTGGTATAATTTATATTTCTTTGATTGTTTCTGTGAAATTTATTAAACTTAATAATATTCTGTATTTCTTTTTTTGTGAATGAATTAATCTTTCTACTAAGCAGTGTTCTTTTCTGATTGCTTTCTGTGATTTATTCAAATACTATGTGTGGTCATTTACTTTTGTGTGGACAAAATACTTTTCAAATATTTTCCTCTAAATTTACTGTTTGTCCTTTAGCTTCATTTGAAGCCAAGTTATTTTGTAGAAGTAACTTAGAGGATATATTTTTGAAGAGAACTTTTTCAAAGGAAAAAAACATCTTCTAATTTTAGTGTCAGAAAGTTCTTCAGTTTTCAACAGCTCAACCAACTATTCAACTCTTCCCCAAATATAAATAAAATTCCAGAATTTCCTTAGCAACATTCTTGATGAATGATAATCTGTGCTCTGCTTGACTACTTCCAATTATGAAGGTCCTTTACTATACAAGATTGAAGGTGCCACTTTTTGACAGTTTTAGTTATAAGATTTTATTTAAGATTGAACTAAAATCTCCTCTGTTGCTTTGGTTTTTTTATAAAGATAAATACAAAATAATTCTTTATTTTTTACATGGCATCCTTTCAGATACTTTTAAAGAAGAACTGATTCTTCTCTTTATATTTTTATCTCCCAAATTTTTGTCACGGTGACAGCTAATGTTAAGAGTATAGTTTTAAAGAGATAAAATTTTCTTTCTGTAATGTAACACAGGTTAATAAAAACAAGCACAAACAAACACAAACAAACGATCTGCGAGTGAAGTAGCTTTCAAAACTAAAAAAAGTTCAGTGAATTTCCAACAACATGCTTTTCATTGCAATTAAAAAAAAAAACAGTCTGGAGATGGTCTTTGAAAGTTTCATTTAATTTACCAAGAATTTCGTGGTAGGGTGCAAATTAAATTTATTCCATTGCTTTATAGATCACATATTTTTCATGAGTAGTTATTTTGGGTTATAGCTGTAATATGGAATTTATGATCTTTAGGGTGAAGTTCTAAGAACATGTAAGTACACTTATATCAACTATAATGTGAAACCATTAAGAGAATTTAAGGCTACAATGAATCTTTGGTAAGACATATCAAACCTCATATCATTGTTCAATTTATGGCTCTGAAAAACTGCTAAAATGATTTACTTTACAAAGTGAAATGTTATTTATTGTAAATACCTACATGGTGAATAAATAAGTTGTGGAAATTATTGTGCAGAATGGAAAAGTGGTTGGTATAAGTTCTGAAGGAAAGCCTGCTTCTTGTCATTTATCTGTGTCCTCAGATACATAAAAAATAGGGAGAAAACGTGGGCCAAATGATCAGTTATTGGCAGCCTCAACCACCCTAACAAGGCCACCAATGCTATCAACTACTGCTAGATCATTATTCTACAAAACCAATTCAATCAAAAGCCTTATACTGTTGTTTGCATGCAGCCTAGAATTGTTACATTCCCCTTGTTAGCACACCTGTGAAAATTAAGGAAGCTTATAAAACTATCAGTTCAGTTTTATAGATCTTGAAATCAGTTGATCAGAAATTTGTTAGCAGTGATGATCTGTTTGTAGCCAAATATTTAAAAACAGAGAACCAGATCTAAATTTCTCATTCTTATAATGCTACAATTCTTTTTGCTTTTCTTTTATTGGATATTTTCTTTATTTACATTTCAGATGTTATCTCCTTTCCTGGTTTCCCCTCCAGAACCTCCCTATCCCATCCACCATCCACCATCCCCTCTGCTTCTATGAGGGTGCTCACTCCCTCACCCACCCACCCAACCACTCCTGTCTCCCCACCTTGGCATTCCCCTACACTGCCTTCACAGAACCAAGGTCCCCTCCTCCCATTGATGTCAGATAAGGCCATCCTCTGCTACATATACAGCTGGAGTCATGGGTCCCTCCATGTGTCTTCGTTCCTGGGAGCTCTGTGGGGGGGAGGGTCTGGTTAGTTGATATTGTTGTTCTTCCTATGGGGTTGCAAGCCCCTTTAGGTCCTTCAGTCCTTTCTCTAACTCCTCCATTGGGGACCCTGTACTTAGTCCAATGGTTGGGTGTGAGCATCCACCTCTGTATTTGTCAGGCTCTGGAAGAGCCTCTCAGGAGACAGCTATATCAGGCTTCTGTCAGCAAGAATTTCCTGGCATCCACAATAGTGTCTGGGTTTGGTGACTGTATATGGGATGGATCCCCAGGTGGGGCAGTCTTTGGATGGCCTTTCCTTCAGTCTCTGCTCCACACTTTGTCTCTGTATTTCCTCCCAGGAGTATTTGCTACAATTTATTTTGCCACAGCCTGTGATGATATTGAAGACACTCTATCAGATGGTAACAAGAATTGAGTTTGACTTTGAAAGAATGAAGTGCAAGAGAAATGACATTTATAGGAAAGACTGACAATAGATGTATTATATAATTAGGATAAACTTAAAATTTGGAAAATAATGAATATTGTACAAAACTAAAATTAATGCTCATAAGGCCCAAGTTTGAAACTGCAATTGGAAAGATTGAAGAGCACCATGCTCACAAATAGCCCTTTTCGTCTTTCTATTACAAATTACTTTGTTTTCGTGGAATAGCTGCTCAGAATGAGCTGGGTATCACATTCTATTGGATTTTAAAAATTGGTTCTAGTGAAGGAGTGATTATCAATTATGCACTGTGATATCGATATAGAGATAACTTTGCAAATATTTATGTTTTTAATCAGCATGCTTTAATCACAAGCTTGATATATATATTTGTATATCATCTTGATATTAACTCTAAATTCTATTTTTTTGAATGGCATCATTAAGTTTTCTTATGTCTTGGATTATATCAACTATTATATATATTGGTCATGGCCACAACAGTATATAACCATGAGTTTGGGATTATGTGGGCACAAACTTATAATCAAAAACCAGATTTAGGGAATGAATTATAAGAAGTAAATATGTCATGATTCAGCCTAGTAAAGTGAGAGGAAAGCAAGAGAACCTTTTATAAAGCAGGTTCATGTATAAGCAGCTTCTAAATAGCCCAAACTGCAATGTAGTATGATTGTAAAAGGTGAGCAAGCACACACATGAGACAAACAAAATAAACAAGCAAAAAACACAAAACAAACACACAAACAAAAAACAAAGAAACAGAGTATGTGCTCTGTTAGGTAACTACTCTAGGACTGCCTTGGGGTATAGGTGATATCCCAGAGACAATCCCTTGGAGAAAGATGATTTTTCCTTTCCCAGCAGGTATCGATTGAAAATAGCTTCTTGGTTGGGTGTGAGGCTTTGTATTCTCTTCTCTTCCTCCATGCTGGGATTCTTTTTGGTGTTAGCTCTGTCATTTATATACCTTTTGAGAGATGTCTCTTAAGATCTTCGGCTCATTTTAGAAATAAATTAATTTTTTTATATTAGAAGAATGTTTTTAAATTGCTCTTGGGGGGGGGTATTTTTCAAAAATCCCTCATTCTGACTGTATCCCGACTTGTTCCATTCTGCAAATGGCTCAGTATTGCTTCTCAACATGACAAACAAGTTGCCTTGCTATTGTTATCATGTTTTCTTTTCCCGAGAACTTTACAGATTTTGCTCCATTGACTTTTTACATTAGGCTGTGTTTCAGAGAAATCTGAGGCCATCTGATGTTACATTTGCCAGAAAATATCACAACTTCATCAAGGTATTTCTTGGAATTGGTAAATTTGTAGGGCTTCATTTTTATAGGGGATTTTTTTTTTGCCTTTTTTCATAAATTTGAGCTTTTTTAAAAAAAAAAAATCAGAGGAGGTTTCGCAAAACTCTTGAAATTCTTTTGGAAATAAGTTCCAAGGAGAAAAACAAAACAAAGCATTGAAATTTTCATCCCTCACTTTTCTCTTACTCTACCAAGTCTTGTTCCACAAAAGCAATCAACTCTTAAATTTTCTGAAGGCCTACTCAGTTTTTTTAATATCCTCAAATAAAGCCAAACCCTTTCTCTAATCATTAGGTAAAAACCTTCCTCCGTCTTGATTTTGAGTAATAGAAAACAGTTTTTATTATAGTTTCAACTATAGGATTAGGAAGTTAATCCAGTTGCTTAGTAGTGATTGTTTGGTTTTCTACCCAGGACAAGGGACTGAGGTGCATATTTTACATACCAAAGCAGACTTGACTTCCAGGTTCTTCCAGCACTCCTCAGTCCCTACTTGTACCCCCTACCCCCAACCGTGAACTTTACAACCCAGGAACTGCCCTTCCCCCCAGAGGCTACTGCCTGTAGACAGGTCTAGACCTCTCAGTATAGCATAGGCTGGCTTTAAACTGATGTTTCTTTTGCTTTGGACATCTAAATGCTCAGAATATAGGTACTCACCCTTACACCAGGCTCCTGTTACACCCTGCTCTTTGAGGAAGATTTTTTTTTTTCATTCAAAATTCTGTCCTTTTTAGGTGAAAACCTGCTTCCTTTTGTGTTTTTGTTTGTTTTGTTTTTCTATTGTACTAAATCTTGCACATACCATTCTAGTTTGCTTAATTTCAAAATGTTGAATTACAGCCTCTGCTTTGAAGAATGTTTTTCCTTTCTTTTATCCCCACTCTCTTTGGATATTTTGCTTCTTGTTGTTACAGAGACAGTCCCTTGAACTCACTACTCTCCTGTATCAGCCTTCCAAGTGCCAGGATTACAGGGATGTGCTACCATACCTGTCTTGAGAAGCAAAACTGCTAACTTAGAACTAAAAGAAATAAAATCCTAATTGATTAATGGTCTATAATTGTTATCAGGAGATTTGCAAATTTAATTTGTATTAAAATTACTTCCCTAAAAGATTCTTTAACAAAAGATCATGTAAAATATGAGAATCTTAAAATTATGGCTCTTTATAGAAACTATGTAATCATGATTCCATTATAAGGTTAATATTTCCAGTGTTTTCCCCATTATTTTTGATAGTTTAAAGTCATAAAAGTCACAGATACAGAATATAAAAAACAAGAACAGTAAAATTTGCTGGCATATCTTGTATTACATGCACTATAACATTTAGCTAAACCTTTTGAGTACTTTAGATACCAAAAACAAGGTATGGAAATGTCAGAGTGAGACCAATTATTTTGCATAATTAATAATTAATATAAAATATTAGAAGATACACCAAACAAATATCTCATGTGGAAAATGTCCTGTTAATGTAGAAGAGAGACATATTTAATACTTCATTGATTAGTAAGTTCTTTTTATATAATTGCCCATATTATATTAGATTAGCTATCTGTCATTGTTGTTTTATCTGCCAACTCTCCTTTGTATACTTAAACTTTCACCCTCTTTTACATAGAAGAATATTGATGTATTTGCTTGAAACTGGCAACTTGTTATTTTCTTTTCTATTTTACTTCCATTTTTTACCTTTTTTCAGGAATGTCAAAGACTGATTAAAAATCATTCAATTATAACACACACACTCTAGATCAGAAAGAAGCTAGACAATTTACTGTGACATCATTTTAACTTCCCACTAAATTAAGTACATTTAAGAGCTACCCTACCCCACAATTTTACTATTATATTTCATATATTTATAATTATTTATATAGATAATTGCATATATTATATAGATATATGTATAAATAATTGGCTACAATTTTTTACATGAACTATGTACAAATACTAAGTCTTACAGAAATCTTATTAGAACCATTAACTGTTAGAGACAACTGCAGATCAGAAAAAAAAGCAGGAGGCCGGGCAGTGGTGGAACACGCTTTTAATCCCAGCACTTGGGAGACAGAGACAGGCAGATTTCTGAGTTCAAGGCCAGCCAGCCTGGTCTACAGAGTGAGTTCCAGGATATACAGAGAAATCCTGTCTCAAAAAACCAAAAAAAAAAAAAACAAACCAAAAAAAACAAAACAAGAAAATTTAATGTATTCACTGCATTAAAGACACTATTCCCCATATTTTCTGTTCTCTGTAATGTATTTTATGCAACAAGTAATAAAAGCAACCAAAGTTTGGTTTGTAGAGGTCTGTTGTGATTCTGATTTCATGGCAAATAACTATGTGTGCTTGTTTTTAATTAAATATGCTAAAAGAATTTCTAGATAATTTCCCATATTTTCTATGTTTCAAATTCCACTGGTGGGATGTTGAACATCCTGTACTAATTACCAAGTCATACTATCTTTCCTTCATTATTTTCTACTTTCATGGAACTTTCAGCATTATCCCTTAGATCTTCCTATTACACTTTGCTGTTTTATTATAGGTATAAAATAGGTGTAAGGTATGGATCAAATACTTTAAAAAGGTAATTACTTTGTAATGATCCACCATAACAATTCAGAATCATAGAGAAAAAAAAGAACTTCAAAATTAATTAAATATATTGATTTAACTATTATTAAAAGGGCATGTAATAAATACACTTGAGGATGAGTTCAGTCAAATTCAAATATTAAAATTTATATGGAACAAATGTTATAAATAATATGGAAAAAGGATGGATGATTTGTTTCAAATTTAAAGAGCTATATGGGCCTATTGATGTTAGTCAGTGGTAGAGCACTTACCTAGCATATAAAAGACTCTGGGTTGTGTCTCAAACACCAAGTATACAGATAAGGCAAATAAGTATAAGTAACAATTTCAGAGACACAACAACCAACTTTAGTAAATGATTTAAAGTTTTATTTGAACAAAATAACTAGTAGGAATAAAACACTTTAAGTGTGTGTGTGTGTGTGTGTGTGTGTTTT
Organism: Rhynchomys soricoides; assembly: GCA_019843965.1. NCBI lineage: Eukaryota > Metazoa > Chordata > Mammalia > Rodentia > Muridae > Rhynchomys > Rhynchomys soricoides. Next base: position 3,138,814 of record JADRCH010007664.1, on the reverse strand, counting down.
CATGCATGTGCATACAAATACTAGTATCAACAGAAGCTGGAAGAGGAGGAGGAGAGTGTTTGATATTCTGAAACTGGAGTTACAAGTGGTTTGAGCTCCCTGACCCATCTGATATCTGGGATGAGAACTCCTAAAGTCTGCAAGAGCATCAAGCTCAATCATCAAGCCAGAAGAAAACATTTTAAAATGGTTTTGTTATTCAGCTAAGGGTGGGACTTTATCGGCCCCTCTTCTATTCATAATGTCAATTTTAGTTGGCTTGCTTTTGTGAGTACAGTCACAGCTATTGTGAGCTCTTATCTGCAATGGGTCTGTTGTACCCAGGATGTACTGTTTCACAGAAGACATAGCTGAGGACCACTGGTGGTTGATGCTAGAGTGAGAGTTGGTTTTCTTCAAGAATGTGGCCTATGGAGGGTTTTCCACGTTCCAGTGGATGGATGATCTTACATCCACAAAGAAACTGGCAACACTACATGAACTCAGTGAGTTAAAGAATTCAGGAAACTGAAAAGGCAAAGTGGGAAATAAGAGAAAACTTGGCAGTCAGGAAGTGAAGGAGTAAACATGATCAAAAGGAATTGTATATTGATGTGCTCTTAGACAGTCAAAAGGACACTATTGTTATGCCAAGTATAGTGGTACAAATCATATATATGTATATGTATGAATATGTATATGTATGAATATGATATTTTCTTTATTTACATTTCAAATGTTTTCTCCTTTCCAGGTCTCCCCTTCAGAAACCCTATATCCCCTCCCCCTCCCCCTGCCTCTATGAGGGTGCACCCCCACCCACTCCAGTCCTCCTGTCCTGGCATTTCCCTACACTGGGGCATCGATCACCCTCAGGCCCAAGGACCTCTCCTCTCACTGATGTCCAACAAGGCTTTCCTCTGCTACATTTGTGGCCAGTGCCATGGGTCACTCCATGTGTATTTTTTGGTTGGTGGTCAAGTCCCAGGGAGCTCCAGGAGATCTGGTGAGTTGACACTATTGCTCCCTTCATGGGGCTACAAACCCCCTCAGCTTCTTCAATCCTTTCTCCAACTCCTCCATCTGGGACTCCCATGCTCAGTCCAATGGTCTACTGCAAGCATCTGCCTCTGTATCTGTCAGGCTCTTCTTGAGCCTCTCAGGAGCCAGTCATATCAAGCTCCTTTCAGCAAGTACTTCCTGGGATCCACAATAGCATCCAGGTTTGGTGTCTGTATATGGGATGGATCCCCAGGTGGGGCTGTCTCTGGATGGCCTTTCCTTCAGTCTCTGCTTCACACTTTGTCCCCATATTTCCTCCTGTGAGTATCAAAACAACCCTGTGATTCCACCTCATACCAGTCAGAACGGCTAAGATGAAAAACTCAGGTGACAGCAGACACTGGTGAAGATGTGGAGAAAGAGGAATAGTCCTCCATTGCTGGTGGGATTCCAAGCTGGTACAACTACTCTGAAATCAGTCTGGCCATTCCTCAGAAAACTAGACATAGTACTACCTGAGGACTCAGCTATTCTATTCCTGGGCATAAACCCAGAAGATGCTCCAACATGTAATATAGATGCATGCTCTACTATGTTCATAGCAGCCATATTTATAATAGCCAGGAGCTGGAAACAACCCAGATGTCCCTCAACAGAGGAATGGATACAGATAATGTGGTACATTTACACAATGGAATACTACTCAGCTATTAAAAACAATAACTTCATGAAATTCTCAGACAAATGAATGGAACTTGAAAATATCATCCTGAGTGAGGTGACTCAGTCACAAAAGAACACACACAGTATGTACTCACTGATAAGTGGTTATTAGCCCAAAAGTTCTGAATACTCAAGATTCGATTCACAGACCATATGTAGCTGAAGAAGAAGGAAGACCAAAATGTGGATGCTTTAGTGCTTCTTAGAAGTGGTACAAATCTTTAACATTGGTTCTTGAGAGGCAGACAGAATTCTGTGAGTTTGAGGTCAGCTTGGTATATATATATATATATATATATATATATATATATATATATATATATAGAGAGAGAGAGAGAGAGAGAGAGAGAGAGAGAGAGAGAGAGAGAGAGTGAGAGAGAAAGTAGTGGAAATGGCGATCATACAATGACCATCATATCATAAATGTTAGGAAAAAATCATGCAGTGTCATATAAACTGGAAATAAACTCACCATTCAGAAAAAAAGGTTTCTTCATTTCTTCAAATAGACCATGGAACATGTAAGCCTTTTTTAAAACAGATTAGTAAAAGTCTACAATTTTTCAGAAATAGAAAGAAAAATAAAATATGAAAACTGTAAGAATTTAGAAAACCCAATAATCTGCACTTTTGGATATACCAAAGACAGAGAATTCTCATTTTCATCCACACATACCTCTCTCAATTTGATCATCATTTTGGGATATCTAATACTTTAATTTCTTGGTTTATGATTTATTGACATTAGAAGTTACTTTCTCCATTTAAAAATCCTCCTATGGATGTTTATTTGTTTTGGAGAAGAACTAGAGTAAATTTGCCTTTATTCGTACATTTTATGCAAATTGATACCACAGCAAATATGATTTATTTTAAATTTCTTGTCCTTTAAAAACAAAAAATACCACCTATATCCCTTATATAGATGAGACAACTGGGAGCCATATATTAATGACTTTCTCAAGCAGAGAGTTACATGAATCATTAAAATTGTGGTCCTTATTAAAATGCAATGGCATTTTTAATTAGAAAGTCATATAATATACAACATTCTACAGAGAACTTGGCCCAGTACCAAGAAATTACCAAGTTATTAGCATCTGTATATATGAATAAAATATAATAAAGGGAGAACCAGCATTAACATAAACAAATTTTTAATAAAATTATATTGTATGAGTTTTTGTTACTTAAGTAGATTGTAACTGCTATTGTTCCGAAATACAGCTATGAGATGATAGATATTGTTATTCACCCTACTATCATAATTATTTCCCCCCCCCTCTCTCTCTCTCTCTCTCTATATATATATACCCAATAATAGCTTGTAGTTAAATCTTAATTATACATAATAAAATTGATTTTTTGACACCAAACTAATATATTATTTGGAGACATTATAGCCCATTTAACAAGTTACAGAAGTTAAAACTACATATTTTATATAAATTTATAATTTAAATTTGATTTTTACAATTCTTAAAACTTAAGAGCTTGATCTCTCTATTGTCGTAAAAACTATGAGTTCTTTTCTCAAGTAAAACAAAAAATTAGAATAGATGAAAAGTCAGACATTCGTAGTTCAGAGGCAGATACATCCTCAAAAGGGCTTGTTTGCATACAAAATTTACCTGGAGTAGAGAACATAATTCACTCCTATTCTTCAAGTGTGAGAATGAAAAGGAATTGAACCTATTTCCAGTTTTCTTATATGCCAAGGCAATAACAGATTCTACATTGAACTTCTCAGAAGAAAATGTTTTAGCAAGATGTTGCTAATGTGAGTTAGAGTTGTTTAAGAGACATTTACTATCAGTGTCTTTGGATTCTTTTTCTGAACATTATAAGGTCCTACAAATTAACGAAAATGCTTTAGGGACAACTTAAATTATATGATTTGAGAGGTAAATGCAAAATTTTGAGTTTCTAAGCCATAGAAGCATTGCATAGTTATTTCATTTTTAAAAATGATAAGCCATCAGAAATTTACTCAAAAGTAGTAGTAGTTTCTCACAAATAGAGATATTGAACCTCTGGGATGTAGCCAAAGGCGTTCTAAGAGGAAAACTTACGTCTCTAAGGTCTTACATCAAATATCAGAAAGAAAAAAAATAAATAACCTAATGTTACACCTCATGTCTTACAAAACAAGAAAAATGCCAAACTCAAATTCAATTGACCACCAGAACTATAAACATTTAGGGCATATAAGTTGTTTATGGATGAATATGACATACTGAAGTCATCGGCAGAGACAACGAAGGACTACTATGAAACAATATTTCTTTTTCTGAACATGACAGCACCATTGCACACATAAACTCACAGCAAGTATAACTCTATGCACAAAGTCTGCACAAGTTCAAGTCAGCCATGACTCTACTTTGGATAAGGGGTCATGAAGTCCTACCACTGTCCAAGCTGCTGTTGGCAGTTGATGGTTTCTGGAGCAAAAATGTTACCTATGTCCCAGTTCTCCCATTGACATACAAGAAACAGTAAATAGACTCAGTGGGTTTATTAACAAACTAGTATAGGGCATTGGGAGGGAGGGGTGTTATATTCTGGCAGGATCTGGAAAGGAGGAAGTGAGATGGATATGATAAAATCACATTGTAGATAAGTATGAAATTCTCAAGAATAAATGAAACTATCTTCTTTAGGGCAAAAATAATGAAATGGAGACTAAAAGAATATTACAGAGAATCAGCCAGAGTAGGTTTTTTAAAAAGAGAAACAAGATTTATAAGCCATTACCCAAATTAACCTAAAGAACCAGAAAAAGGCCTTGAATTAATATATTTAAAGGTGAAACAGTAGATATCACCACAGACTCCAAAGAACTCCAAAGACTCATTAGGCAATATAATGAAAATTTCAAAATATTGAAAATCTAGAAGAAATGGGTAAATTTCTAAACACATGTAATACATGTGTTTAATAAAAACAAAAACTAAATCAAGAATGTTATAACAACTTAAATATAATATAGCAAGAAAGAAAGAAGCAGTAATCAAAGGTCTTCTTACAAAGAAAAGTCCAGGACAAAACAGATGCATTGCTAAATTCTATGAATGTTTTAAGGAAGAATTTACACCAATACTTCTCAAAGCAGTCCACAAATTCAATAGGATAAGAATATTACCACATACATTTTCCAAAGTGAGTATTAGCTTCATATAAAAACCAAGGCATACAACCATTGGACTGAGCACAGTGTCCCCAGTGGAAGAGTTAAAGAAAGGACTGAAGGAGCTGAAGGGGTTTGCAACCCCATATGAAGAACAACAATATCAACCAACCAGAACCCCCAGAGGTACCAGGGACTAAACCATCAACCAAAGAGTACACATGGAGGGACCCATGGCTCCAGCTGCAAATGTAGCAGAGGATGGCTTTGTCTGGCATCAATGAGAAGAGAGGCCCTTGGTCTTGTGAAGGTTTGATGTCCCAGTGTAGGGGAATGCAAGGTCCAGGAAGCGGGAGTGGGTGAGTGAGTAGGGGAACACCCTCATAGTGGCAGGGGGATAGGGATGTGATAGGGGTTTCTAGGGAGAGGAGAACTGAGAAAGGGGATAACATTTGAAATGTAAATAAAGAAAATATCCATAAAAAAAACAATGGAACAGTTTGGTCATCAGAAATTTCTAGGAAAAAAAACAAGGGATAACATAAAAAGAAAACTAACTATACACCATTTCCCAGCTGTAACCAACTGCTTTCTTACTGTATTTATAATCACTTCACAAGAGGAAATCATACCTGGCATTGTAAATCATGGAGGCACCCATTGATGAGGAGGTTATAGGTCCTAGGAAAACTATTATTATTGCCTGTTAAATGAACATAATATTAAACTACCCTCTAAGTTCTAAACAGTTTCATAAACAGAATATTTCTGTCCTCTCAGCCTTTGAGAAGCTTTAACTTGCAATAGGTTGTAGTTAATGCAGAGATAAATAACTGGGCAATATGCTGAGAACTAGTGACTTTTTAATGCTCAGACTTAAATGGGACATCTATATCATTTCTCTCTCTAAGGCTCAGAAAATACCACAGAATATGATAGAGAAAATTGTAAAAGCTGGATAAAAAGTGGAATGCTGTGATTGTCATCTGGACACGGTACTACGTCCAATTATCTGAGGGTCCACCAAACTGATTTCCAGAGTGGATGTACCAGCTTGCAATCCCACCAGCAATGGAAGAGTGTTCCTCTTTCTCTACATCCTTGCCAACATCTGTTGTCACCTGAGCTTTTGATCTTAGCCATTCTGACTTGTGTGAGGTGGAATCTCAGGGTTGTTTTGATTTGCATTTCCCTGATGCCTAAGGATGTTGAACATTGCTTTAGGTGCTTGTCAGACCTTCGAGTTTCCTCAGTTGAGAATTCTCTGTTTAGTTCTAGTCCCTGTTTTTTAATAAGGTTATTTGGTTCTCTGGAGTTTAACTTCTTGAGTTCTAGGTATATACTGGATATTAGCCCTCTATCGGACGTAGGATTGGTAAAGATCTTTCCCAAATCTGTAGGTTGCCATTTTGTCCTAATGACAGTGTCCTTTGCCTTACACAAGCTTTGCAATATTACGAGGTCCCATTTGTCGATTCTTAATCTTATAGAATAAAGCATTGGAGTTCTGTTCAGGAACTTTTCCCCTGTTCCCATGTGCTCGAGACTTTTCCCCACTTTCTCTACTATTAGATTCAGTGTATCTGGTTTTATGTGGAGGTCCTTCATCCACTTGGACTTGAGCTTTGTACAGGGAGATAAGAATGGATCAATTCACAATCTTCTACATGTAGACTGCCAGTTGAACCAGCACCATTTGTTGAAGATGCTGTCTTTTTTTACACTGGATGGTTTTAGCTCTTTTGTCACATATTATGTGACCGTAAGTGTGTGGGTTCATTTCTGGGTCTTCAATTCTATTCTATTGATCTACCTGCCTGTCACTGTACCAATACCATGCAGTTTTTACCACTATTGCTCTGTAGTAGAGCTTGAGGTCAGGGATGCTGATTCCCTCAGAAGTCCTTTTATTTTTGAGAATAGTTTTTACTATCCTGGGTTTTTTGTTATTACATATGAATTTGAGAATTGCTCTTTCTAAGTCTATGAAGAAGTGAGTTGGAATTTTGATGGAGATTGCATAGAATCTGTAGATTGCTTTCAGTAGGATGGCTGTTTTTACTATATTAATCCTACCAATCCATGAGCATGGGAGATCTTTCCATCTTCTGAGGTCTTCTTCAGTTTCTTTCTTCAGAGACTTGAAGTTCTTGTCATACAGATCTTTCACTTGTTTGGTTAGAGTCACACCAAAATACTTTATATTGTTTGTGACAGTTGTGAAGGGTGTCATTTCCCTAATTTCTCAGGCTGTTTATCCTTTAAGTTTAGGAAGGCTACTGATTTGAGTTAATTTTATATCCAGCCACATTGCTGAAGATGTTAATCAGCTTAAGGAGTTTTCTGGTCGAGTTTTTGTGGTCACCTAAGTATATGATCATATCATCTGCAAATAGTGATATTTTGATTTCTTCCTTTCCAATTTGTATCCCTTTGACCTCCTTTTGTCGTCTAATTGCTCTAGCTAGAACTTCAAGTACTATATTGAATAGGTAGGGAGAGAGAGGGCAGCCTTGCCTAGTCCCTGATTTTAGTGGGATTGTTTCAATTTTCTCTCCATTTAGTTTGATGTTGGCTACTGGTTTGCTGTATATCACTTTTACTATGTTTAGGTATGGGCCTTGAATTCCTGATATTTCTAAGACTTTATCATGAAGGGATGTTGAATTTTGTCAAATGCTTTTTCAACATCTAATGAAATGATTGTGTGGTGTTTTTCTTTGAGTTTCGTTATGTACTGTATTACATTGATGTATTTCCGAGCATTGAACCATCCTTGCTTCCCTGGGACGAATCCTATTTGATCATGGTGAATGATAGTTTTGATGTGTTCTTGGATTCTGTTTGCAAGTGTTTTACTATTTTTGCATTGATATTCATAAGAGAAATTGGTCTCAAGTTTTCTTTCTTGGTTGGGTCTTTGTGAGGTTTTTGTATCAGTGTAACTGTGGCCTAATAGAACAAATTGGGTAGTGTTCCTTCTGCTTCTATTTTGCGGAATTGTTTGAAGAGTATTGTTATTAGGTCTTCTTTGATGGTCTGATAGAATTCTGCACTGAACCCATCTGGTCCTGTTTTTTTTTGGGGGGGGGGAGAATTTTAATGACTGCTTTTATTTCTTTAAGGGTTATGGGAGTATTTAGATGGTTTATCAGATCCTGACTTAACTTTGTATTTGGTATTTGTCTAGAAAATTATCCATTTCACCCAGATTTTCCAATTTTCTTGCATATAGGCTTTTGTAGTAGGATCTGATGATATTTTGAATTTCCTCAGTTTCTGTTGTTATATCTCCCTTTTCATTTCTGATTTTGTTAATTTGGATACTGTCTCTGTGCCCTCTGGTTAGTCTGGCTAAGTGTTTATCTATCTTGTTGATTTTCTCAGAGAACCAGCTCCTGATTTTATTGATTCTTTGTATAGTTCTTTTTGTTTTTAGTTGGTTGATTTCAATCCTGAGTTTGATTATTTCCTGCTGTTTACTCCTCTTTGGTATATTACTTTCTTTTTATCTAGAGTTTCAGGTGTGCTCTTATGTTGCCAGTGTATGCTTTCTCCAGTTTCTTTTTGGAGGCACTCAGAGCTATGAGTTTTCCTCTTAGCACTGCTTTCATTGTGTCCCATAAGCCTGGGTATGTTGTGCCTTCATTTTCACTAAATTCTAGGAAGTCTTTAATTTCTTTCCTTAGTTCTTCCTTGAATAAGTTATCATTGAGTAGAGCATTGTTCAGCATTCATGTGTCTGTTATTTTTGTTGCTATTGAAGACCAGCCTTAATCCTTAGTGATCTGATAGGAGTCATTGGATTATTTCAATCTTCTTATATCTGTTGATGTTTGTTTTGTGACTGTTTATATGGTCAATTTTTGGAGAAGTTACCATGAAGTGCTGAGAAGAATGTATATTCTTTTAATTTAGGATGACATGTATTATAGATATCTGTTAAATCCATTTGGTCCATAACTTCTGTTAGTTTAACTATATCTCTGTTTAGTTTCTGTTTCCAATATCTGTCCGTTGATGAGAGTGGGGTGTTGAAGTCTCCCACTATTATTGTGTGAGGTGCAATGTGTGCTTTGAGCTTTAGTAACTTTTTTTTTTTTTTTTTTTTTTTTTATGAATGAGGATGCCCTTGCATTTGGAGCATAGATGTTCAAAATTGAGAGTTCTTCTTGGTAGATTTTTCCTTTGATATGTATGAAGTGTCCTTCCTTATCTTTTTAGATGACTTTTGGTTGAAAGTAGATTTTATCTAATAATAGAATAGCTACTCCATCTTGTTTCTTGGGACCATTTGCTTGGATATTTGTTTTTCAGCCCTTCTCTCTGAGATAGTATTTGTCTTTGACACTGAGGTACGTTTCCTAAATACAGCAAAATGCTGGGTCTTGTTTATGTATCCAGTCTGTTAGTCTATGTCTTTTTATTGAGGAATTGAGTCCATTGATGTTAAGAGATTTTAATGATAGTGATTGTTGCTTCCTGTTATTTTCTATGTTATTTTCTGTTTGTGTGGCTATCTTCTTTTGAGTTTGTTGAAAGATTACTTCCTTGCTTTTTCTTGGGTGTAGTTTCCCTTCTTGAGTTGGCCTTTTCCATCTATTATTCTTTGTAGGGCTAGGTTTGTGGAAGCATACTGTGCAAATTTGAATTAGTCATAGAATATTTTGGTTTCACCATCTATGATTATTGAGAGTTTTGCTGGGTATAGCAGCCTGGGCTGGCAGTTTTGTCCTCTTAGGGTCTGTATGAAATCTGTCCATGATTTTCTTTCTAGCTTTCATAGCCTCTGGTGAGAAGTCTTATGTAATTCTGATAGTTCTGCCTTTATATGTTATTTGACCTTTTCCCTTACTGCTTTTAATTTTCTTTCTTTGTTTTGTGCATTTGGTGTTCTGACTATTATGTGACAAGAGGAGTTTATTTTCTGGTCCAATCTATTTGGAGTTCTGTAGGCTTCTTGAATGTTTATGTTCATCTCTTTCTGTAGGTTAGGAAAGTTTTCTTCTATAACTTTGTTGAAGATATTTATTGGCCCTTTAATTTGGTAATCTTCACTCACTTCTATAGCTATTTTCCTTAGATTTGTTCTTCTCACTGTGTCCTGGATTTTCTATATATTTTGGGTTAGGAGCTTTTTGAATTTTGAGTTTTCTTTGACTATTGTGTTAATGTTTTCCATGGTATCTTCTACACCTGAGATTCAAATTTCTATCTCTTGTATTCTGTTGGTGATGCTTGCACCTGTCACTCCTGATCTATTTTCTAGGTTTTCTATCTCCAGGGTTGTCTCCCTTTGTGATTTTATTGTTTCTGTTTCCATTTTTAGATACTGTATAGTTTTTATAAAAAGTCACAAGATCTTCTCAATTGATGTAGAAATGCTATATGACAAAATTTAACATTCATGTTTATCTCTTCATGATAAAAATCTCAAAAAATTTAGTAGAAGGAACTTATCTCAATATAATAAAATGTGTTTATGAGAAATCTATAGCCAACGTTATACTAAAGGGGGAGGATAAAAATTTCTCAAGAACTTGGAAGGAGACAGGATACCTAGTCTTATTATTTCTGTTTAATATATTACTAAAGGTTTGGGATAGCCAAGTTAATCAAGAGAAAGGAATAAGAAGGCTAAAAGTAAGGAAACATAAAGTTAAATTATTTTTGAAATGATCTTATAGGACCCTAATGATTCCACCAGAAATATATTTAATCTGACAAACACTTTCAGCAGAGTATAAGAAAATCAACAAAGAAATTAAGTATCTTTCATATATTTCAATTATTGACTCTCCTAGGACATAATTGGGGAAATATTCTGTTCACAATGCTTCAAAACAAGTAAGTACATGTGAATGAGCATAACTAAGAAAGCATAAAACTCTAAATGAAAAGTTTAATATTTGAAGAACTAAATTGAATAACACACTACAATGGGAAGATTTTGCTTGCTTAAGAGTCGACAGAATTAATATTTTGATAATTCTCATATTACTGAAATTTTTTTAAAGATTTAACACAATCCAGACAAAAGTTTTAGCAACATTCTTCACAGGGCTAGAAAAAAATTCCTGAAGTACATATATGGAAACAGACCCTCTTCACAAAAATAAATAAATAAATAAGAAAAAGAAAAACACAAATAACCAGATCAATACTAAACTGAACAAGCAGTGACAGATTTATTCCAATACATGATCTCAAATAGTACTACAACCATGGTCACAGTGATGGGTTAATATTGGCATAAAACTAATGGAATAGAATACAAGTTCTAGAAATATAGTTGTCGCTACTTAACTTTTAAAATATGTATACTAACATAGACAGTTAAAGAAGACAGCTTCTTATATCTACATATAGAGGAATAAAGTTATATATGAACCTGTCACCATGCATAAAAATCAACTTAAAATGAATTGAGATTACAATATAAGATCTCTCACTTTGAAAATGCTAAATAAAAATATAAGTTAAAGGTACATGGATGAACATTCTGTGAAAAAACCTCCAATAGTATGAGAAAAACCCTGACTTGCCAAATTATAAAATTAAACTGCATGATAAATGTGACAAGAGTAAATAGAGAGCCCTACAAAATTAGAGAAGAATTTTGCTACCTGTATGGTAAAGAGAAGAGTTAACATACTTCATATATAAAAAAACAGCAAAATTAAGTATTAACATCAAACCTTTAATAAATAAAAGTGTTAACAAATGTGAAAGTTAGACTACAACAACAAAAAACCCTCCACTACAAACGGCCAGTAAATATATTTTAAAATGGTTCAATGTCCTCAGACAACAGAGAAATACAAATTAAAATACTTTGAAGCTCTATTTTAACACAGTCAGAAAGGCTAACATGAAAAAAACAAATGACTATAAATGCTTGCAGAATATGGGTAAAGAATAATTATTATTTACTGCTGGTGGGGGAGTAGAGTGGTTCTGCCATTATGGAAATCTGAATAGAGATTTCTTAAAAAAAAAAAATAGAACTACCATATGGCACAGCTATATGGTATATAGCCAAAGGATTCCAAGTCTACATACCATAGAAACACTTTCCCATCCATATTTATTGCCTATTTTTTGCAATAATCAAGAAATGGAACTAATCAACATTCTTATCAATAGATCAATCAATTAAGACATTTCATTCATATATATGATCGAATTATATTCAACTCTGTAAACAAAAAAAAAAATTGAAACCATTACTTTTTAAGCAAAATGAATAGGTTGGAAACTTTCTGATAAAGCAAAATAAACTACACTCTGGCCAGTATAGCACATTTTCTCTTGTATCTGTATCGTGTGTGTGTGTGTGTGTGTGTGTGTGTGTGTGTGTGTGTGTGTTATAGATTATAAAATACAGAAAGGAGACCATAAGAGTAGCAAAACAGATCTTAAGAGAGGAGGGGGATGGAGGTTAATAGAATTTCTATGACTTGATCATAGAATCAGTGCTATTAGAGGGGGTAGGGAGGAAGTGGTTGGACATTAGAAAGAGGGAATGGGGAAGGGTAAAGAACAAAAACACACCATGTTTGGAAACATCATAATGAAACACATTACTTGGTATCCTAACTTTAAAACAAATTGTATAAAGGAAAATTCTAGAAAATAGCACTTACTGATTTTTTTTTAAAGAACATTTGGTTTAAAGATTTCTGGAAGCTAGTTCTCATGAGAGAACAAAAAGGTTCTGCTTTCTCAGATTTGATTATCTTGTTTGTGTCTAGCCCTTTGGTGCATACTACTTGACTTGATCTTCATATAGCAACTTGGTGGCATGGCTGTTATTACGTGCCTTTTTACCATGAAGAAAACTTGCTTACTGAAGTTAAGTTATCTTAAGTCACCTAACTAACAAAATTCAGAGAACAAACTTCAGTGCATAAATGTAAGCAATTATCCTAGGTTCTAGGATTCTAGGCTCTCTGGTGTTCATTTTTACATCTTTCATTTGATAATTCACTATTCTGCTATTCCCTTGCCTTTGTATACTTTACCTCTGCATTACGGTTCTTCTACTGTAGGGAGCCCTATTTGTAGTGAGCAATGAAATGATGTCTAATGAAGAAATAATCTTATTCTATCTGTAGTTGATTGCGATCTTGAGGTAAAAGTATTCAAAGAAGGCTTTATGATAAAAGAACATTTGCTTTTGGCCTTAAAGTATTGGTAAGAATTAAGAATGTAAATATTGTGAGGAAAATGTTAGCAATAGATAAGAATTGCAGAAACATGGTGAATATACCTTTGCAACTGATTGTCTTTAAAGGAGGAAAAGGAAAAGAAGGATGAGTCAACATACTTTTAACAGTTAGGTAGGAATAATGCATGGGAAATAACAGAAATGAGAAAAGTGAGAGGGGAGTGGTTTGAGATGAGGGAAGAAAGTGGGATTATTATCTTTAACAAGTTGGAAATACTAGCAGTATAGTGAAAGAGGAAACATCTAGTTAGCAAATAACAATCAGATTAGCTTCAGTAGAAAAGCAACTAGCAGGGAGATGGTGGCATGGCTCAGTGTGTAAAAGAGCTGGCTGTACAACCTGCCTGAACTGGAGCCCACATAAAAGAATGAAAAGAATGTTGAATGTTGTCCTCTGAACTTTGTGTGACTTAGCACATTGAGCCCCCACCACCAAAAATTAAAAAACTGAAATATAAATAACTAATATATTGCCTAGTGTAGGTACTCTCATACCTTAGTCAGCCTAAAATAATGATGTACAATTTTATGCATTCCTAAAAATCAATAACAGTTATATATTTGACTTTTTGAGCCCTTCAAATCAATTCTGCTACTGTTTTGATCTTAAAGAAGGTTTTACTAACTTTTCTCACCAATTTTACTTTTAATATTTAAGAATAATGTATACAGAAATTATGTATTTATATATATTACATTCATTAATGCAAAAAATTAGCCATTTATATTTTAGCATATTTTTGCACAAGATATCTTCTCATTTAAATTATTGGGTTAGGCATTAATCATGCAGTATTTTTTAATCATCCTATAGTGAATCTTTAGTTCCATGGAAAACCAACTTCTATCATTTTCTACATGGAAATTAAGGTCCCAAAACAAAATAACAGTTTTGTAAGTTTATAAAAATAACATTTGAAAAAAGCATGAATATTGTATATTATTTACATTATTATTTATATTTTGTATTTTCCTGCTTAATCATCTGAGACTAAATATTGAAACAGAATTAAGAAAGATAACTATGAAAGAAGCTCATACAATTATTTTTCCCTCTCTATTTAAGATAGAACAAATATTTGTGCCTTTGAATATAATAGTCCAGGAGAGAGGTGGAATTGTGAATGGACCAAAATAATAGCTATGATTGAACTATGATGATTTCTATCAGAAGGGTTCTTAGAATAATACAAATAGAAATTGAACACAGTGAATTACAACCCCCTCTTGTTTACTTGTCCCTTTATAATGAGCGATGCAGACAGAAAGGGGTCGGATGATATATAGGTACTCTTATAGGATTTAATTATGAGAAAGCAATGCCAGTACTTATCTTGGTGCTTGTGATAATTACTATGCAAATGAAGGACTACTCTGCAGGAAAACCTTTGTGTGTGCACGTGTGTGCACATAATCATGGAATATTAAAACCCAGAAGGACAGTTGAGAACATTTAATCCAACTTTATTATACAGATGAAGAAATTGAAGCACAAACATTTTTAATGACTTGACTAAAGTCATATAGCCATGGAGTAAGGAAACCATGGTTACAATTTTGTTCCTTTCAAAATTTAAAAACTTATAATATCGAGAAACAGTACTGAATAGGGATTGACTGTGGGTTTAAAATTACAATTTCTGAAAATTCATTTCGTTAGCTATGCAATATACATAAGTTATAAAAAAGCTTCTCAGGGACACCTCTCTCTCTCTCTCTCTCTCTCTCTCTCTCTCATCTTTCCCTCTCTTTCTCTACATAATCCTTTGTACAAAATAGACAATAGAGGTGCCTCATTGCTACTAAAAGATGTTTTTTCTCATTATCAGTATTTAAGTATTTTGTAAACCATGGTATATACTCCTTCCTGGAAAAAAATTCAAGGTAAGTTTTCTAAATCATTGCTGAAATTTTGGGAAGGTTTGTCAGGTAATGAAGCAGTACAGATAAATCTTGTCAGCATGATCTTAATTAATATGTTCTGGTGTAATTCTTTACTGGAATTTTATTAACAGCCATGAAATCTATGGCTATATGTTCCTTTATTCATAGATTCATTCCTGAGAACATCAAGACCACATTAGCAATTTCACCAAGGAACTCAAACTGGATCTTCTTCAGTGAAGACATCCATTAGGCAGTAACCCTTTATGTTCCAAGAAGGGCCTTGTGAAAGGATGGTGTAGGGAAAAGGAAAGTCCAAACCCTGTTTCAGAATAGGAATGGGGATAAAATGTATTACTCTGCCTAGTGCTTTCCTTGGAAACAATCCAATAATTACTTTATACAAACTACACAATATACTTGTGTATTAAAAGAGATTAAAACCTCCACATGCAGGTAGGAACATGAGTTTGAGTGAGATTACTCGTAGTCAAGAGCTTTTGGAATCATAGCTGAAGACTAGAGGACAATACATTATTTTTAGTGATCATTTTAGAATGCCACTTTCTTCGTTTGATGGATGCAAGGATAAAGGCTACAGTACCAGCTAAAATCTTTCACGTTATTGACTAAGTTAATAGTCTAATCTAGACATTCTGATTTTTTGCTTTTATCCAATGTTTTTCTAAGTATAAGAACTAATATTTAGCCACTCCTCCATGAACCTCATTTTCCATACAGAGAATAATAGCATCACCTATACTGCAGCATTGTCACGAGCATTATGTAAGATGATATATTACTTGTAAGAGGCTTAGCACATAGCAAGTGTTCACAAACATTATCATGTTGTTATCTGGGATTATTTCTCTTACTATTTAAGTTTTAGAGTTGGACTCCATGTATAACCCTACTCTAGATTTTACTATTTAAAATTTTATTGCCCCTGGTGTCTAGATATGAGCTTGCCTCTGACCTTAGGAGACCAGTCACAATATTTTTGAAGTGAGATTTTCAAAGAGGCATACTGAGTAATTCATCAAATTCATTCAAAAAGTAAATAGTGAAGTTGAGATTCAAAACAGGATTCTTTTTCATCGACTGAGAATAAACAGCAAGTGATTCTTAATTTTACATATTCACTCATTTTTAATATAATCTGTATACCAAATATGTATGTATCCCTCTGGTTCAGGGTATTATATTTTATACATAGTTATTCAATTGATAAAAATTAAATGTGTACAAGATGAGTAAATTACAGAGAAATGCTTATCAGCATGTGGCCCTTAAGTAACAATATTGGTTTGTGTACTTAAAGCTTGCTTAAGAGGAGGTCTCTAATGTTCTTACCATAGAAAACAAAGAAAAATAAAAATTTTACAGGCTATATATTTGGGTTTTTTTTTTACTAGCAATGATAATAGTTATCATGGGTACTCATGCATTATTTTTAAAAATCATCAAATTATATACATCAAGTACATTTTGGTTGTTGTGCATTAAATATATCAGGAAATCTATTACAAAGTCTCCACGAACTTCTTTGCATCCAGAAAACTACATTATTGACTTACATTGAATTAACTGCCCAGTCATATTTAATATACTTTATTATGTGGCTATCAAAGCTGTATTTCTTCATATTTTCCACATAGATGTTATGAGAAAACATCTGTGAAATACCCTGCTAGTGTGTTCACAGTATTATCTAAAGATACAGCATAATTGAATAATTTGATGTTCAGCTTGGAATAAGGCCCAGGTTTGAATTTAAGCCATTATTTTCTAGGTGTAGCCTTGGATATATTGCTATTAAGGTGTATTAAGGTCTCTTTATCCACAAAATAATATAATTGTATAATATGGAGTAACAGGATAAAATTATCTGATTCTTAAATATGTTATTATGAGATTGACAATGCAGTTCTAGGGTTGTTAGAAGAATTAGATACATATCAAATTCTTATATTGTCTGGCACATAGTAAATGTTGCTATTACTTTATATTTCAAATAGATAAAGTACATCATGAGTTGTTAGAAGATGTGAACTCTATAATACATATAAATTGCCTGTCATCTGTCACAATCTGCTTCCTACTCTTGTCTTTCTTCTTTCCTTCGCTGCACCTGATTTCTGTCCCTTCTTCTCCAGTGCTCTTCACAACCCAAGCATTCTAGTGCAAACCTAGCATAGATGAATAAAGGATGTTTAGCTGTATTTCACCCCAATAGCTCCCTCTGTCTTGTTGACTTCCAGATTTGTGCTTATTCTACAATACCCACAATCCTCCCCAAGGATTTAAGATATCCAGTGGATTTTATACAGACCCCTGTTGATCCAGAACCTAATTAAAATGTTTACTTATTGCACATTGATCTCAATCATAGGCATTGACTTAGTGATGAAAGAAAAATCCTCCGAGGTTGCCAGGTTTCTGTGTGGTTTCCTTTATAAGAAACACTTACCTGTTCCTCCTGACTTGATATATAAATTAACCCACAGAACAGTCTTTCACAGGGCTCGTCAATTAGGCATTTACAACATACTTACTGTTTAGCTGCCCATGGTCACATTCTTGTATCCACTGACTTCATAGGAAGGAGACATAAATGCTTTCATAAGAATTGGTAGCTTCATTCATTTTTGCTTATTTTGTTATGAAATCAATTAATATAGACAAGTTGATTTTAATTTCTAAATCCCAGTTTCCACAAACTTGAAAGGAGAGTCCTTTGAACCATTTACAATGTCACTGTTTGTTATTCAATATTCTGTGGGTTATATTTTCCTTGCTCTATTATCTGATAGTACAATTAACATTTCTTGTATATATGCATCTTTAATACCTTTTTAAGCAAAAGGACTTCCACGTATTTACTCTCACATTTTCCTCACAATTATTCTCTAAGATATGAATAGTGAAGAAAAATCAACATAGCGTATAGAGGTTAAATAACTTCTTTAAGGCCAAACAACATATTAATGACAAAAGCAACATGAGAACCCAGGTCTCCTGACTTCTACTCCAGTGTAACCACACAGAAAGATGAATTACTGTAATATGGCTGTGTGCTGGAAGAAACTCCACTTAAAAATCTTATCACCTGAAACTTCATTACTTTTTAAGGTGACTTATCTTCATTAGTTTTTAGAGGATAGAGCTGTCACTTTCTTCAAGTATTTTTCCCTCACATATAGTACTTGTTATGTGCCACAGAGACTAGTAACCATCATCTGGTCTGCTTTACAATAGATAATGTACGCCCAAGAGACAGGTGACTATTTCAGTAAAATTGCTGAATAATACCTATGCTGTGATGATATTTTCCCCTTACCTACTATATACAAGGTGTCTAAGAAGTAGATATAACTCTGAGACAGACGTGTTCAGAGCTGTCTTCTTTTGCCTTTATTTACCTGGATTTGGGAATTTGGTAGCCACACCTTTTAAAATAACATTTGGAACTAAGAAGGAAATTGTTTTTAAAATGATCTAAGTAAGAACAATTATCATTAAAAGCCAGTGCTTTTCTTTTTTTCCTTCACACTTCCAAATTGAGTGAATATATGGTGTTCAAATCCTTAGCAAATTTGAAGGGAAAAGAGGGCTGCAAGAGGCAAGTACACTGACAGCCAAACTGACAACTGACAGCCTGATAGAGACAGAGAAATGACAGAAAAGCAATAAAGCCCAGAAACCAAACTCAAAAGAACAGCAATCTAAAGTCATTTAGCACAGAAGCATCATTTTATAATAACACACTACATTATTCAGATTCTGAAAGATATCTTTAATTTATTAAAACATTGATCACGAGACAGTTTAAAAGTATAGATTCTGCTAAGCAGCCTGAGGTAATGTGAAAAAAAAATAACAACAAAAAGGTCTGATATTCCTTTTTATCCAGAACCTCCCACCAAATTATGCAAATTAAGAGTTTCAAATCTTCATATTCACTTTAAGAGTACCTGTGAGACTATCAAGGTCATCCAGGCTATGTGCCTTTGAAAAACCACCACATATTTGAAAGCTGTCATTTCAAAGAAGCAAATTTTGCTAGTCCTGTGGTACAATAGTGGTAATGACAGATATGCCTCAGGTAAATAATGCTGTAAGACATAGGGTCAGTGAAAATAAAAAGAGTGCTAAATTTTTGCTGTATGTGTTTTTAAAATTCAGAGTCATGCTGAAATTAAGGGTGTAGACAGAGTCTCTGGTCATTGAATGTATCAAAAGTGAACAAAGCATACAAGATGCACAGCTGCACTAATAGCTCATGGTCAGATTAATCCTTGTTTGAGCTCCCAATGCCTCACTGAAATGGTCTTGCTGAAAAGGAACACAGTGTTCGCTCTTAAACTAGCAGATGATGTTGCATGAACGAAAAAGACACCACAGAAGGAAATGGAAAAACACAAATGCATGGCACAGTTATAAATTCAACATAAAATAAATACAAATGAAATAAGAATTATAGATTATGTTCTCTGTTTATAAAGATAGTGTTTATCTTTTAAGTGACAATATCAAGTATTAAATTTTAATTTGTCTTAACATGAAAATAGACATTTATGAGATTATTTCATCTTTATGGAAATTAGTTTATTCAAAACGAAGAAATGGGGACTGTTTTATTTTTCAGGAGAAATGATGATTGGGAAATAAACTTTAATTATCTGAAAAACTATGGTGATTGGAATGACTCATTCCTGAAGGTTCTTCGTAGCTGAAGTCACTGCAGTTATACAGCAAATTAGTCAGCATGAGTGATTTTTCTCTAACTTGGCCATCACAGACAGAAAATTGCCTACAATGATATATCTCCTAAAATGGCCCTCGATTAATGTCTTTCTGGGCATGGGAACTTCACAGAGCACTTTAGGCAATGAGATAACAAACGCTGAGCTGGCTGTAAATTCCTTCAAGCAAAAGAGAATATTTAGGATCACAACGCAAAGGTGCAAAAGAAACACTAGCATACCACTAAGATGAGTGTTTTCTTACTAAATTATGTACATATTTTATAAATACAAAGTGGAATTTTAAAACATAATATGTTATCTACAAAAATCACATACAATAATACAAAACCTTGATTCTTACATCTCATTAAAAAGATGACTTAGAGTAAATTAAACTTAGTTCCTGCTATTTAGAGTAGTCATATTTACCTACTGGCCTTAATTTGGGTGGTATATACTCTGTATTTGTTTATATATTAGTGTATATCATAATTACCTTCCAGAGAAAAATGAACATTTCTGTGCATGGTACAAAGTACAAAGAATTTGGGAGGGAGGAAAGTATTTTTAAACACTGGCAAAAGATTGTGTTTTTCATATGATCTGTTTTAGCTCTTTTTATTTACAAATTTGGAACCTAATATTCTGGAATTCACCTGTAGGTCCTATATCCTAAATTCATGCATTTTCTCAATTATAAGTACAGGTAAAAGATATCTGGATTATTTTTTAACACTGCAATTGGTACCACCTAAATAATTGTACTTATATACACCTTTAGTTTGAAAGACAGCTAGTTTCAGTAAAAGAAAAACAATTATCTAATGAGTTACCGTTCTATTTTTTTTTTTTTTTTACATTGAAGAAAAAATTTAGGCTTATTGAAACGAGAAAACATAATACAACTCTGAATCTAGAGGACAAAAGCCTAAATTGTTTGAAGGGACATAAAATCTGGGCATTTAATAAAGAATATAAACTAATTGTAGGGACACTAAAGATTATATACACTTTTGATTATAAGCTTGAAGCTCTAAACTGTTTGAAGGTGTTATATAGTAGGCGATATGATAGGAAGCCAGTGAGCTAAATGTGTTCATTATTGGTTTGGCACAAACTTAATTAAAACACACACACGCGCGTGGACACACACACACACACACACACACACACACCAGATCATGTTTCATCGTGAGGCTACCTTGTAAACTGGCACAGCACTCCTTTCCTGACATGCTCTGCAAGAGGAAAACATTCCTCTCATTTCCTCCCCTCCTCTCTCTTCCTCTCTTTACTCCATTTCTCTTCCCTGGGTTCTTCTTGTCTGGTCTCTCCTCCTGTTCTTTTGTAGAAAGGAGAAAGTGTTATCACTGAAACTGTCAAGAAAGCAAGACACCTCAGCATACTTTGGACAAAAGGTGATGTTTTCTGTATATTTTGCTTGTATTCCCTGTTTCTAATCTAATTTTCTGATTTGGCATCTTGTTGGGAATGGTGAATCCTGTTGGTTATAGCCACTTGTGAGTCCACTTTGAATGTATTCACATGCTATGTAATACAGTAGTTTCCCTTAAGCCTGATTAAACGGGGCTGATTGAGTCTCACAGCAAGCATGCTGCCAGAATCTGCTTAGCAAGAAGTGCGGTTAGAATTGAATGCTTCAGTAGACAAACACAGGCAAGTCTATATAGTTCTTTATGCTCAGAATGATGTATTGGTTTTATGTTTGCATGGCTGTCAATCTTTAAGATTAGATGCATTTTCTTCTTTTAAGATTAGATGATATCATGTGGTTGGAAATCATGCATGTCTGCAGCACTTGTGGAGAGTTTTCAGTCAGGATCCCAGGAATGCTGCTGAGGTCTGAAATAAAACCTCTTGTTCATGTCAGTGACCTTAGTTAATTGTCAAGCTTGCTTGTTTAATGTATGTTTGTTTTGTGAGTGCCTCTGTTTTAGCACAATCTCTATTATGGTGGAAAGTACAGTATTTTCTCTGTGTAAGAATTATGTTAGAAAATGACAGAACTTGCTTTTTCTATAAGAACACTGTCACTAGGGGAATTCTTTAAGAAAACTTAGAAAGTGTTGTCTTTCTATGCATCTGTAGCTCATACAATGTAGGTAGGAAGACAAGAAGCCTTTTTAAAAAAAATATATATATATATGCTAATAAGTTCAAGTATTTTTGATTTTTGAATATTTGGTGCTACTATATTCAAGAAAATTCTCATTTAAATTTGTGTAAATTAAATATTAAAGGGGTTTCACTGTATCATTTTCATGCATGTATACAGTGTACTTCAGTTACATTCTAGGTGCAAGAGAATTAATATGTAAACTATTCAGTCTTTTTCTGGATATGAATGAAGTCAGTATTTGAAAATGAGAGTAAAATGACATTGGAAAAGGTATTTTTTACTCTGCATCATTTAATACTACCCAGGTATAATTAAAATTACATTAATGTTTGCTCCTAAAATTTCAAGTTGTTTGCATTTTTGAATACTGAAAAGATAATCATTAGAAGACACTGTGGGAAAATTCCAGCTGACTCAGATGGGTTGTGGCTTCTCAGTATTTATGATGCTTGGCAATACCGACATCAGTATTAGATCTTCTAGAAAAATGAAAATAGTGCAATTTGTTTCCAGAGCCCCATGGCTGTCAACATAATACTAGAGAGGCTAATTATCACAAATATCTCATCCAAGATGATTTTTATGTAACTAACTAGATGATAGACATCTGTGTATATACAACTAGACAGAAACATGCCTCTGTCAAAAGATGAGATGTGTCAAATGTAAAAATTTGTCAATATTTATAATTTAAACATTTTATAGGGGACTGAGCAGACAGAGAATTTATAATGATAGTAAAGAGTATTTTAAGTCCTACAGTGATAAAATCCCGTTGACAAATTAAATAACACTTGTTGCTACTTTCAGAAAAGGCATTGACACCTTTGAGGCAAATTTAATTAAATTTTGGCTAATGCATTTGCCTGCCGTTTGGGCTATTTATATATTTCTCTGTGAGTTTCTAGTTTGATAGCTATACATAATAAAAGTTTTTATTAACATGAAATTAGATTTTTCATCTTATTATTCTTCAATTGTATATTTTCTTAATATAAATAATGGAAAAGGCATTGAGCAATCTAAGACTCCTGGGATTTCCAATGTTCTAACATGTTCATTGCAAGTAACCTATTAAATAAAATAATTTAATATCTTCTTACTGTAGTAAGTCAGTAGTGTTTTAAACAGTGAAAAAATGCACAGCTAGTATTTGTTGCTAAATTTATATTCCTTTTTTGAGATCTCTAACTGGAGTACTCTGTGCAATCCAAGATTTATTTCTCACTTCAAATATATGTCAAAAATCTTAATATATATATTATGTTTTAAGATCCACCACATTGCCATCCTAAGCAATCCTTGTAAAGTTTTAAACTGTATCATAGTGCTTTAGGTTTCTTTTTCTTCTTCTTCTTCTTCTTCTTCTTCTTCTTCTTCTTCTTCTTCTTCTTCTTCTTCTTCTTCTTCTTCTTCTTTTTTTTTTATTAAACAGAAGGGCAATTAGTTTAGAAGTAACTTTCCTGTCATTTTCTTGATTAGTGCCACTTTACTGCCTGCATTTGGCAGATGGCTATTTCATTACTAATCAAGATGAAACTCTAGAGTAGTTCTGGCATTCAAATGGTATCTACTATTTTCAAAGGAATTGCTTGGGAATGACCACTGGCTAGGATTTAAGTTTTAAAAATATTACAATGCCAATGACTAATTAGAAACTCTCATTTATTATGCTCTGACATATTTTGGCTAAACCTTTGAGTTTAATGTATTTATTTAAGATCTACAATGTAACTATAATTTTTCAGAAAGTCATAGATATATAACAAGTGATATAATTCTGTATTTAAGGCTGGTTTACTCTGGAATTCAGATACTTGATTTTTAAATTCAATTTGTTCTAGAATTAATGATAGCAGGGTTTCTATTGTTTGTTTTCTATCAATGGGACTATATCTTTGTGTAGACATGATTTAAAGGATTAAACAGAATTTTAAAAGTGTTCCAGATAAATATATCCTTACGTAATTATTCTCATATGTTGTTTAGTATATTAACATTAAAATTATGAAGGGACACTTTATTAGGAAGAGCCAATCCAAAAGGTTTTAACAGACTACATAATGTTCCATTTTTAATCACAGTGACAACTGAACAAATCAACAGGCATTTATTAAGTGTTTATCGTGTGCCAGGTACACATAAAAAAGGTTGAATAAAACTGCATGCATTATATTCTGTTAAATTGCTAGTTAATTGTTTAAATAAAGGCTGCAGCTAAATGTTAAGCCTATTTCAAAGGTGCATTTACCCTGCGAAACCTTGGCTATATGTGGTCAAGGTAATTTTTACCTGCTGATCATAAAATACCTAGCATAAAAGGAAATACATTTAATAAGTACTTACAGAATTTTAAATGTTGCTAACAACATTCAACTCCAGCTAAAGATTAATTATAGACTTTCTAGATTATCCAAATTATGACTTTTCTCTTTTTTCTCCAGTGTATGTGTATATGTGTGTGTTTCTTTTTTCCTCCAGAAAATGTGTGTGTGTGTGTGTGTGTGTGTTTCTTTTTTCCTCCATAAAGCTTGGACAAAAACCAGTAACACTTTTTCATTTTAAGTTTCCAATTGTTGATCTCCTTCAGAGAAGATATGGAGATTATTTGAATAGAGTTCTGAGATGATTTGGGAGCCAATTTCATTTGTCTATGTTATCTTTACTTTGTGTTATCAAGGCTAATTAGAAGTTAGTTAAGAAAACAAAACATAACCTCAGTATACTAGTGACATCTAGTAATTTTGTTATAATTTCAAAGTAACTAGAATATTTATAAACATGTAAGTAAAAAGAAAACTAGAGAATATAATTTGGTTCTCTATAAAGGCCCAATTTGGTTTTACAATTAATACAAATGCTTTAAATGTACAGAGTGTGCCGGCAGTGGTGGCGCAGGCCTTTAATCACAGCACTTGGGAGGCAGAGGCAGGTGGATTTCTGAGTTCGAGGCCAGCCTGGTCTATAGAGTGAGTTCCAGGACAGCCAGGGCTACACAGAGAAACCCTGTCTCGAAAAAACCAAAAAAAAAAAAAAAACCAAAAAAAAAAAATTGTACAGAGTGGTTGAAGATTAAGCAGTAGGTGGGGAATATTAATAGAGCAGAAATAAATGGCACTACCATTTGAGATTGAGTCTGGTATATACAGTGAAGAGATTATAAAATAAATAACAGAAATGATACTCCTCCTGGTAATCTGTCATTTATTTTTAGATATGTGTCTAAGATTATGTGGATCTACCACTGGTAGGAAGCTTGAATTCCTTCTCTTTTAAAACCTATCAGTAAACACCAAAAATATATTAAAAGAAACTTCAACTTCTACCTATTTAAATCTGTTGCTATTACTGAGGATTGAAGAAAATCATTTGATTGAAGAAAAAAATTTAAAAATATAGCATGCAGGCAAAGAAAATAGCAAGACTATAGAACATCATTCACATTGATGAGCTATAAGCAGATGATAAAAAGTTATTCCTTTTAAAAGAGACAAAATCTTCTGCTTGCCCAAGACTAACTTTAAACATACAGGAATTCTTGATTGTCTACATAAATAGAGGATTCAAAGTCATATGGATATTTGAAACTCTATGCCTAAGTAAAATTTTACATAATATATTATAAAACCCTTTTTGGAATGGAGGTGGTGGATTTAATTACCCAATCATATATTGTATTAGGTTTATGAAGAGACATGAGAGAACAGAGTTCAGAGGAAACCAGTTTATTTATTTATTTTTTTAGCTTTTAAAATATGATAGTGATCCACATATAACTAATTGAGATTTATCTTCTTTATTTTGACATTTTGCATGGTGAGCTGTTGAATAATTATTGAAGATGTTATGTTTTGATATTTGCAGTTTCCACAGATTTCCCTAGATGTTATAATTTTAATACACTGGAAAAAACTATATATTTTTAAATTATTTTATTTATTTACATTCCAGCCATTGTCCCTGACCCCCACCTCAGTTTCTTATCCCATTCCTCCTCTGCCTTGCCTCAGAGAGGGTGTTCCATTCCCTTCCCAGGTATTCTCCTTCCCTGGGGCCTCAAGCCTCTCAAGGATTAGGCATATATCCCACTGAGACCAGACTAGGCAGTCCCCTGCTACACATGTGCCTAGGGCCTCAGACCAGCCCTTGTGTGCTCTTTGCTTGGAGGCTCAGTGTCTGGGAGTTCTCAGGGATCCAGGTTAGTTGAGACTGCTGATCTTCCTATGTGGTCCAGGTTAGTTGAGACTGCTGATCTTCCTAAGTTCTTCGGCTTCTTCAATCCTTCCCCTAATTCAGCCATAGGGGTCCCCAACTTCAGTTCAATGGTTGGGTGTAAATATCTGCATCTGTCTCAGTCACCTGCTGATAGAGCCTCTCAGAGGACAGCCATGCCAGGCTCCAGTCTGTAAGCACATCACAGTATCAGTAATAGTGTAAGGCCTTAGTGTCCCACCATGAGATGGATCCCAAGTTGAGCCTGCCACTGGATAGTCTCTTCTCCATTTTTATCCCTGCAGTTCTTTTAGACCAGAACAATTCTAGATCAGAGTTTTTGACTGTGGGTTGGTAACCCCGTCCCTCCACTTGAAGCCCTATATATTTACTGGAGGTGGACTCTTTGTGTACCCCTCTCCCCACTGTTGCGCATTTTGTCTAAGGTCACCCTCATTGAGTCCTGAGAGTCTCTCACCTCCCAAGTCTCTGGTACTTTCTA
The DNA here is from genome assembly GCA_019843965.1 of Rhynchomys soricoides. Classification (NCBI taxonomy): domain Eukaryota; kingdom Metazoa; phylum Chordata; class Mammalia; order Rodentia; family Muridae; genus Rhynchomys; species Rhynchomys soricoides. The sequence continues at coordinate 3,112,264 of JADRCH010007664.1, read as the reverse complement.
AAGAATCCCTCCACCTCCCACCTCCAGAGGCTGCATATTTCCATTCACTCTCTTGGCCCTCTAGGCTTCTATCCTGTCCTGCCTGCATACATACCTGTTCCTTTTCCCATTTCCCCTCCCCCTATTTTCTCCCACACAGGTCTCTCCTCTCCTCTGTCTCCTGTGATTATTTTGTTTGCCCTTCTAAGTGGAACTGAAGCATCTTTACTTGGTCCTTCCTGCTTCTTAGGGTCTGTGGGTTATATTCTAGGTATCCTGTACTTTTTGGCTAATATCCACTTATCAGTAAGTACATACCATGCATGTCCTTTGGAGTCTGGGTTACCTCACTCAGGATATTATTTTCAAGTTCCATCCATTTGCCTGCAAAAGACATGAAGTCGTTTTTAATAGTTGAGTAGTATTCCATTGTGTAAATGTACCACATTTTCTGTATCCATTCCTTTCTTGAAGGACATCTGGATTCTGTCCAGCTTCTGGCTATTATAAATAAGGCTGCTATGAACATAGAGGAGCTTATGTCCTTGAGATATGGTGGGGGCATCTTTTGGGTATAAATATGTCATTTATGAACTGCAGTTACAAAACTCAGGATTAATTTGCCAGAGTTTATGCCAGTCATAGAAATCTTAGAATTCTTAAGAAGGCAGTCATGGCAGTTGATGGGCATTGAGAAAGAAATGAAGTGTTGCACACAAACATAATTCTTCTTCTCCCATTATAATATTTATTAGTGTGATATCATATTATACTCCAAATATACTTTGGAATCCACAATTCTCTTGTCATGACTCCACAAGTAGGGTCTGGTCTTTAAAATTCACAGACTGGAAAATCACTACATGAGAACTTACCTGTCAGTTCTGGGCAAGACCATTTCTAATTATTCTATTTCTTTATCTTATGTTTTTGTTTGTGGTGCTTGCTATATGAATCCAGAGCTTCTTACATTCTAGGCAGGTCTACATCATTGAGTGGTACCTCCAGCCCTTTAGTTCCTTTTAATACTCACTGCAGTCTTGACACCATATCTATTTCAGTACTTAACAAAAAGGTTTCATTGATAGAATTAATACATTAATATATACATAATAAATAAAAAGCCCAGTTACTTGTTCTATTGGAGAAATTTTTGTGGCAGATTGAAAAAATAGAGATAAGGTAATTTCAGGAGGCTTTGAAATAATAGACAATGAATCTTCTGGAAATATTTATTAAATATTTTAATGATTGAATAGTTTAAAGTGAATGTAACATTTTTATTGACAAATCCAAGATAAGTTTATTTTTGATATGATGTAGCAACTTCCTCAGTATTTAAAAACACAAGTGTGGGCTAGAGAGATGGCTCAGCAGTTAAGAGCATTGTCTGCTCTTCTAGAGGTCCTGAGTTCAATTCCCAGCAACCGCATGGTGGCTCACAATCATCTGTAATGGGATTTGATACCCTCTTTGGTGTGTCTGAAGACTGCTACAGTGTACCCATAAATACAATAAGAACACAAGTGAAAAACTAACAGAGTAATTATACTTTTAATAAAGCTCCCAAATTAAATAGTGGTAATATTTCATTGCTATATGATGTCAACATAATTTTTAAATCCTAGCAGAATGATTTTCTATCATATATACTTTCTTTCTTTTACTATAAAGATATACTTAATCTTAGATGGTTCATAATTGTAAAAAAAAATCCTGTGTCTTCATAATTCTGTGTGGAGGTCTGTAAATTTTTAATAAATCTATAGTTGCTTTTAAAACAAATACTACTTTCCTTTTACTACTGTCAACATAAACAGTTTACCTCTTTGTTTTGTGACAGAGGGGAGGAGAGACCTGTGTGGGAGAGAAGAGGGGGAAGGGAAATGGGAAAATGAACAGGTATGTATGTAGGCAGGACTAATTATTTAGCTTTAAATAATTCTGTGTTGTCATTTGACATAATTTAATAAGGAAAATATAACAATCCATAATTTATGAAATACAGCATAATGTTGTGTCTAGTTTTAAACTTCCACTAAAAATGTCTTTGGTTAATTTGTTTATATGTGTAGCAATACTGAGATACATGTTTTCTAATTTCAATAAAATATTTTTCAGGTTTCTTTTAACTTTTTGATTACATTAGCTTTAGAAAAAGGTGACAGGCAGTAATTTGATGCCTAATATTCATCCATGGAACTTTACTTAAGTTATTTTCTTTGAACATGAAACAAATTGAAAGTCTTAGACTCTTTTATTGTACTTTAGGTATCCCATAGAGAGCAATATCTTAAAGCAAATCATTATTAGTTGAAACATTTTTGAAAATTCACTTTCCTTTTTGTACCTAGGTTAGAAGCTAGGATCGATATTTGAATCAATGAAAGGAGAGATAACTAAGTTCAAGACAGAAATTTGCCCAAAAAACCTTATCTTTACATTGCTATTTGTGACTAAATACTAATTCTATCATTCTGCAAATTTTAAAACAAGAGTATACTCTCAAAGTCTTGGCTTGTATTTATATGTTTATTCATTTATATGTATATGCAACAACAATGGTTAAAGAAAAGGAAGTTGTAGACCTAGGAAAAGAGTACTTATAAGTACTTACTATGTTTTTATTCCAGCAGTTTCAGCATTTTGGCTTGCAGTTTGAGATCTTTGATCTATTTGAATTTAATTTTTGTGCAGAATGACAAATATGGGTCTTTATTAATTATTCTTATGTTCATATGCATATAGTCACCCTTGGATTAATTTGTATGTGAGGGGAAAATTGTATGTTTCCATTATTTACCAGAAAGCTCTGGATAGATAAAAACCCCTATGATGTTTTGAGTACTTTAGAATTTCATGTCTCTACGTAAGTTCAAAGATTTGGCTCAGATAACCCAATCAGAGTGGGAAACCAACTTTGGAGATAAGAACAGAGTAGGAGTCCTCACTATTCAAGGAGAAAACTTAAAGTCCTATACACAACTTTAAGATTTACCAGAGGTTTCAAAGTAGATAGTTTTATGATGTGACACAAGCTAAAGTCGTCTGCGAGAAGAGAACCTGAATTAAGAAAGTTCCTCCATAAGATTGGGCTGTAGGCAAGCCTAAGACATTTTCTTAATTAGTGTTTGATGGGGTAAGGCCAGAACATTGTGGATGGTGTCATTCCCGGGCTGGTGGTCCTGTGTTCTATGGGAAGGCAGGCTGAGAAAACCATGAGGTTTCAAGCCAGAAAGCAGCACTCCTCCATGACTTCTGCATCAGTTCCTGCTTCCAGATTCTTGCCCTGTTTAAGTTCTTGTCTTGACTTCCTTCTATGATGAACAGTGATGTGGAAGTGTAAACCGAAGAAACCCTTTCCTTTCCAACTTGCTTTTGGTCATGAAATAGAAATCCTAACTATGACAGATTCCACCCTATCACTTGGTGATGGTCTCATGATAGGCCACCCAAAAGACTTCTTTCTAGAACAAAATTTGCGGTTATGGCTCAGAAACTAATCCTGGAGCAATAAGCCCTTCTGTGTCCTATCTTACCACTTTGAGGTCAAGGAGTCTTAAAAGTATTAGCTTGATATTTAGTGAGTTAACTGAAGACAGACAAGAATATCTACTGCATGACTGGATTTTCTATATATTACAGTCTTTATACTCTTAAGACCTGGTAAACACTGCTAAGTAAAACAACCAGTATTAAATATGGCACAGTGCTTACAATTGACAGCTCTGGATCTGGAACTCTAAGTTAAAATACTGATTCCACCACATCTTGTTTTGGATATTAACTTTTCTAAGAGCTTTGAATGTAGTTAAGTGGTTCCTTCATGTGTGCAGTCCAAAGTTCAATTCACTTTACAAGAAAAAATAAATAAAAATGGTAATAAAACTTCTTTCAAGTATCAGTTTTCTCATCAGTAGAACAGTGGAATACCTATCTTGGTTCAATTTTGTGAGAATTAAATGAGACAAATTATGCAAATTCTATAAGGAATCTAAATCCTTATAGAAAGTGTAAGGGTCAGTACTGACAATAGTTAGCCTTTTGAGGTCAATATCACCTGAATGACCCCGAAACTAACCTAGAAGCAGAGACATTCTTATTAAAAATATTTTTATTAATTATTTGAGAGTTTTATACGTTGCAGTTTGGTCATATTCTCAGCTTTGCAAGGGAATGGAAGAAAGTATGTCATTCTGTTTACAAATAGGACAATTTCAACCTGAAAGTCACAACACTAACACACTTACTAGATCAAACATGTCTCACAATATTAAGTTTAAAAAATAAAATGGGCTGCACTGCAGTTGTGCTTTATTTGGAAATACCATCATATAAATCCAATTATTCCAAGTGCTGATTTGGCCCCAAAAGATTATCTGTAGAGCAACTAGAATAAAGGCATGTTCCAAAATGGTTACTCATATATAAATACTCTTTTTATAAAGAAACATATTGTTTATTAGTTATTTTCTTTAGTTCTGTATTCTTAACAGGTGATCCAGAGACAAATGTTCTGATAAAATAAAACCAGCTGATAAACTGAGAAACTGTGCTGGGATGATCCTGTTCAGATAAATTAAGTTTAAATAAATGGTTTTCCTTAGCATGAAGAGCCTTGATTTCGAAGTGACTCATAAATGAGGAATAGCTCGAGAGCGAGCAGAGATATCAGTGACGTTAGTGGTTCCTATTAGCATTCTGATCACATAGGCCTTCTGTGACTCCCTTTCATTTTTTTCCTTTTCATTAAATCAGCTACTTGCTTTGTGTTCTTACAGGATGGTGAACTAGCTAGTTCATGTTATATTTTTAAACAGTGATTTATACTGTGGACATAATGAAAAATATAGGTAATAACCATTTTATGTATGTTTTACTAAAGTTCTTTGGGGCTGAGCTTTCTCCCAAAATTCTATTTGAACTTTCTCTGTAGGAAATCATATTTTAGAATTCTAAAATATGCATAAGACAATATATCTGACCGTTATAACAGAAATCAAAAATATACATTTGACCCAGTAGTAAAATGAAACTCATGAGTAACTTAATGTCTTTGATTGGATGAAGAAAGGGAGAGAAAATTAACAATACATTCTGATTATATAAGTACTTCACATTTTCATCACACGTTTATTACTGTCAAATTAGAGAAACAAAATGAGGTATTTACCATTACAATTAAAACTAGCCTTGGGAGCCTAAAAGAATGACTCAAAATGAGGTATTTACCGTTACAATTAAAAACAGCCTTTGGAGGCTAAAAAGATGACTCAGTAGTTAACAGTGCTGGCTGCTCTCCTAAAGAACACAGGTTTGAATCCCAGCATCCACATAGTGGCTAGAAATCATATATAACTCCAGACTCAGGGGGATTTGACATTATTTTTTGACCTCTGTGGGCCCTGCATGCATGTGGTACATAGACATATATCCAGGCAAACATCCATATACATAGAATACAAACACATGAAATATCATCATCATCATCATCAACAACAACACTTTAAAACCTTGGACTGCCATAGTCCCACTCTTCATATAAGCTGTGTCCCTGTCAAGGACTCAGGTGTGATACTTACAAAAAATGCTACATGGTCCAAAATCAGTCATGATTAAACAAATGATATGACTTCTCATTTCCTATACTCATTTCTTCCTTTTCATGTCTGATCTGCTTAGAAAACTCAAATGGTTTTATAATTTTAGATACTCCTATTTCAACATGTTAAGCTCTTAGGTAGACTGGCATTTTTCCTACTGAGTACTATCATCTTTAAAAGTTAAACGATTGTGAAAACCATAGACTGATGTGTTTATAAAAAGATAAAGAGATATTGTGCCCATGTTGAGGCATCCCCTTCCCTTGATGGACCAACCACACGACAGTATAGTATAGAATAGAGTTTATTCAGGGCATGGGGAGGGGAGCTAAGAAAGTAGTAGAGGCAGAGAAAGGCAGAGAGAGGGAGAGAAGTAGAGAAGTAGAGAAGTAGAGGCCCGCCATGATCACGTGGAGAGAGGGGGAAGGGAATGGAGAGAGGGGGAACAAGGGAGCAAGAGAGTAAGAGAAGCAAGAGATAAGAGAGAGAGGAGGGGGCAAGCACCCCCTTTTATAGTGGGCCAGGCCCACATGGCTGTTGCCAGGTAACTGTAGGGAGGAGTTTAGACAGAACGCTAACATAGACAAGTTTGTCAACATAAAAACCAGACCATGAGAAGCAATTTGATCTTATACCTCTCTTCTCTAATGAGGCTTCTTCAGGTCTTGAGAGAGAAGATTCAGTTTTGAGCCATCCTTTCTAAATGTTCCTGTTCAGTTGTTTCTTTGCACAGAAAATAAGGAAAACAGAGGTATTACACTTGATGTGCTTTTTGAAACGAAAGGCATATTTCCCTCATAACTTTCTGATATTGTTAAGAAAGAATGAGCACCTACTTTAAATGTACTAATTTTGAGGAAAAATATTACCTTAACATTTAAGCTACAGAGCACATATATTTTTAAATTGATCTACAAATAGCACTTTGAATTGTTATTGACTCTGTTTTGCAAATGAAACAATTGAGGTCTAGAAATATTAGATAGTGCTTTCAAAGTAATTAAGCAAGTTGCAGAAATAAGACAGTCTGATTTTTGAGGAAAGAGAAAACCCGAGAAACTCAGATGGGAGAAATAACTTAAATCATCTGAGACTTGAGAAGATTTAATTTGGCCCTGCCAGAGGTAAGTGGCTATGAGACTCCTAGTGTTTTTCCCAATCTAATGCGGGAATTTTCAATGTAGCCTAATTCAGCATAGTTAAATATTCAGTTACAATACACCTAGGGAAAATGATGGTGAAATTAAGTATATTAAATACATCCATTCAGAATCAATGAATGTTAATACATTTTGAAATATCTCATTTGAAGGAAGCAAATCACAACTTTGCATAAGCAAGAAAAAGATGAAATAACATCTGCTTTTAAAATATAAATACAAATTTTATCATTGTTTTTCTCATATATATTAAGATGCAGTTAAAAAGTTTATATATATATTTTCATCTTTTGCTGGAAACCTCAGTTGATTTCATACCTTCACTATTACAAATATTGCTACAATGCATATGCTATTCTTTGGATATATACCCTTAAGATAGACTTTTGACTGATTGGGGTGTTCATTTTGTGAGGAATTTTCATGTTGTTTCCTATAATAGTCATACTAATAGATATTGCTACAAATAGTACATAAGAAGTCCCATTTTAGACACCTCTTTCAACACATTCGGCTCTTCATATGATTATAACAGCTGTAAGTTGATACATAATTGTGTTTTAATGTATATTTCCATAATTATTGTTGATGCTGAGTCATTTTTCCTATACCATTAGCTGTTTGTATGCCATCCTTTCATAACTCTCTATTCAGGCCCATTCTTCAGATTTTGAGCAAATTATTATTTGTTTTCAAATTGGTTGATTGACTTCTTTATGTATTTCAGATATTAGCTCTCCAACAAATAGTTGGTTTGCAAATATATTTTCTTATGCCTGACATTATCTTTTGCTTTGTTTTCTGTTTCTGGCTTTTGCCATTGATGTACAGAAGCATTTTATTTGCACATAATCACATTTGTCTAGTGTTTTCTTTGTTATTTGTGCTTTTTTTTGGCTTTTAAACTCATATCCTAAAAAAGTAACTCACAAAACCAATACTAAGATTTTTCCCTATGTACTTTTGTAGTCATTTTACAGTTTCACATCTTAAATTTAAATCTTATGTATATTTTGGTTGATTTTGGAAATGGTGTGAAATAATGTGCTTTTTAATGGTCATTACACATATATTTAAATTTTTTGATACTTTATTTACATTTCAAATGGTTCCAAATCTCCCCTTTGGAACCTCCCTATCTCCTCCCTCCTCCCCTGCCTCTATTGGGGTATTCCTCCACCCACCCACCCATCCACTCTCATCTTCCGTCCTTGGCATTCCCCTATACTGGGGCATCTAACGCCCTCAGGCCCAAGGGCCTCTCCTCCCCCTGATGACTGACAAGACCCTGCTCTGCCACATATGTGGCCAGCACCATGGGTCCCTCCATGTGTATTCTTTGTTTAGTGATTCAGTCTCTGGGAGCATCAGGAGGTCAGGCCAGTTGCTACTGTTGCTCCCTCCTTGGGGCTGCCAACTCCCTCAGCTCCTTCAGTCCCTTCTCTAACTCCTCCACCTGGGACCTCACACTCAGCCCATTGTTTGCTGTGAAGTGACTCTTGGGTATTCCGAACTTTTGGGCTAATAACCACTTATCAGTGAGTACATACTGTGTTCATTCTTTTGTGACTGTGTTACCTTGATCAGGATGATATTTTCAAGTTCCATCCATTTGCCTGGGAATTTCATGAAGTCATTGTTTTTAATAGCTGAGTAGTATTCCATTGTGTAAATGTACCACATTTTCTGTATCCATTCCTCTGTTAAGGGACATCTGGGTTGTTTCCAGTTTCTGGCTATTGTAAATATGGTTGCTATGAACATAGTGGAGCATGTATGTGTCCTTATTAACTGTTGGAGCATTTTCTGGGTATATGCCCGGCAGTGGTATAGCTGGGTCCTCAGGTAGTATTATGTTCATTTTTATGAGGGTATGCCAAAGTGATTTCTAGAGAGGTTGTATCAACTTGCAATCCTACCAACAATGGAGGAGTGTTCCTCTTTCTCCACATCCTTTCCAGCATCTGCTGTCACCTGAGTTTTTAATCTTAGCCATTCTGACTGGTGTCTCTATGTATTTTTTGTAGTCATTTTACAGTTTCACATCTTACATTTAAATCGTATGTATATTTTGGTTAATTTTGGAAATGGTGTGAAATGTTTTATGCAGATAGAATTATCAACACTATTTATTGAAAAATTTGTCTTTTTTCCATTTTATGTTCTTCAGAACATTGTTAAAGATCAACTGTTCAAAATTTCATGGGCCTTTCCCCTAGACTTTCTGTTCTGTTGGTTGGTTGATATATCTTCTTTTATCCTTGCCTCATGTTGCTGTGATTACATAAGAATTGTAGTATAATTTTATTGATTTTGTATTGACAGAACCTTACAATGTAGTCTAGGCTTGTTTGAAAGTTATTTAAGCAGCTGGAGCTGGCCTTGAACTCACAGCAATAATCCTGCCTCAGCTTCCTGTAGGGATGAATCCTAAGCCTGTCTGTAGTATAATTTTAAATCATGTAGCTTGATGTTCCAGCTCTGTTCAGAAAGCACATTCTTGGTCAGAAATAACTTGGTTTTTAAGATAGGCAAACATGCTATTATTACATTCTAAAAAGAATCCACTACCTTAAGGATACACACCCAGGGGTTTTGAGATTATTACATATATTATGTTATTTCTTTCAAGAACATGAAATATTGACAAGGCACTCAGTTTTCTCTTATGTGTAACTACTTTTCTGTGGTGAGAACACTATCTTCCCATGACGTTCAATCATTAAAAGCCTTTGGGATTTTCTTTACAAATAGAAGGCAGAGAATTTACAGGATGTAAAATAGAGAACTGAGAGTAAGTGTTCCGAAGCTACACGTATAACATTGTTGGTATTTTTAGTACTTGCTAGTTTGGCATTAGCATCTGTATGTTTAATTTTTTTTTTCAACAAGTCCTTTGATGAGAATACTATTTAGCTTGTTTGATAGTAAAAAGATTTACTCAGGAAAGAAGCCAGCATAAACATTAAGCTTTTGAAGGAATTGTACTGATATTTTAAAAGAGCAAAAACATTTGGCATAGCACTGGCTCTCTAGCCAAACTATGAAGTAGGGCATGCTCGTTTGAGCTCAACTTCCCATTTTGTTTCTCAAATAGCATTGAGGCGTTTTATTTTCCTAATATCCTTTCCCTTTAACTACGTATCAACCTGAAACTTGAACGAGCTCTGCCTCAGCATATTGCCTAGAGAACTGATGAACCACCAGTACATTGCTGATAACCACAAAAGAGGTTCAATCTTTCATTCTCTAGTACTTTTAGATTATACCATAGGTAGGAGTGAAATATGTCACCTATTGTGACATGCTTCTAGCTACTATGGAATTTGAGGGCTGGTATATATGAGTTTAATCACTCTCAAAAATATTGTGTATTAAAAATATTGTGTATAAAAACATTTTGTATAGATGTGGTTGTTGCTTGCACATATACTGAAAATTTTAGCAGAAACATTAAAAACTAAAAGGTTTAATGTGACAGAGAGGAAGAGGGAGTTGTAGTTCAAATCAATGATATTGATTTCAAAATATGAGATTGTTCTACACTTAGCTTTGTAGTAATGAGTTCTAGAATTAGTGACATGTAAAACTCAGCATAACGGTTCTCACAGGGATAATTTACATTTTCCATTGTTTACTAGTAAATATATAGTAAGTGATATACTAAGATTCTAAATCAATCCTTTGGGATGAGATAAACAATCCAATTGTAATATATTAGAACTTCCATGAAAAGTTTGATCCACTCTCCCTACTTTTTTCCATCCTTTTAATTCCATGGAACTCAAGTTTCTTTGTTCCCATGCCTCTTCTCCCACCTCCCCACATCTATCTACCTTTTTCATTATCTCATCTATTTATTTTCCACATTGAAACTTCTCTTATGAGCCAGGCAGTGGTGGCGCACACCTTTAATCCCAGCACTTGGGAGGCAGAGACAGGCGGATTTCTGAGTTCGAGGCCAGCTTGGTCTACAGAGTGAGTTCAAGGACAGCCAGGGCTACAGAGAAACCCTGTCTCAAAAAAAAAAAAAAAAAAGAAAAAGAAACTTCTCTTATGAATAAATACTTACATAGCTTTCTGTGTGCAAAAAAATCTGGAAGTAGATGGCTTTGCTTCAATTTATGAATCTACCACTTTACTTATTTATATAAACTTTGTGTCTTTTCTGTTTTTCAAAATGCAAGCCTATGAATTTAATTTTGGCATGACAATGGCGATTCTAAAGATCTCTTTATTCTCAGTTTCTGATAATTGAGCTCTCTCTCTCTCTGTCTCTCTCCCCTGTGTGTGTATGTGACTACAACTAGTGTTTGAACATGTGTTAAATGAGTCAATTTACATAATAAAAGCTAAGATAATTTTATTTGTATGTATTTGTTCTAACTTCCTTAAGATAGTAACACATAATTTTAGAAAAAACTATGTTGGATTAAACTCATTTAATGAGCTTTAAAATGGGATGTGATGGAAAACATCTATCACTCCAGCACTTGGGAAGCCAAGGCAGGAGGTTCTTTATTTCCAGGATAGTCTGGATTACAATAGTGAAATTTTCTCACAAGAAAGATTACAACCATATTTTTCCTTTTTTTTAAAGTTATTTATTTATTCATTTTATATCCCAATATCAGCGCCCTCTCTCTTCCCAGTACCCTCTCATACATATCTTCCCCCCATTCTTCTTTCCCCTTTTCCCTTGAGAAAGTGGAGCCCCCCTCTGGGTATCTCCTTCCTATCCTCCACTAACACCCTCCCCACTGATCCCCATCCCTCTCAGCACATCAAACCACTGCAGGACTAGGCACATCCTCTCCCACAAAGGCCAGACAAGGCAGACCAGCTAGGGGAACAAGATCCACACCCAGGCAGGAAACAGATTTAGGGACATTCCTTTCTTCAGTTTTGAGGGGACCTGCATGAAGACCTAGCTGCACATCTGCTACATATATGCAGGGGTTGTGGGGACGGGTAGATCCAGTTCATGCTTGCTCTTTGGTTAGTGGTTCAGTCTCTGGGACCCCCCCCCCAGGGGTCCAGGTTAGTAGACTCTGTGAAGTCCTTGTCCTCTTCAGGTCCCTTAATCCTTGCCCCACCTCTTCCATAAGACTCTCTGAACTTCATCTAATGTTTGGCTGTGGGTATCTGCATCTCTTTCCATTGGCTGCTAGGTGAAGCCTCTCAGAGGACAGTTATGCTAGGCTCCTGCCTCCAAGCATAACAGAATATAATTAATAGTGTCAGAGATTTGTTCTTGTCTATAGGATGAGTCTCAATTTGGGCAAGTCATTGGTTAGCCATTCCCTCTGTCTTTGTTCTTTGTCCCTGTATACCTTGTAGGCAGGACACATTTTGGGTCGCAGGTTTTGTGGGTGGGTTGCTGTCTTTACCCTTCCACTAGGAGTCCTGCCTGACTACAGGAGGTGGCCACTTGAGAATCCATATCACTCACTGCTAAGAATCTCAGCTAGAATTACCCCTATAGACACCCTGTGGTCTTCCCCCTCCTTTTCCCACCCCCACCAACTGCAGATTTCTGTTCTCTCTACCCTGCTCTCCCTATACCTGATCCATCCCCTGCCTCACTCCTCTCCCCAGTCTCTCTCCCACCCAGTTCCCTCCCTCCCTCCACCTCTAATTTTATTTCCTATTCTAAGAAAGATTCAATGATCCTCCTTTGGGCCCTCCTTGTTATCTGGCTTCTTGGGAGTCTTGGGATTTCACTGAAGTTATCTTGTACTTTATGGTCTATATCCACTTATTAGTGAGTATATACCATGCATGTCCTTTTGGATCTGGGCTCAGGATGATATTTTCTAGTTCCATCCATTTGTCTAAGAATTTCATGAAGTCATTGTTTTTAATAGCTGAGTAGTATTCCATTGTGTAAATGTACCACATTTTCTGTATCCATTCCTCTGTGGAGGGACATCTGGGTTTTTTCCAGCTTCTGGCTATTATAAATATGGCTGCTATGAACCTAGTGGAGCATGTGTCCTTTTTATATGTTGGAGCATCTTCTGGGTGTATGCCCAGGAGTAGTATAGTTGGGTCTTGAGGTATAACTATTCCAAGATTTTTGAGAAACTGCCAAACTGATTTCCAGAGTGGTTGTACAAGTTTGCACTACAACTAGCAATGGAGGAGTGTTGCCCTTACTGTACATCCTCACTAGCATGTGTTGTTGCTTGAGGTTTTGATCATAGCCATTCTGATGTAGTATAAGGTAGAGTCTCAGAGTAATTTTGATTTGCATTTTCCTGGTGACTAAGAACATTTAATATTTCTTTAAATGTTTCTTGGCTATTAGAGATTCCTCTGTTGAGAATTCTCTGTTTAGCTCTATACTCCAGTTTTAAATTGGGTTATTTGGGCTGTACATTTTTTTTTTCTTAATCAGTGTTCATTGAATATGAATTTGGTTTCCTGGCTAGTTCTTCTTCTTCTTCTTCATCATCATCATCATCATCATCATCATCATCATCATCATCATCCACATCCTTCTCCTCCTCCTCCTCTTCTTCTTCTTCAACATCATCAACAACAACAACATCAATAACATCATTTAGCTTCTCTATAAAGTTAGGTGATGCCTTCAACAGTTACTAATAATGTAGGGCTGTCAGTCTTCACACTAAGCAGCCCTTGTCAATTATGCATACATCTTTACAGTTTTCTGGTTTTGTCAGGTGTCACTTATTGCCACTCTTAAAGTATACATCAGCATCTTGATCTAAGAAATTGGAATACAGTTATTTCCTATTTTACAGGGCTTTTATTTAATTTGTATTATCTAGTGTGAAAATGGCTTAGAACACTTCCTGGTTTAAGTATTCAATAAATATTTTAGGTTTTATTATATGGAATAGGTATAATTATATATTATAATACATATTATAATATATATTATTTTATAATTATAATATATTATAAAATATAATATATAATACATATATTTTCCTAAGATATTTCAAAGCACTGATATTATCAGAATTGATACTTAAGTTTGTTCCTACTTCTATGATTATCAGTCTCAGTGTAGATACCTTATTTTCCTCTACAAATCTTCACTCCATATCTAGATGCCTAATGTTTTCAACCCACTTTTCATGTGTTACGTAAGATTGTGTTTCTCTTTTTTTCCAATCAATTCTTTATCTTCCATATATTTAGTAGTCTTAGTCTTTACTGTATCTGATCTCTCTTTGTCCACTGGTTATAGTCTATACTTACTTTTAGAAGATTCTTTCTTTGGTTTAAATTGTCCAGTTCTATTAGTTACTCTGGTTTTAATCTTAGTTTTGCTTTCATAGCACTTTTCAATTCTTTCCAGCAAGTGTGTATGTGTGTGTGTGTGTGTGTGTGTGTGTGTGTGTGTGTGTGTGTTGATGAGTATATGTGTGTATGTGTTGAAGCCAGAGGCTGATGTTGGGTGTCTTTCTCACTCAGTGTATTTTTCAAGACAGCATCTTTCACTGAACAGGGACCTCTCTACTTTCGCTAGATTGGCTGGCCAGCAAGACCAAGGGATCCTTGTCTCTCTCCATACCTAATGCTGGAATTAAAAATTCATATCCCATGACATGCTTTTGTACATTACTGCTGAGGATTGAACTTAGCTTCTCATGCCTGTCTGGCAAGCATTTTTATGACAAAGCCATCTCCACGCTCCTCATTTTTCAACTCTGTAAATGTAATTGTATGGCATGAACCTTGCATTCAGAAATATCCCAAGCCTATCTCTGATATTTACAAGCTGTGCAACAATAAATGTGTCAACATATCTCAAATAATTTTCTCAGTGAGGAAATGGGAATAAAAATAACTACCTAATACAAGTCCTGTAAGAACAGCAAAATAGATTTTCAAAGAGCATGGTACAAGTAATACTCTGCTTTTTTGATCTTTTACATAGAAATTATCAGTTTGGGAAAATTCGTTGAGCTTATGAAATGTGCCTTTTATTAGTCCTAGTGCAGTAAAACAAAAAATGCTTTTACTTGAAAAAACACTAAATAAATGTTAATACAGTTTCTGGTATAGAACAAATGTTCAATATTTTTTATTAGTAGTTCTTGAAGGCTGGATTCAATTTCTATCACTCCAAATTCATCAGTGATCTCTAATCAATATATTCCAGAATATAGTTGCAGAATCAGCACTATCATTTTGGATCTTTTTCTCCCACTGACTTTTTCAATATTTCTGGATCATCCCATTCAAATACTAATTGATACAGCCAAGATTTTTTTATTTAGTAGATTTTTATTTTATAAATTTCTGTGCATAGTTGTGTTTCTGCATATACATTTATGTGGACTATTTTTTTTATTCTTTTCTGTATTTGTAAGAAGACAACTTACCAAGAAACTAGCCAAAGGAACTAGCTTTTTTAACTTTTTATTTTTGAGATAAAATGTCAGTTTGTAACTTAGACTGGTCAAGAACTCCTGTCTCTACCTCTCAAGTGCTGGATTATAGATATTTACTGCTGAAATTGGCTTAAAGGAGGTGGCTTGAAAGGGTTATTTGAACTGAAAGCAATAGATGGTGAAAGATTTAGGGACTACTATCACTGAGCAATAGTTTAATTCCAGTAAGTAAATGGTGTCAGGGCAGTGCCTAGAGACATGCATATTTGTCAGAGAAATAGCAATAATAGGAATAGGGGAAAAGAGACATTTGTAAAGACGTATTTTTTTTGTTGTTTTGTTTTGTTTTGTCAGAATTGTTTTCTGTCCAGAGAGCTAAACCTTATGCCTGTGATATGCATATAATTTCCATTAATCTCTGAAGGAGAAGAGTCTCTGAAGGAGATGAAATAATTGCAATAAATTATGAAAACATTAACTCTCTGATATTCCTATTGGAGCAGTAATAGCTAAAACACTAAGTGGGAGTGTATAAAAAAAGGTTCAAGTCTCAGTCTTTTTTCCTTGTCATATGGTGCTGCATTGGGCAAATAATTTAATCTTGAACATCAGCTTCCTCATCTTCTGATAGATATTAACAGTCTCTCCTCCCAATCATTTTCAAAACTTTGCTGTCAGGGCTCAAATAAGATAATATATGTAGGGATACTCTGAAGCTCTCATGTCACCACACAGATGCAGGGAATGATTTGTAAGGTACTTGTTACATATCCCCTCCCATCCAGCTGCCATGTGACTGGATGCTACTACACTACAGCACATAACGTCAGAGAGAGCAATGACCAGTAAACGGATGAAGGCTGTTGCTTAGGGAAGTAGATCTGATTTGGGAAGCATTTCTCAGAGTACAGACCTGGTGGCAAGCTGTGTCTGACTTGTAAGAGTCAGTGTTGTTTGAATTCCATCTTGAACGTGAAAACCTGCTGTTTATTTATAGGTGAGTCACTTTTTCTTATAAATTTATAGTTGAATCATGTTAAGCAACTGTGCCTGTTCTGTATCGATGAAGAAAATAGGAAAGAGAAAAAGTGGATTGTTTTTTGTTGTTGCTGCTTTTATTAGCTAATAATGTAAAGATAAAAGATAGATGTTTTAAAAAATAAAGAATCAATTAAAATTGTATTATATATATATCTTCAGAAACATATTTCTGAATTTCTACCATGCAAAACTGTATTTTGCTTAGGAAGACTTAATTTCAGGGATGCTTGAGAAAATGATTTTAATTGATATTTTATGGCCTTATTGTAGAATAATTGTAGAATAATAAAATAATAGATGCATCTAAGGTACGCAGTGTGATGTTTTGGCTTACATGTACATTGTGACATGATTATCATGATCAAGATTATTAACTTTTGACATAGTTGTCTTTTCTGTTTTATAATGAGAACACTTATGATCTGCCTCTGATGCTTTACTGTTAATAAATATGAAGCAAGCAATACATTATTATCTATATTCACCATGCTGAATGTTAGGTTAACTGAGTTTTTTTTAAAAGAAATGGAATTGTTTCCGTTTATGCAAATCAGATGTCTATCTTGTCTGAGGTACTTGAACCTTACAAAGAAAGAGAGAGGAAATATGAATTAATTGTGATTACATAGTTAAATTGAATTCATGATTTCATTTATATCATAATAAAAAAGAAAAATGTGCTGTAGCATTTTTATCTTGTCCTGCTATGTGGTAGAAGAGACGAGGAAAACTCATGTGTGTGTGCGCGCGTGTGTGCCTGTGTGTGCGTGTGTGTGTGTGTGTGTGTGTGTGTGAGAGAGAGAGAGAGAGAGAGAGAAAGAGAGAGAGAGTCAATGTATGTGTGCTTTTATGAGAACAACATATTCAGAATATCTTGAAACGGTGTAAATGTTTTAATAATGTATGATGTGGCTGTTATTGTGAAAACTGTGTCAGAGAGTCTGTGCAAATATTACCCTGGTAGTAATAGGACCACCATTAACATGTAGTTTTTATTTTTCTCACAATGAGCTATTGAATTTTTATTAAGTTTTGGTTTTTAATTACTGTGAAGCTAACATATAATGGTGGTTTGTCTTACTAAGAATTCATGTTTGTGTTCTGCAAATGGTATATCATTTGTTGGAAAAATCAAGAAGGTGCATGTGAAACTCCTTTGAAATCTGTGACGCAATATTCATAAACAGTAATACTATTATCCCCACATCGTTTACTCAAACCCCTCTACTTAAAATTAGAGGATTTTAGGTTATTTTATATATCTGCAATGTTTTATTCTTAGTTTGCTTGCTTTTTTGCATAAGCAACCATATGTTTTGTGTGTGTGTGTGTGTGTGTGTGTGTGTGTGTGTGTCATATAGCATTTGAAAGGATAAACACAGTGGGGCAGGAAGCATAATTAAACCTTGCCAGGTCTTTGTGATTGACATTACACAAAGCTATTGTTAAATTACACATATCTTAAGAGGGAGGTTGGCAATAATTATTAACAAATTAGCACACATCAGTTTATCAGATTAACTTGCAGGATGCTGAAACCTTAGCAATAAAAACAAACTAAATATTATGCCCTAAGTCTAAACAAAAGTTCTAAATAAAAATGCTCCTTTGATTAAATAACAAAAAGTAAGGTTACAACAATTTGAATGTGCCAATTCTAATCTAGCGTCTATGTCTGTACTCAAATACTGAACTCTAAGATAATTTCACTGCAAACATCCCAAAGTCATGTCAGTAATAATAATTACAACAGTTTACATGTGTGCTGTCGACATACATAAAATGAGCAAGCAGGAGAGAAGCTACGTTGAGACATCTGATAAAGATAGTAAACATCTACCTCTGTAAAAATGGACATGAGCCAGCATATTTTTCCCTGCTTGCTAACTGGCTCTAATAATTTCATTTGGTCTGAAGTGATTCATGTATATTCATGCCTGTAAAGTGCTTTTTTTCTGTGTTGAATCTCTTCTGCCCACTCATCATCATTTGCTTTCCCTCGCTCATCATTAGTATTTGGATCCCCCCCCCCCCAAGTCTTTGTGCATAGATCCTGAAAGACAAGCCTATTTGTGAGTTCACAAAATTCTCTACTCTTTTGAGGTGCTTTAAAAATACAGTATGTGTGAGGAATTTATGGAAGTACTACAGTGGGGTATAGATGATTAGCCCTTAGCTCCCCTTTCCCCCCACATGTGATTTGAAACAAGTATTTTTATATGGGCCTCAGTTTCCCCATCTGTAAAATGAAAGAAATGTATCCCATTATTTACCAGATTAATTTCAGCTATGTTCAGAATTCATTAATTCTCTTTGTTGGACCAGACAGCCTTTTGGGGGGGACATGAAATTCCCCGGGGAACCGTTTATTCAGTGAATGTGGGTATTAATAGAAAGCTTGATTTACTTCATTGTCGTCACTTTAAGATGTTTCCTTTCATAAAGGATTAAAAAATATGTGCATTTACCCACCATGGCACGTCTGTCGCCCACAGCTTCAATAACGCTTGGTGCAGGAAAAAAAGGGATTTTTTTTCAGATACGACATCGAGGACTGCAAGACCAAACATAAGAGTATAATTTCAGCTTTTTGTGAAACGGAGGATACAGATTCAGATTTACAGCGTCCAGGGGTCAAGGGATGTGGGTTATTTTTGTTTTGTTTTTATGACCACTTAGACTCCTGTGAAATACAATAATTTATCTCTCAGTGTGAAAACAGGGCACTTCCGTGGGTCTCCTTTAAACCCACAGCATCTCCGTCCACCGAACGTTACCACGGGGGAACTACTTGAACTAATCCGAAGCATCCGCGGAACATTGGGTAACTACAAAAGACCCTAGTTCTAGCCTTTCCCGACTCCTCCGCCCTCACCCCGAAGTCAGGACCTCGATTTTATGGTGTGTAAAGATTAGGAAAAGGAGAAGTAGGTTTCCCACAGCCTTTAGGAAGGGGCACGTCCTCCCTTTGACTTGGGTCTCACGGAACAGTCCCTTTTATTTGAGAGTCTGGGGCCACCTGTTGCTTTCGACTTAAGTTTTCTTCCTCCGCTGGCTTCACGCTCCCTCGGCAAGTGCCGTGGGCGTGTGTTTATTGTCGTGAGACTCCCTCAGGCTCTCTGTCAGCTTTTCCGACAGTTCGGAAGGGCCAGCAAACTTTGAAGGCAGGCTCCTCCGCGCCTGCAGGGGGCAAGGGTCAAGCCCGGGCCGAGGCGCCGTGCTGCGCACGCCCCCGCGCCCCTCCGCGGAGCAGCCGCTACGTCACGTCGACGGCAAGCGGAGGTTCCCCAGCACGCGCCGGCAGTTGACTGTGAGCGCGGCCAGGAGCGCGACGCGGCAGAGACTCCGTGGCCGGCTCCGGCCGCTGAGGGGGCGAGGCGGCCCCTTAGCGACGACAGGGCTAGGGGAAGAGGCGAGTACGGGAGGGGGCCCGCTGGGGTCCGAGGGGCTCGGGTGGCGGCGGGGCTGAGGTTCACGCTCTGAGGAAAAGCCACCTCGCGGGCTGGCCGGAGCGCGCGTGTTCCGGGAGGGGAGAGGCGCGGGAGCTGGCGCGAGGCGCTGTGGGGGCGGAGGGAGGCAGCGAGCGCCCGCAGGCCGCTGGGGGGCCCCCCGGGTGGCCTCCTGACAGGGACACTGCCTTGACGTCGTCGCTCAGCTTCGCGCTTCAAGCGGGCGTGAAGAGAGCGAGAGGGAGAGCAGAGGCGGAACTTCGGCTGAGGACGGGAGCCGCGAAAGAGTCTGGAGGGGAAGAAGGCGAGGGCGGGAAAAGGGAGCGCAGCGGCGCCAGGTTGGTCCTCTGACGGTTTGGGCCCCCGCGGCTGGGAGTTTGACTCGCCGTCTCTGAGGTGAAAAGCCCCGAGATTTCTCTCCGTGGTTAGGCTCTGGGCACAGTGGGGAGGTAAAGACAGGAAAGGGGGCGTGGGTTCTGGGAAGGCAGACTTCAGCTCAGTCTTAGGAAAAATTCCCACAAAATTTCGCTGTTGGCAAGCCTTGGGGTATCATGCCGGCCATTCCAACCTTAGGATGTTGGCCTCCCCCCCCCCCCCCCACGACCGGGGATGGCTTTTGATTAGATAGCAGTCCAACAGCCCTTTAAATGTCTAAATCTCCAGAGCCCATGATTCACCTTTTATGATCCTTGTCAGCATTATTTATATAATTCTCTTACAGAAATAACCGTGGTCAGTTCAGCTGCTGTTGTAAAATTTGGTCTGCTTTAAATTTTAATGCCTTAATGTCTTGGATGTGGTAATAGGACATCTATTGTGTATTTAAACTACATACGGCTTAATTAGAATGCTAATAATTAGGGGCCCTCCAGTTTCCAGCGTAGAACCCTACACAGGCTGTAGACCCAAGCCCTTCAGCATAAAGCAAGGTTAATTAGCTCTTTTCAAAGCTAGACAACATACATAGGAATAGACTCTGAGGTCTTAAAAGAACATTTTCCACTATTTTAGACCACAAATATTTTACTTTTAAATTTTATTTTGCTTGTTTTTGTTTTCTTTCTTTTATTTTCATTCTTAAGAGCAGAGATAAGAACCCTGGGTGAATGTTTTGTATAAACAGACATATGGATTTGCAGCAGTCTGAGAAAACAGGCCACAGTCCTCTTATCTACAGTTAAAAGAAAAAGCAGAGGGTGCCAGAAAGGCAAAAATCAAATCATTTGAGTAGATTAGAGAAAAGAATGGAGAAAATTATCCCCACTGCATACTGAAGACCCATTTCTTTGAAATTAAAGGCCTTTGATGATGCTCTGAAAACACAGCAGTACTACATGATTTAAATTAGTGAAATTCCTCATGCTGGGGCATATAGTGAACACACTTCACTTGCTTATTGAATGTACATATGTACCTGAATGATGTGAAATATTGTCGGTCTTATTGGAACAAACTTTCTGTTGAATGTCAGCATTTATATGAATGTCATATTAATATTAATTTTATTTTTTACATCGTAACTGAGGAAAGCTTTCATAGTTCACTGTGGTGCTTATGTAAATCTCCTTTATTTTATCTCCCACCCTCCCTATTCTATATAGTCTCTGCTATCCTCCTATTTCCTGCTGGTGGATGCCTTGCTGCTTTCATC
Organism: Rhynchomys soricoides; assembly: GCA_019843965.1. Lineage (NCBI taxonomy): Eukaryota > Metazoa > Chordata > Mammalia > Rodentia > Muridae > Rhynchomys > Rhynchomys soricoides. The sequence goes on along the minus strand of JADRCH010007664.1, from coordinate 3,091,009 downwards.
TGTATTTTAAGACAGCTGACGATCTGACAGTAAGCACCAAGATTTTTTTTCAGATGTTTCATCAGTTGCCTTAGTAGTTTGAGATCATTTACTAAGTGACCCTAATACTTGACTGAAAACTTTAACCTTGTGTTGACAATGTAGTAATTATTAGTTTTCAATAAATGAAAAGTAAGCACAATTGAAGTTGACTACAATCATCCCCACCAAACTCCAGTGCACTGAACCAATGGATAGGAGGCTCTGGTTAAAGTAAATGGTTTAAAAAATGGATCACAAAACAAAACGAGGTTATATATCTGGGTAAGACACAGATAGGGAGGAGCATGGGCTAAGGAGAGAGGGAGAGAGATTAGAAATGTTGGGGAAAATAGCCAGAATGCAATATAAATATATATGAAATTCTCAAAGAACTAACTTAACAAAATATTGTGCCCACAATTCACTTTATCCACAATTTTACCTATTTAATAACCAGATATGGCTAATAACTACCATATTAAACAATGCTAGTGTAGAAGATTTTGACATTGTTGAATGTTCTATTAGACGTTCTAGAAAAATTCTGTTAGCACATGCCATTTCTTCAATTTGAGAGTGAAATTCAAACTCAGTTTTATTGAAGAGCGAGATAGAGGTAAAAGAAATACTTTGCAGTAATCTAAGAAATGATTATGGAGACAAGGGTCTGAATAAATTGGGCTAAGTGAGGAGGGAAAGAATGGTGGTAGAATTAATCTAGTGTGATCATCTTCATTAAGGCCTACATTTAATATTTGTTAGACAATTTTGTTATTTTAGAGCATCTTTTAAAATATGAATGTTTATGGTTTATATTTTGCAACGTATTACTATATAGTAATACAATTTAGTTAAAAGGTAGAAATAAAAGGGAAAACAGGTTTAGAGTGTCTTTCCTATCGCAATATTATAGGCTTTTTTAAAATTTTTCTTTTGTTCTATTTTTTTTGTGTGTGTGTCTTTTGAAATATGGTCTCACATAGCCCATGTTGACCTCAAATTCTCCTAAATACCTCAAATACCTAGCCAAAAGAATGAGCTTGAATTCCTGATCCTTCTGCGTTTGTCTTCCAAGTCCTGGAATAGTGTGCCACCGTGTCTGGCTTATATTTTGCTTAATGTAGTGGTTAAGAGCTGCATGATACAGCGTGGTTCCTGAAAGCTGGGGAAAAAAAGGGCCTTCAAGATTATCAAGACTAATAACGATTTACATTTTCAGAATTAATATTTTGATTCCAGAAAACATTTTACATCTTTTTTTTTTTTTTTCTGTAGGAGGGGCAGATTTTATAATTTTCCCTCTATGGCTCATTTTTGTCTCATTTTCTTTGGTTTGACTCAGATGCCACCTGCTGCATGAAGCTGTTTTCTGTACAGATAAGCATGAACTTCTTAACTTTTTTGTATAATACTATTAAAGTTAATTAAGGTTCATGTATTTTCTTCTCTATCTTAATGGAGTTCTTCAATTCCTTCTCCTACAAAACACAAATCGTTTGGAACATGTATTTGGTTTTTTTTTTTTTTTTTGTATTATTCTAAACAACTGCTTCTCTAAATTATAGTTACTTATTACTAACAGTGTGACCATTACTAATGGTCAAGGAATTTCCTCCAAACCTCCATACCTTATAATTCATGATAATAAAATGTAGATTGTATGAATGAATAAACCTTATTTTTTTTTTCATTCTTAGGTATTAAGATTTTCTCGGTCAGTTTTGAGAGATGGCACAGTTGTTTCCTTATTTCCAGGGAGATCCTGTTGTGACATCCTCTCCCACTGAAGTTCGTAAGTGGGTAGAAGGTAAGATACTTGAAACATTTTTTATTCCTGTCTTTCCATGTCACACTTCATCTCTTTATAATGTTAGGAGACCATTTTTACAGACCTATGGTACATAAAAATAACACTTTTCAGTCTTTCAAAGAAGATGTTTCAGTATTTAAAGTTTATACCCAAACTCTGTAAATTTAAGTTCACACCATTGTATTTTATGTAAATATGTTACAAGAATAATTTTGTAATTAGGGTGAGGATATAGCTTAATGTTAGAAAGCTTGTTCAGCATGTGCAAATGCCAGGGTTTAATTTCAAGCAATATACATGATTACATTCACATGCAAAAAGAATAATTTTCTTGTCTAAATTAATACCTTACTTTTGTGGATATTGGAATTAATGTATTAATTAGAATTGAACTAATATATTAATTATTAGATGCTCCTAAAACATTCAGAAATAATGACAGCATATACATAAAGAATACTAGTAGATATGCTATACATTTTTACAGAAAGAGAAGGATGGGCAATGCAGGGAAATAAGCACAATGAAAGGAGAGTTAATGTAATTAATTTCATTACTAATTAAGTTTAGTTACTATGTTTAACCATTAAGAGATGAGGTTAAGTTTAAGTCCATCACATGGTATTCATATTGACAGATATTTGGTAAATAATACATTTATTGATAAGAAGGGAAAACCAAAGGTATCTTTCTTTAATTTTCTTTATTACTATAAAGCAAAGAATGCATTTGGAAAATTGCAGTCCTTAGAATTTATTTTAACTATGGAACTCCTCCTCTAAAGATAAGATTTATCATTGAGATATTGGAGAGCTCTTTTTTCATAGTGATTAGTAATAATGGTTTAGAATATTGTATGTTAAGCAGATTGGATCAGGTAATGCATAGATGAAAAAAATATAAAAATTAAATTCTTTAAAATTTTTCATCTATAAAATAGCTTTGGTATATTATTTTCTCATATTTTGTTAAAATGGTACATTTATCTAGCAAGAAAATTATAATAATTTAAATTGTGTCAAATTAGTTTAATGTAGAACCATTTCAAGTATACCATTTATTTGTTCACATTTAATACTGATGTTTAAAAATTTTTATCTCTGAAAAATGAAATGCCTTAAAGCCAATGTAATTTTGTATATTAGGAAATAACAACTTGGTTTCTACTTTTGAAATGAAGTTTTGATATCTCAGTTGCTATTTCTATCTTTGTTTCTGTGAATTATCTTTTAGTTTTAAAACTTTGAATTAATAAACTAATGAAAACAGTGCTAATGTAAGAAGATATTTCATACTACCTTGTGGTCCCATAACATTTCCTTTCTTTGTCAGTACACCTTCTGTCAGTCATTCTAATATTGGCTCCATGTTTATGTGTGTATGAATTCACATTTTATCTTTCTTATAAAGTTTTAAATTTTTTGAAGGTATGAAATATTTTCCAATTTTTTATATAATACTATGTATAAAAATTCCTTATAAATAGTATTGCTTATTAAATAATCTTACTGGCAACATAGTGACATTAGTATTTCTAATCTCAATATTTCTCTAATATTATCCTTATAGCAAGAAATGTTTAAGGCTGTACTCTTAGTTAACCTTTGTTTAGTGGTATGGGAATATTTTATAATAGGATTTGTTAAAAGAAAATAATTCAAATAAGCAGATAATGAATTAAAGACACCTGACCTTACTGTTTTTCATTTTTTCACCAATAAAGATCTTTTCTGTACTAGAATCCTAGCTTTGAATTGGTCTAGTTCATTATGTGGCAAAGTTATTGTAAACATAAATGATTTCTGTTATATGAAGAGAAAAAACAAATATGTTAAATCCAATTGGACATATTGAAGACCTTTCCCACAGCTCTGAAAAGATATGGGTGTTTACAGGTAACTGTTTATGTTAGAATATCCCAATATCTATTTTTAAACTGGGTAGTCTGAGATTTTTATATATAATGCTGCATATTTAAGTTTAGGTAATTAACATTTTAAAATTAAAATATAATTAGATAATTCTTCCCTCTCTTCTTTTTCCAGCTCTCCTCCACATGTTCCCTCTTAAATTTATTGCATTTTTCTTTAGTTATTACAGCATATGTTTATAAACATATATATGCAAATATATAAAAACAACTTGTTGGGCCCCTTTAGTTCTGCTTGAGTTTTTTTTTTGGGGGGGGGAGAGGTGGCTAATCATTTGGTATTAGATAACCATTTATGGCTTTGATCCCTGGGGAAGACTAATTCCTCCTCTTTTATTAGTCATTAATTGCCTGTATCCCTTTATCTAGGGATGCAAAGGGGCAATGTGTGGTGAGATTTCACTGTTCTATATTGGCATGCCAACTGGTATTGTCATTGTTGAAGTCTAGTTTAGGCAGCCATGTTGTTGAGATTTCATGATGTTACTTGTCTGTCACATCTAGAATACATAATCATGTTATAGACTTGGTTATCCTGCTCTTATAGTCTTCGCACATACTTTTCTACAATGTTCCCTGTAGGGAATTATGTGTAAGAAGTATGCTGTAGGTGTATCACCTGTATCACAGTTGTCCTCCATATTTTGACTAGATGTGGTTTTCTGTGATGATCTTCATTTGCTGCAAAAAAAAAAAAAAAGCTTTTTAAATCAGGCTTCAGAGCTACACTTCTGTGTGGGTATGGGATCAGAATTTAGAATACATTTAGGAATTATACTGATTTAAGAAAGTAGCCATACTGGGTTGCCCTCTAGGGTTCTTGAACTCACTAACCATGGGTAGTTAGCTATCTTTATATTACTATATTATGTTTTTCCTCCTTTTGATCAGACCTTAAGTCCAGTAAGTCCATGGTAGCCAATAGCTGCCATGAAGATATAGGTGCCACTATCAGACCTTTAAGGTAATCTTACCCTGTTAGTCACTATTGTATCATAGGCATCACAACTAGATAGGACTATTGATTACTTCCTGTTCCTGGTGACTTGCTTCTGGTGATATGAGAGTTAGTTTTCAGGGAAGAAGCTTTCAGATCAGACTCATCTAGATTCTTCCAAGTTCATATAGTGTCTAAATGATATCTTCAGCAGTAAGGGCTTACCTTCAGTTTCTAGGAGACAACCAAGGGCAACAGAAATAGGCTATATAATTTTGGGAGCATGTTGGACTACACTGACAAACAACTTGAAAGGAAATCTCTGCTCCTTCCTGTGGAGACTTGTCTGTGGCTCTTCAGGAAAGCATTATAACTACATAACTACAAGCTGCATAACTACATTTATTTAAGCTATATATGTATGTATACATGTATGCTTATATGCATTATGTGTAACTTTAGGTAAATATGAAATAATATGATTCACTATGCATTTTCAAATATTCTTAGTATTATTTATCTTCCTTACCTCAATTAATTCCTCTATTTTCCCATTACTCCCTTCTTATCATCTGTATATCCTATTCCCTCCCTAGAGCCCCTTGCTCCGCATTGTTGTTTTTTATTTTCCCTGTTTCTGTGGTTACTCCAGGCTATATACTCATATAAGAAGATTTGCATCTAGGAATCATAAATGTAGGAGAACATATAAGATTTGTCTTTGTAGGTCAGGGATACAACACCCAACAAAATGTTTTGTAGTTTCATTTTAACCTCAAATTTTCATGATTTTATTTTTCTTTTCAGATAAAAATATCCCATAGTGTATATGTGACACATTTTCATTATCTATTCATCAGGTGAAGGACATTTAGGTTGTTTCCATCTTCTAGCTATTGTTAATAGGGTAGCAATGAGCATAGCTTCACAAGTATCAGTGAGACAGGGTGTCAATTCCTTTCATCATATGCAAGCTGGGTCATATGGTAGATTGATTTTTAGTTATTTGAGAAGTCATCACAATGATTTCCAGAGTAGATATACCACTTTACAGTCTAAAAACAAGTGAACAAGGGCTCCCTTTCTCCAATATCCTTTCTAGTATTTGTGGTTAGTTGTTTTCTGACTGGAGTAAGATGATATTTTAAAGTAACATTTTTCTAATTGCTAGGGATGCTAAAAATTTTTGAGCTATTAGCTCAAAGTTTAATTTGTTTTAGAACTCTGTGTAGATCCATAGCCCCTTGTTTTATATTCTCTATTTTTAAATTTTATTGCTGTTTTTTAATCTTTAAAAATAAAATATGATAGGATCATTTTCCTCTTCCCTTCCTTACCTCCAACTACTCCTGTGTATCCCCAACCCATGCAAACTTGAAATCATGGATTATTTTCTTTAGTTTTTATTACATGTTTCCTTATTTTGTGTGTATGCAAGAATGTACTAAATAAATATATATATTATATTTATATAAATATGTAATATATGCATATATTTATATGTATTTATAGAAATATATATTTACACATTATATATAAATATATCAATATAATTGCATAATATACATATATACCTACCTACCTACACACAAACACACACACACACATTTAACCTGCTCAGTTTGTCTAGTGTTACTTGGTGTTGGATAACCAATAAGGGGACACATTCCTGGAGATGGCTGTTTCTCTCTTCTCAGCATTCCTTAGTTGCCTGTAGTTCTTTTTGTCCCTGGGTGACATGTCTCTCTTTCAATTTAACATGTTTATTCGTACTGTAGTTTTCAATTATTTAGGCAACCATATTGTTAAGGTAGCATGAGTGAAGCTTCCCTGTCATTTCTAAAAAAGACAGTGTCAACAGCAGCTTTTCTGGTCTTGTGCTCTTAAAATATTTTTCCCTCCTCTTTTGTGATGTTCCCTGAATTGTAGGTGCAGGATTTATGTTGTAGATGTATCAATTGGGGCTGGACACGTCACAATTACTTGTTCTATGTATTTTGACCAGCCATAGTTTTCTCTAATCGTCTCCTTCTGTTGTAAGGACAAGTTTCTTTGATGAGAGATGAAAATTATACTTACCTGCAAGAATAGAAATGAATATTTAGAATGCGGTTGGGAGGTATACTGACTTTGGAAAGTGGCAGCAATAGGTTCTCCTCAAGATCCATGACCTCAGTCACCCCAGGTGGTTAGCTCCATTTCAATCAGCGTGATTTTTCCTCTGTATTGGTGGGCCTTACCTCCAAATTAGATAGAGACTTGTTGGCTCTCACCAATTTATGAGTGCAATTATTGCACTGTATTGAGACTGCTGGTCTTCCTATTGGGTCACCCTCCTCCCCAGCTTCTTCCAGCCTTTCCCTCATTCAACCACAGGGGTCCCCAACTTCAGACCAATGATTGTGTATATGCAATCAATGTCTCAATCAGCTGCTTGTTGGGCTGCTCAGAGGACTGCCATGCTAGGCTTCTGTCCGTAAGCACACCACAGCATCAGTAATAGTGTCAAGCCTTGGGGCCTCCCCTTGAGATAAATCCCAAGTTAGTCCTGTCACTGAACCACATTTCCCTCAGTCTCTTCTCCATTTTTGCCCCTGCAGTTCTTTTAGACAGGAGCAATTCTGGGTTAGAGTTTTTGACTGTGGGATGGCAACCCCATTCCGCCAGTAGATGCCCTGTCTTTCTACTGAAGGTGGACTCTACAAGTTTCCTCTTCCCACCGTTGGGCATTTCATCTAAGGTCTCTCCCTTTGAGTCCTGAGAGTCTCTCACCTACCAGGTCACTGGTACTTTCTAGAGGGTTCCCCCACCTCCCACTCCCAGAGGTTTCATATTTCTATTCATTCTTTTGGCCCTCAGAGCTTCTCTTCTGTCTGTCCCCCATACCTGATCATGTTCCTCTTTTCCCCTCCCTTTCCCCTCTCCCACCCAGATCCCTCCCTCCCTCTGCCTCGTGATTGTTTTCTTCTCCCTCCCAAGTGGGATTGAAACAGCCTAACTTGGGTCCTTCTGCTTGTTAATCTTCTTAGGTTCTGTGGATTGTATCCTAGGTATTCTGTACTTTCTTTGCTAATATCCACGTATTAGTGAGTACATACCATGTGTTTCCTTTTGGATCTGAGTTATCTCACTCAGAATGAGATTTTCTAGTTCCATCCATTTGCCTGCAAAACTCATGATGTCCTCATTCTTAATAGCTGAATAGTATTCAGTTATGTAAAAGGATCACATTTTCTGTATCCATTCTTTGTTTGAGGGGCATCTGTGTTGTTTCTAGATTCAGCCTATTGTAAATAAAGCTGCTGTGAACATAGTGGATGAGCATGTGTCCCTGTGGTATGGTGGAGCATCTTTTGGGTATATTCCCAAGAGTGGTATAGCTGGGTCTTCAGGTAGATCTATTTCCAATTTCCTGAGGAACCTCCAGATTTATGTCCAGAGTAATTGTACCAGTTTGCAATCCCACCAGCAATGGAGGAGGTTTCCTCTTTCTCCACATCCTTGCCAATATCTGCTGTTACTTGAGTTTTTGATCTTAGCCATTCTGATTGGTATAAGGTGGAATCTCAGGGTTGTTTTGATTTGCATTTCTCTGATGACTAAGGATGTTGAACATTTCTTTAAGTGCTTCTTGGCCATTAGAAATTCTGCTGTTATAAATACTCTGTTCAGTTCTATACCCCAATTTTTGATTGGGTTGTTTGGTTTCTGTTGAAGTTAGCTTCTTGAGTTCTTTATATATTTTGGATATTAGCCCTTTATCAGATGTGGGATAAGTGAAGTTTTTTTCTCCAATTTTTAAGTTGCTGATTCGTCCTACTATGTATTTTTTTCTTTATAGAAGCTTTTCAGTTTCATGAGTTCCCATTTATCAGTTCTTGACCTTAGAGCCTGAGCCATTGGAGTTCTGTTTAAGAAATTTCCCCCTTCCCAAACCCCTTCCCATGCCAGTTAGTTCGAGGCTCTTTCCCAACTTTCTCTTCTATTAGATTGAGTGCATCTGGTTTTATGTTGAGGTCCTTTATCCACTTAGACTGGAGCTTTGTGCAAGGTGAAAAATAGGGAAGTATATTGAGTAGATACAGCGAGAGTGGGCATCCTTGTCTTGTCCCTGATTTTAGGGGGATTGCTTCAAGTATTGCTCCATTTAATTTGTTATTGGTTGGTTTTCTGTATATTACTCTTTTTTATGTTTAGGAATGGGCCTTGAATTCCTGATCTCTCCAATACTTTTAGCATGAAGATGTGTTGTATTTTGTTGAAGGCTTTTTTAGCATCTAATGAGATGATCATGTGCCTTTTTTCCCTTGAGTTTGGTTTATATAGTGGAATGTTTTAATGGATTTTCATATATTGAACCAACCCTGCATCCCTGGGATTAAGCCTACTTGATTGTGGTGAATGATGGTTTTGATGTGTTCTTGGATTCAGTTTGCTAGAATTTTATTGAGTATTTTTGCATTGATACTCATAAGCAAAATTGGTCTGAAGTTCTTTTTTTTTCTTTGTTGGGTTTTTGTGTGGGTTATGTATCAGAGTAACTGTGTCTTCATAGAATGAATTAGTTAGTTTTCCTTCTCTTTCTATTTTATGAAATAGTTTGAGGACTATTGGTATTAGCTCTTCTTTGAAGGTCTGGTAGAATTATGTGCTAAATCCATCTGGCCCTGGGCTTTTTTTAGTAGGGATGTTTTTAATGTCTTCTATTTTCTTAGGGGATATGGGCCTGTTAAGATGGTTTATTTGATCTTGATTTAATTTTGGTATGTGGTATCTGTCTAGAAAATCATCCATTTCATCTAAGTTTTTCAGTTTTGTTGACTATAGACTTTCATAGTAGGATCTGATGATTTTTTTTTGAATTTCCTGTTTCTTTTGCTATGTCTCCATTTTCATTTCTGATTTTGCTAATTTGGATACTGTCTGTGCCCTTTAGTTAGTTTGGCTAAGGGATTCTCTCTCTCTCTCTCTCTCTCTCTCTCTCTCTCTCTCTCTCTCTCTTTTGTTTTTGTTGATTCTTTGTATTCTCTTTGTTTCTATTTGGTTAATTTCTGCCAGAGTTTGAGTATTTCCTGCTGTCAACTCCTCTTGGGTATGTTTGATTCTTTTTGTTCTAGGGTTTTCAGGTGTGCTGTTAAGTTGCTAGCATAGAATCTGTCCAATTCATTTGTGTTTTTTAAAGATTTATTTATTTTATATAAGTACACTGTCATTATCTTCAGACACACCAGAAGAGGGCATTGGATCCCATTACAGATGGTTGTGAACCATCATGTGGTTGTTGGGAATTGAATTCAGGACCTCTGGAAGAGCAATCAGTGCTCTTAACCACTGAGCCATCTCTCCAGCCTCTGTTCAATTTCTTTACCAGGGCACTTAGTGCTATGAATTTTTCTCTTAACACTGATTTCCTTGTGTCTGGCAAGTTTGGGTATGCTGTGCCATCATTTTCATTGAATTTTAGGAAATCTTTAATTTCTTTCTTTACTTCTTCCCTGACCAAGTTATCATTGAGAAGAGAGTTGTTCAGTTTCCATGGATATGTGGATTTTCTGCTTTTTATGTTGTTATTGAGGTCTAGCCTTAATCCCTGGTGATCTAATAGGATGCATAGGATGATTTCAATCTTCATGTATCTGCTTAGGCTTGTTTTATGATTGATTATATTATTAGTTTTGTAGAATGCACCATGAGGTGGTGAGAAGAAGATATATTCTTTTGTTTTAGGGTCATTCATTCTGTAGACACCTGTTAAATCCATTTGGTTCATAACTTGTTAGTTTCACTGTGTCTCTGTTTAGTTTCTGTTTCTATGATCTGTCCATTGGGGAGAGTGGGGTGATGAAGTCTCTCATTTTTATTGTGTGGAGTTCAATGTATGTTTTGATCTTTAGTGAAGTTACTTTTATGAATGTTGGAGACCTTGAATTTGGGGCATACATGTTCAGAATTGAGACTTTTCTTGGTCGTATTTCCTTTGATGAATATGAAGTGTCCTTCCCCATCTCACTTGATAGCTTTTGGTTGAGAGTCCATTTTATTGGATATTAGAAGAGCAACTCTTGCTTCTTTCCTTGGACCATTTGCTTGGAAGACTTTTTTCTAGCCTTTTATTCTGAGGTAGTGTCTGTCTTTGTTATTGAGGTATATTTTTTTATATGCAGCAGAATGCTGGATCCTGCTTGCATAGCCAGTCTCTTAGCTTATGTCTTTTTATTGAGGAATTGAGTCCATTGATATTGAGAGATATTAAAGACAAATGATTGTTAGTTCATGTTGTGTTTGTTGTAGGTGGCATTATGTGTATATGATCATCTCTTTTTTGTTTTGCTGTGAGATAATTAATTTCTTGTGTTTTCTTTAGTGTAGACACCCTCTTTGTGTTGGAGTTTTGCTTTTCATATCCCCTGTAGGGCTGGATTGGTAGGTAGATATTGTTTATATTTGGATTTGTCATGGAATATTTTGGTGTCTCCACCTATAACGATTGAGACTGTTGTAGGTATAGTAGCCTGGGCTGACATTTGTGTTCTCCTAGGGTCTGCATGACCTCCGTCTAGGCTCTTCTGGCTTTTAGTGTCTCTATTGAGAAGTCTGGTGTAATTCTGATAGGTCTTCATTTATATGTTGCTTGGCCCCTTTCCCATACAGCTTTTAATATTCTTTTTTTGCTCTGCACATTTTGTGATTTGATTAGTATGTGACAGGAACATTTTCTTTTCTGGTCCAATCTATTTGGTGTTCTATAGGCTTCTTGTACATTTATGTCCATCTCTTTGTTTAGGTTGGGGAATTTTTCCTCTATGATTTTGTTGAAGACGTTACCTGCTCCTTTGAGCTAGGAATCTTCACTCTCTTCCTATTATACTTAGGTTTGGACTTTTCATTGTATCCTGGATTTTCTGGATGTTTTGGGTTAGGAGATTTTTGTTTTCCTTTTTCTTTGATTGTTTGTTAATATCTTCTAAGGTATATTTTATGCCTGAGATTCTCTCTTCTATCTCTTATATTCTGTTGTTGATGCTTGCATCTGTAGCTCCTGACCTCTTTCCTAGGTTTCCCATTTCCAGGGTTACCTTCATTTTCAATTTCTTTATTGTTTCTGCTTCCATTTTTAGGTCTTGGACCGCTTTGTTCAATTCCTTCACCTGTTTGATTGTGTTTTCCTATATTTCTTTAAGGAATTTGTTTCCTCTTTAAGGACTTCTACCTGTTTACCTGTGTTTCCCTGTATGAGTTATTTATATCCTTAAAGGACTCCATTATCTTCATGAGATAGGATTTTAGGTCAGCATCATGGTTTTTAGGTGTATTTGGGTATCTAGGGCTTGCTGTGGTGGGAGAACTGGGTTCTAATGGTGCCAAATGGCTTCTGTTGCTTATGGTCTTGAGCTTGCCTCCTGACATCTGGTTATCCCTGGTTTTAGCTGGTCTGTGTGTCTCTGTCTGGAGCCTGCCTCCCGTGTCCCTGGGTTGCTGCATGTCTCCTGGGAGACTTTGGCCCTGGCTACAGAAGATCTCCTGGGAAGCCTTCAGACTGTGGGGTCTTCACATGGGCAGAAAAGCTGATGATCTGCCACAGTGGAAGGTGCAGGCCAGAAGCTCTACCAGTAAACTTAAAAACTTTAATTTATTTGTAGAGGGATGAAATGTAAGTTGGTCAAACTAATTAATTACTAAGTCATATTTTATGAACATTTAAAAATAATTTATTTTTATTATGACTATGTTTATAGTTAGGATAATATATCAATTAATGTGATATATTTATATTAAAAGTTTTAGTACATTGTCAAACATTAAATTAAGTATCTTAGGAATTTGGATAGTTTTGTTTTCTTTTTTTACTCCCTCTACTCCATGTCCACACTTATATCTCTATTTTTCACCAATTTCTAACTCCTCTTTTTGCTAAAAGTTTAGCTAAATCAAATATTGTCCAACACCAGAGAATTTTTTTTTGTGTTTTGAGATTTTAATTATCCAGTACATTACCAGCTAAACAATCCTTTTTCTCAAGACCATTTTGAGATAATCAGTCCTAGTACATTTTTATTAATCAGACTTGTGCATGATTGATTTTCCTATAAACAATTATAAATGTCAATTCAGTTAAGAGATTAATTTTATAAAATAGATAAATGTATTGCTAATGATTTCTTTCTGTAGGGCAGTATAGTATGAAATGATTATACAATATCTTATAGGCTAGTACATACAAATGGAACCATAAGCAACAGATTAATTTTTTGCATACTGCAATTCTACCTGGGTAGAAAGAGACCAGTGAGTATATATTTACAGTCTTTATTTTTGCACTGACTAAAAGATTCAAGTCTAAATCTTTACCAATTTTGTAGAACATCTTAAAATTCCAATTAAATAGTTATTTTCTAGTAACTTAATCCATATCTACCAGTTACTTACTTTATCAACCTTAGTCTTATTGGAGGCTTTTAAATTTATTGATTTTTCCAAGGTATTTTTTCATTGATTTCCTTTTTTTGGATTTCATTGTCTTTTTGTTTTGTTTTTGTTTGTTTTATTTTTTTCTGCTTCTTTTGAATTTACTATGTTTTTCTTCTTCTAATTTCCTGAATGGAAATCTTAAGTCATTGCTTCTAGATCTTTTATTAACAAAAATTCATCTCTTCAGTGCTATAGATTTTCAACTAAATTCTTCTTTCATAAATTTTGGTAAGTGGTATTTTAATTTTTATATAGTGGGGAAATAAATGCTGTACATTTTTACATCTTAGAGATTGACTTGTCATATTATCTACTTAATATCTGATACTATTGCTGTATAGAAGATCAACTCTGAAATAATTCTTAATAATAATAATAATAATAGTAATATTTTAAACAATTATTTTATTTATTTACATTACAAATGTTGTCCCCCCTTCCATTCTCCTCTCTCAGAATTCTTCACCCCATCCCACCTCCCCTTTGCCTCTGAGAAGATGTTCCTCAACCACCCACCCCCACCTCACCTCACTACCCTCTAGGCATCCCCTTTTGCTGGGGCATCAAGTCTCTACAGGATTAGGTGCATCCTCTTCCACTGAGGCCAGACAAGGAAGTCTTCTGCTATGTATGTTCCTGGTGGGGGGCACTGAGCAGCCCATGTGTGCTCTTTGGTTGGTGGTTTAGTCTCTGGGAGCTCTGAGGGGTTAGCTGATATGCTTGTTCTTCCTATAGGGTTGCCATCCCCTTCAGTTCTTTCAGTACTTACCCCAACTCTTCCATAGAGATCCCCAACTTCAGTCAAATGTTTGGGTGTTAAGTATCTGCATCTGTCTCAGCTGTTAGTATAGCCTCTCAGAGGACAGCCATGCTAGGCTCCAGTCTGTAAGCATAATATAGCATCAGTAATAGTGTCAAGGTTTGGTGCCTGCATATGGCATGGATCCCAAGTTAGTTATGTCACTGGATACTTTGTACAGAGTGACAAATATGGATCTATTTTCATTGTTATACATACAGATTTACAGTTAGACCAGCATCATTTATTGAAGATGCTGTCTTTTTTCTACTGTATGGTTTTGGCTTCTTTGTTAAAGATGAAGTGACCATAGGTGTGTGAGTTTATTTTGGGGTCTTTGATTCTATTGTATTGATTGATCTATCTGTCTCTGTACCAATACCATTTTGTCTTTATCACTATTGCTTTGTAGTACAGCTTGTGATCAAGGATGGTAAGTCCCCCAAAAGATCTTTGATTGTTGAGAATTATTCTTTTTATTAAGATTTTATTTATTTATTTACATCCAAAATGTTGCCCCTCTCACTTCTCCCCTTATAGAGACATTATCACCCATCAACTTCTTTTGTGAGAGGGCAGGGCTCCGGGGTATCCCCCCACCCTGGGGCATCAAGTCTCTGCCAGATTAGGTACATCATCTCCCACTGAGGCCAGACAAGGAATCCCTGTTGGGGATCAGATAAGACAGTCAGGCTACCTGTAGAGATAGCCTCCACTCTAGTTGTTGGGCAGCCCACATGGAGACTAAGCTGCACTTCTGCTGCATATATGCCAGTGGCCTCATTGCAGTCTTTGTGTGTTCCTTGGTTTGTGGTTCAGTCTCTGAGAGCTCCAAGAGGTCAGGGTTCGTTGACTCTGTTGGTTCTCCTGTGGAGTTCCCATCTCCTTCAGGGATTTCAATCGTTTCCCCACCTCTTCCATAAGAGTCCATGACCTCTGTCCAATGTTTGGCTATGGATATCTGCATCTGTTTCACTCCGCTTCTGGATAGAGCCTCTCAGAGTACAGTTACATAATGTCTGTCTGCAAACATAACAAAGTATCATTAATAATGTCAAGGACTTATGCATTCCCATGGAATGTGTCTCAAGTTGGGCCAGTTATTTCCTTAATCTCTGCATTTGTTTTAGACAGGATGCATTTTGGGTAGAAAGTTTTGTAAGTGTGTTGGTGTATTTATGGAACCACTGGGGTCCTTCCTGGCTATAGGAGGTGGCTTCTTCAGTTTCCTTGTCCCTATGGTTAGGCGTTTAGCCTAAGGTCACCCTCATTGACTCCTGGGAGATTTCCCTATCTTAGGTCTCTGGTACTTTCTAGAGGTTCCCCCACCCACCACCTCCAGCAACTGCAGATTTCCATGCATTCTCCTGGCTCTCTGTGGCTCTCTCATGTCTCTCCCCATACCTACCCCTGCATTCCCCTCCCTGTCCCCTCTCCCATCCAGTTCCTTCCCTCCATCTGCCTCCTATGACTATTTTATTTTCTCTTCTAAGTGTGATTCAAGCATCCTCTCTGGACCTTCCTCTTTATTAAACTTCTTTGGGCTTGTGTGGTGTATCATAGATATTCTGTGGTTTATCAGTGAGTATATACCATGCATGTCCTTTTGGGTCTGGGTTATTTCACTCAGGATGATATTTTCTAGTTCCATCCATTTGTCTGCAGAATTCATAATGTCCCTTTTAAAATAGCTGACTAGTATTTCATTGAGTAAATAAAACCACATTTTCTGTATTTATTCATCAGTTGAGGGACATCTGGGTTGTTTCCAGTTTCTGACTAATATGAGTGAGGCTGTTATGAACATAATGGAGCACATCCCCCTGTGGTGTGGTGGAACATCTTTTGGGTATATGCCCAAGAGCTGTATAGCTGGGTCTTCAGGTAGAACTATTTGAGTTTTTCCTCTTGGCCATTCTGGTTGGTGTAAGGTGGATTCTCAGGGTTGTTTTGATTTGCATTTTCCTGGTGACTACGGAAGTTGAATATTTAAGTGCTGCTGGACCATTTGTGATTCCTCTGCTGAGAATTCTCTGTTTAGCTCTATAATCTATTTTTAATTTGGATTACTTGTTTTTTGGAGTCTACCTTCTTGAGTTCTTTGTATATTTTTGATATTAGCCCTTTTCTAGATGTAGTGTTAGTGAAGATCTTTTCCCACTCTGTAGGCTGCCATTTTGTCCTGTTGACCATGCCCTTTGCCTTACAGAAGCTTTACAGCTTCATATGGTTTCATTTCTCAATTGTTTGTCTTAGAGCCTGAGCCATTGGTGTTCTGTCCAAGAAATTGTCCCTTGTTCCAATGCATTCAAAGCTATTCCCCACTTTCTCTTCTATGAGATTTATTGTATCCAGTTTTATTTTGAGATCCTTGATCCACCTGGACTTGAGTTTTGAACAGGGTGATAAATATGGATCTGTTTGCATTTTTCTACAAGCAGACATCCAGTTAGACCAACAGCATTTGTTAAAGATGCTTTCCTTTTCTACATCTTTGGTTTTACCTTCTTTGTCAATTATCAAGTGTGCATAGGTGTGTGGGTTCCTTTCTGTGTCTTTGGTTTGATTACAGTGATATTCCTCTCTTTCTTTATACCAATACTATTAGATATTTTATCACTATTACCTCTAGAATTTATTTTTTGTTCAGGATTGTTGTAGCTATCCTGGGCTTTTGTTTTTTCATATGAAGTTGAAAAATGATCTTTTAAGTTCTGTATAGGATTATGTTTGAATTTTGATGGGTATTGCATTGAATTTGTAGATTGCATTTAGTAAGGTGGCCATTTTCAATATGTTTATCCTACAGATCCATGAGCATGAGAGATTTTTCCATCTTCTGATATCTTCCCCTCCATCAATGTTCATGAGAGAAAGTGGTCTGAAATTCTCTTTATTTGTTGAGTGTTTGTGTAGCTTAGGTATCAGGGTGCCTTTGGTTTCATAGAATGAGTTTGGTAGTGTTCCATCTGCTTCTATTTTGTGGACAAGTTCGAGGAGTATTGGTATTAGGTCTTTATTGAATGTCTGGTAGAATTCTGCTCTAAAACCATCTGGCCTTGAGAATTTTTGGTTGAGAGACTTTAAATGAATGCTTCTATTTCCTTTGGGGTTATAGGACTGTTTAAATAGTTTACCTCATCTTGATTTAACTTTGTTAAGTGGTATCTGTTTAGAAAATAATTCATTTTATTATTATTTTCCAATTTTGTGGAGTATAGGCTTTTGAAGTAAGACCTAATGATTCTTTGAATTTCCTCATTGTCTATTGTTATTTCTCCCCTTTCATTTCTGAAGTTGTTAATTTGGATATTGTTTCTCTTGTCTTTTAGTTAGTTTGTCCAAGGGTTTATCAAAAACCCAGCTCTTGGTTTGGTTTATTTGTGTGTGTGTGTGTGTGTGTGTGTGTGTGTATGTGTGTGTGTGTGTTTACTTTGTTTCTAATTGATTGATTCCACCATGATCTTGATTATTTACTGCCTTTTACTCCTCATGGGCATGTTTGATTCTTTTTTTTTTTTTTCTAGAGCTTTCAGATGTACTTTTAAATTGCTGGTATTAGAAGTTTCTAATTTCTTTATGGTGGTACTTAGTGGTATGAACTTTCCTTTTACCACTGCTTTCGTTGTGTTTCATAAATTTGGGTATGTTGTGCTTTCATTTTTATTGAATTATAGAAAGTCTTTAATTTCCTTCTTTATTTCTTCCCTGACCCAGAGATCATTGAGTAGAGAGTTCTTCAGTTTCCATAGGTGTGTAGGATTTTTGGTGTTTCTGTTGTTGTTAAGGTCCAACTTTAGTCCATGGTGTTCTGATATGATACAGTGAGTTATTTCAATTTTTTATATCTGTTGAGAATTGCTTTGTGACATTGCATTTGGCCAGTTTTGGAGAAGGTTCCATGAGGTGCTGAGAAGGTATATATTCTTATGTTTTTGGGTGAATTGTACTGTAGATATCTGTTAGGTTCATTTATTTAATAAAGTCATTTAGTTTCATTATTTCTCTGTTCACTTTTTGTCTGGATGACATGACGATTGGTGAGAATGGGGTGTTGAAGTATCCCACTATTAATGTGTGGGGTTTGAAGTGTGATTTAAGCTTTAGCAATATTTGTTTTACAAATGTGGATGCCTTTGTGTTTGGGGCATAGATGTTCAGAATTGAGATATCATCTTGGTGGATTTTTTTCCTTTGATGAGTATAAAGTGTCTTTTCCTGTTTCTTTTAATTAATTTTGTTTGGAAGTCTATTTTTGTTGGATATTAGATTTTCTTTTCTGGTCCAGTCTAATTGGTATTTTATAAGCTTCTTGTATTTTATAGTCATCTCTTTTCTTTAACTTTGGAAAGTTGTCTTCTAGGACTTTGTTGAAAATATTTTTGGTCCCTGTAGCTGGGTCTCTTCACCTTCTTCTATTCCTATTATTCTTTGGTCTTTTCATGGTATTCCTTATTTACTGGATGTTTTGAGTCAGGATTTACAAATGTTTTAGATTTAACATTTTCTTTGATTTATGTATTTCTTCTATCATATCTTCTGTTCTTTGATAGTTTGATAGTCTCTCTTCCATTCCTTGTATTCTGTTGGTGATGCTTGCTTCTGTTGTTTCTGTTCTCTTCCCTAGGTTTTCCATCTCCAGGTTTTTCT
This sequence comes from Rhynchomys soricoides, assembly GCA_019843965.1. Taxonomy (NCBI): domain Eukaryota; kingdom Metazoa; phylum Chordata; class Mammalia; order Rodentia; family Muridae; genus Rhynchomys; species Rhynchomys soricoides. The sequence goes on along the minus strand of JADRCH010007664.1, from coordinate 3,072,393 downwards.
CAGCTTGTGTTTTCTTTTTTTGCATCTCTTTTCATTTTCAGGTCTTGAGCAGTTTTATTTATTTCCTTTACCTGTTTAGTTGTATTTTCCTGTCCTTCTTTGAGGGATTTATTTGTTTTTCTCTTTAAATGCCTCTTCTTGTTTTTTTTTTTGTTTTTGTTTTTTTAATTTTTTTCTCCTGTATTTCTTCAAAGGATTCATTTATTTCCTCTTTAATACAATCTATCATCTTCATAAGATTGGATTTAAGGTAATTTTCTTGTGCTCAATTGGTTATGATGGTGCCACATTACCGTGGCTTTTGTTGTTTGTCTTCTTGTGCTGGCCTTTAGCCATCTGATTGCCCTTGTATGTTCCAGTTATATTAGGTATTGGGAGTGGGCCTAATTTCGGTGATCCTCCTGTTGCAGGCCTCTAATAGGTATCCTTGGGCTAAACAGTAGAAGTCATAGGAAGTTGCAAGTCTACAAGCAGCTGTGTGTGCCCTTGAGGACAGGATAGGAAGCAGATTGAGGTTGGGGGAGGCAGTTAGAGAGGTGCCAGGAAAAGAGAGGGCACCTGAGCTGGGGGCACAGCAGGCTGTTCATGGCAGCTAGGACAGGCAGGGGAAATGAGAGCAAGAAGGGAATCTGACTTGTATGGTTCTGGTTGAGCAAGTCAGATGAAGTTGGGTGGAAAGGTAGCTGGACAATGGACATGTGGTGGACAGGTGGCTGCACAGGGCAGCTGGTCATGCCCCAGAGGACTTGACAGTATTATTTTCATATCCTCTTGATATTTAAAGAAATCTTATTATAACTATTTCCTTAATGTTAAGAAAATCAGCACAGCTAATGTCATTTTGATGTCAATAATATGTGCCATGTTAATGTTTTAAAGATATTTTTAAATTGGTGGATTAATTATAAGACTCCTCAGGTTGTTCACTGGTTGTAACTAGCCACTTTTTAATATGTTCTTGGAAAGAAATTTATTTAACCAAAACTCTTTGTCTTCTTCAAAATCTATTTCATTGTAAGTAACTGGTATTACATTTTAACAATTTTTTAAAACATTTTCACATACATACTATACACATACTGACTACTTATAACTCCCACCTCCCTTTTACCCCTCTCTCCTTTCACACCTATTCACAACTCTCTCAACCTTCCCCATTTCTGTTGTTCATCTTTATTCATTGTGTTTTATAACACACCAACCAGGACCATCTGTATGACAAGAGATTTGATGCTATCCATTGAAGAATGGTAGGCTTGACAGAGGTCACATAACTAAAGATAGTGATCCCTTCTTTCCCAGATTCTACTAATAGCCCGTAATTCAGAGGTAAATGGCAAAGTACTCTGAGTACTACCCACTTCATTGACTAATTGTTGATAGGTCTGGTCTTTTGAGCTCAGTGTAGTAATTAAAATTGATGTCATTCAATGATTGCATTTATTGTTTAGAGACTAGAAAATATCATTTCATCCTATTTTTGGATGTTACATATTTCTTGTCCCCTTTTTATCAGTGTTTCCTGAGTCTTAGAGAGGATGGTATCATTGACATATTTAGGTGTGGGCCAAAATCTTGGCTTATTTTCTACATCTTTAGTAACTGTGAGCTTCTACATTTACCATTGTCTTCTGTAAGTAGAAGTTTCTCTGGTAAAGGCTAAAAGTTAATTTTATCTATAGGTATAAGACTAGGTATTTAGAAGGTTGTTTTCTGAATCAGTTTAGTTAACCATCGGGTATACATTCCTCGTATGTGCTTACTACCTCCATAACTAGGATGTTATCCCATCTTAGAATACCAGGCATTCTTTCCTACACTAAACCTCACATGGAGTTGTTCTTTAATTTATTAGAGGGGAGTTGTTTACCTTCCAATAGTCAAATTGTTATTGCACAGATGGGCACATCTTGCTTTCCAAATGGTTTCTTTATATTCCATTTATTCTAGTTAATCATCCTGTTCTGTGTCTTCATGTCCCTAATATCCAGTGCCATTTGGATTCAATTACCCAGTACTAAGCTTCCTTCTCTTTACTCCCATTATTTTCCTTTCCCAAATTCTTTCCAGTTTACTTTTATATTTCTCTCTTACACCCATACCCTTGCACAAACTCAATCTAGGTTTTACCTATGAAATAAAATGTGAATTCCATTTTTCTTGGTCTTTCTTCTTTGGTTTAATATAATGATTGCCAGTTATAACCATGCCTTAGTCACTCTTCTTTTGCTTTGATAATGCACCATAACCAAGGGTTTACTTGAGGATACAGCTCTAAAGACATTAGAGTCCATTACCATTATGGAAGGAGCATGGTAGCAGTCAGGTAGGTATGACACTAAAGCAGCAATTGAGAGCTCAAATCCTGATCCACAAACAGAAATCGCACAGGGCATGATGTGAATTTTTTGAAACCTCAAAGCTTGTCCTCAGTGACATACTTCCTCTAATAAGGTAACCCATCTTAATACTTCCCAAACAATTCTAATAACTGAGGACCAAGTTCTTTAATGTATGAGACTATGGGAGCTATTCTTACTCAAATAAACACAATATTTTTTCTTAGGATAATAATTTTATTCATATGTATGAATAAATAAAGATCTATTACAATATATATGCCACATGTTTTAGTTAGGGATTCAATTGCTGCAGGGAAACACCATGACCAAAAATCAGGGATTTAATCAGCTTACAATTCCATGTTGCTGTTCATCACAGGATGTCTTTACTGGAACACACTGAGCAGGAACCTGGAGGAAAGAGCTGATACAGAGCCCATGGAAGAGTGTTGTTTACTGCTTACTGGTTTGTTTCTCTTGGCTTGCCCAATCTTCTTATAGAACCTAGGACCACCAGCCAAGGGAGAACACCACCCACAATGGGCTGGACCCTCCCCAATTGATCACTAATTGAGAAAATGTCTTACAGATTGATCTCATGGAGGCATTTCCTCAAATGAGGCCCCTTCTTCTCTGGTAACTCTAGCTTGTGTCAAGTTGACAAAAACCAATACACCACATTTTGGAAGTTTTTTTTTTTTTTTTTTTAGATCGTTTTCATTTGAAGGTAATATATTTTTGTTGTTGAACATAAATACTTTATTTTTATTGGATATTTTCTTTATTTACATTTCAAATATTATCCTCATTCCCAGTCTCCTACCCCACTGAAAACCTCCTATCCTATCCCCCCTTGTTCTGCATCGATGAGGGTGTTCCCAAATACACCCACACCCGCCTACCTGCCCTGGTATTCCCCTACACTGGGGCATCGAGCCTTCACAGGACCAAGGGTCTCTCCTCTCATTGATGTTGGACAAGGCCATCCTCTGCTACATATGCTGCTGGAGCCATGGGTCCCTCCATGTGTATTCCTTGGATGGTGGTTTAGTCCCTGGGAGCTCTGGGGGGAGGGTTGCTTGGGAGATATTATTATTCTTCCTATGGGGTTACAAACCCCTTCAGGTTTTTCAATACTTTCTCTAACTTCTCCATTGAGGACTCCATACTCAGTCCAATGGTTGGCTGCAAGCATCCGCCTTTGTATTTGTCAGACTCTGGCAGAGCCTCTCAGGAGACAGATATATCAGGATTCTGTCAGTATGCACATCTTGACATTCACAACAGTGTCTGCATTTGGTGACTGTATATGGAATGGATCCACAGGTGGGGCAGTCTCTGGATGGCCTTTCCTTCAGTTCCTGCTCCACACTTTGTCTCCGTATTTGCTCCCATGAGAGTATTTTATTTCCCCTTCTAAGAAGGACTGAAGCACCTATTCTTTGGTCTTCCTTCTTCTTGAGCTTCATGTGGTCTATGAATTGTATCCTGGGTATTCTGAGCTTTTGGGCTAATATCAACTTACCAGTGAGTGCATACCATGTGTGTTATTTTGTGACTGTGTTATCTTACTCAGGATGATATTTTCTAGTTCCATTCATTTGCCTAAGAATTTAATGAATTCACTGTTTTTAATAGCTGAGTAGTACTCCATTGTGTAAATGTACCACATTTTCTATATCCATTCCTCTGTTGAGGGACATCTGGGTTGTTTCCAGCCTCTGGCTATTATAAATAAGGCTGCTATGAACATGTGTCATTGTTATATGTTGGAGCATCTTTTGGGTATGTTCTCAGGAGTGAGATAGCTGGGTCCTCAGATAATACTATGTCCAATTTTCTGAGGAACCACCAGACTGATTGCCAGAATGGTTGTACCAGCTTACAATCCCACCAAAAAATGGAGAAGTGTTGCTCTTTTTCTACATCCTTGCCAACATCTGCTGTCACCTGAGTTTTTGATCTTAGACATTGTGACTGGTATGAGGTGGAATCTCTGGGTTGTTTTGATTTGCATTTCCCTGATGACTAAGCATGTTGAACATTTCTTTAGGTGCTTCTCGGCCATTTGATATGCCTCAGTTGAAAGTTCATTGTTTAACTCTGTACCAACTTTTTTAATAGTGTTATTGATTCTTTGGAGTCAGACTTCTTGAATTCTTTATATATATTGGAGATTAACCCTCTGTCAGATATAGGATTGGTAAAGATCTTTTCCCAATCCGTTGGTTGATGTTCTGCCCTATTGACAGTGTCCTTTGCCTTACAGAAGCTTTGCAATTTTATGAGTTCCCATTTGTTGATTGTTGATCTTAGAGCATAAGCTATTGGTGTTCTGTTTAGGAAATTTCCTCCTGTGCCCATATGTTTGAGGCTCTTCCCCACTTTCTCTTCTATTAGTTTCAGTGTATCTGGTTTTATGTGGAGGTCCTTGATCTACTTGGACTTGAGCTTTGTAAAAAGAGTTAAGGCAAAGAAGGGCCTTGTTGGACATCAGTGGGAGGAGAAGCCCTTGGACCTGAGGGTGTTTGATGCCCCAGTGTAGTGAAATGTTAGGGAAGGAAGACTGGAGTGGGTAGGTGAGTCGGGGAGCACCCTCATAGAGGCAGGGGAGGGGGTATGGGATAGGCAGTTTCCAAAGGGGAAAATATTTGAAATGTAAATGAAGTAAATATCAAAAAAAAAGGGTCGATATGCATTTTTTTACATGCTGACATACAGTTGAGCCAGCACCATTTGATAAAAATGTTGTCCTTTATCCACTGGATGGTTTTAGTTCCTTTGTTGCATATCAAGTGACTGTAGGTGTGTGGGTTCATTTGTGGGACTTCAATTCTGTTCCATTGGTCTTCCTGCCTGTCTCTGTACCAATACCATGCAGTTTTTATCACTGTTGCTCTTTAGTACAGCTTGAGGTCAGGGAAGCTGATTCCCCAAGAAGTTCTTTTATTGTTGAGAATAGTTTTTGCTATCCTGTTTTTTTTTATTCCAAATGAATTTGCAAATTGCTCTTTCTAACTTTATGAAGAATTGATTTGGAATTTTGATGGGGAATGCATTAAATCTGTAGATTGCTTTTGGCAAGATGGCCATTTTTACTATATTAATCCTACCAATTCTTGTGCATGGGAGATCTTTCCATCTTCTTAGATCTTAGATTTATTTCTTCAGAGATTTGAAGTTCCTATCATATAGATCTTTTGCTTGCTTGGTTAGAGTCACACCAAGGCATGTAATATTATTTGTGTTTATTGTGAAGGGTGTCATTTCCCTAGTTTCTTTCTCAGCCTGTTTATCCTTTGAGTAGAGGAAGGCTACTGATTTGTTTGAGTTAACTTTATATCCAGTCACATTGCTGAATTTTTTTTTTTGTTTTTTTTTAATCAGCTTTAGGAGTTCTCTGGTGGACTTATTGGGGTCACTTAAGTGTAAGTAAGAAGATCATATCATCTGCAAATAGTGATATTTTGACTTCTTCCTTTCCGATTTGTATCCCTTTGACCTCCTTTTGTTGTCGAATTGCTTTAGCTAGAACTTCAAGTACTATATTGAATAGATAGGGAGATAGAGGGCAGCCTTGTCTAGTCCCTGATTTCAGTGTGATTGCTTCAGGTTTCTCTCCATTTAGTTTGATGTTGGCTACTGGTTTGCTATATAATGCTTTTACTATGTTTAGATATAAGCCTTGAATTCCTGATGTTTTGAGACTTTTATCATGAAGGGGTGTTGAATTTTGTCAAATGGTTTCTCAGTATCTACTGAAATGATCATGTATTTTTTTTTTCTTTGAGTTTGTTCATACAGTGGATTACATTGATGGATTTCTGTATGTTGAACTCTCCCTGCATTCCTGGGATGAAGCCTACTTGATCATGATGGATGATCCTTTGGATGTTTTCTTGGATTCAGTTTGTGAGAATTTTATCGAGTATTTCTCCATTGATATTCATAAGGGAAATTCATCTGAAGTTCTCTTTCTTTGTTGGGTCTTTGTGTGGATTAGGTATAAGTGTAATTGTGGCTTTATAGAATGAATTGGGTAGTATTCCTTCTGTTTCTGTTTTGTGGAATAGTTTGAAGAGTATTGGTACTAGGACTTCTGTGAAAGTCTGATAGAATTCTGCACTAAACCTATCTGATACTGGGCTTTTTTGGTTGGGAGACTCTTAATGATTGCTTCTATTTCTTTAGGGGTTATGGTAATGTTTATATGGTTTATCTGATCCTGATTTAAATTTGGTACCTGGTATCTGTCTAGAAATTTGTACGTTTCATCCACATTTTCCAGTTTTGTTGAATATAGGCTTTTGTAATAGGATCTGATGATATTTTGAATTTCCTTGGTTTCCATCATTATGTCCTCCTTTTCATTTCTGATTTTATTAATTTGAATACTCTCTCTGTTCCCTCTGTTTAGTCTGGCTAAGGGTTTATCCATCTGTTGATTGTCTCAAAGAACCAGCTCCTGGTTTTGTTGATTCTTTGTATAGCTCTTTTTGTTTCTACTTGGCTGATTTCATCCCTGAGTTTGATTATATCCTGAAGTCTACTCTTCTTGGGTGTATTTGCTTCCTTTTGTTCTAGAGCTTTCAGGTGTGCTATCAAGCTGCTAGTGTATGCTCTTTACAGTTTCTTTTTGGAAGCACTCAGAGCTATGAGTTTTCCTCTTAGCACTGCTTTCATTGTGTCCCTTAAGTTCTGGTATGAAGAACCTTCAGTTTCATTCACTTCTTTCTTTATTTCTTCCTTGACCAAGTTATCATTGAGTAGAACGTTGTTCAGCTTCCATGTATAGGCGGGTTTTATGGTGGTTTTGTTAGTATTGAAGACCAGCCTTAGTCCGTGGCAATTTGATAAGGATGCATGGGATTATTTCAATATTGTATTGGTTGAGGCCTATTTTGTAACTGATTATATGGTCAATTTTGGAGAAGGTACCATAAGGTGATGAGAAGAAGGTATATTCTTTTGTTTTAGGATGAAATGTTCTATAGATATCTGTTAAATCCATTTGGTTCATAACTTCTGTTAGTTTCACTGTGTCTCTGTTTAGTTTGTGTTTCCATGATCTGTCCATTGATGAATGTTGGGTGTTGAAGTCTCCCACTTTTATTGTTTGAGGTGCAATGTGTGCTTTGAGCTTTAGTAGTTTCTTTTATGAGTGTGGGTTTCCCTGCATTTTGAGCATAGATACTCAGAATTGAGAGTTCATCTTGGTAGATTTTTTTCCTTTGAAGACTATGAAGTGTCTTTCCTTATCTTTTTTAATACCATTTTGTTGAAAGTTGATTTTATTCGATATAGAATGGCTACTCCAGCTTTTTTCTTGGGACCATTTGGTGGCAAAATTTTTTCAGCCTTTTTACTCTGAGGTAGTGTCTATCTTTGTCACTGACTTGTGTTTCCTGTATGCAGCAAAATGCTGGGTCCTGTTTATGTATCCAGTCTGTCAGCCAATGTCTTTTTTTTTTTTTCTTCTTTGAGACAGGGTTTCTCTGTGTAGCCCTGGCTGTCCTGGAACTCTCTTTGTAAACCAGGCTGGCCTCGAACTCAGAAATCCTCCTGCCTCTGTCTCCCAAGTGCTGGGATTAAAGGCGTGTGCCACCACTGTCTGGCAATCTATGTCTTTTTATTGGGGAATTGAGTCCATTGATTTTAAGAGATATTAAGGAAAAGTGATTGTTGCTTCCTGTTATTTTTGTTGTTAGAGGTGGATTTATGTTTGTGTGGCCATCTTCTTTTGGGTTTGTTGAAAAAAGATTCCTTTCTTGCTTCTCCCCAGGTGTAGTTTCCCTCCTTGTGTTTGAGTTTTCTATCTATTATCTTTGTAGGTCTGGATTTGTGGAAAGATACTGTGTAAATTTGGTTTTGTCATGGGATTTCTTGGTTTCTCCATCTATGATAATTCAGAGTTTTGCTGGGTATAGTAGCCTGGGTTGGCATTTGTGTTCTCTTAGGGTCTGCATGATATCTGCCCAGGATCTTCTGGCTTTTTTAGTCTCTGGTGAGAAGTCTGGTATAATTCTGTTAGGTCTGCCTTTACATGTTACTTGAACTTTTTCCCTTACTGCTTTTAATATTCTTTCTTTGTTTTAAGCATTTGGCATTTTGATTATTATGTGACAGGAGGAATGTCTTTTCTGGTCCAGTCTATTTGGAGTTCTGTAGGCTTCTTATATGTTCATGGACATCTCTTTCTTTAGGTTATGGAAGTTTTCTTCTATAATTTTGTTGAAGATATTTACTAGCTCTTTATGTTCGGAATCATTTCTCTCCTTTATACATATCATCCTTAGGTTTGTTCTTCTCATTGATCCTGGATTTCCTGTATGTTTTGGGTTAGGAGCTTTTTGCATTTTGCATTTTCTTTGACTGTTGTGTAAATGTTTTCTATGGTATCTTCTGCACCTGAGATTCTCTCTTCTATCCCTTGTATTCTGTTGGTGATGCTTGCATCTACGACTCCTGATCTCTTTCCTTGGTTTTCTATCTCCAGGGTTGTCTCCCTTTGTGGTTTTTTATTGTTTCTACTTCCATTTTTATATCCTGAATGGTTTTGTTGAATTCCTTCACCTATTTGGTTGTGTTTTCCTATAATTCATTAAGGGATTTTTATGTTTCCTCTTTAAGGGTTTCTATCAGTTTACCTGTGTTCTCCTTTATTTCTTTACGGTAGTTTTTAATGTCCTTCTTAAATAAGTCTTCTATTATTATCATGGTAAGTGATGATGATCCTAGTCTTGCTTTTCTGGTATGATGGAATATTTAGGACATGCTGTAATGGGAGAACTGGGTTTAGAGGATGCCAAGTAGCCTTGGTTTCTGTTCTTTATGTTGTTACACTTGCCTCTTGCCATCTGGTTATCTCTAGTGCTACCTGCCCTTGCTGTCTCTGACTGGAACCTGTTCCTCCTGTGATCCTGGTTGTGTCCGAACTCATAGTCAAGCTGTCTGTGTGATCCTGTGATTTTGTGATTTTGTGATGCTGAGATCCTGGATGTGTCAAAGCTCCTGAGATCCTGTGATCCTGGGCATGTTAGAGCACCTGAGAGTCGAGCTTCTTCTGGGTGTTGTAGGACTGTTTTCAGAGCTAGTGCCCAAGTTCTGCTCAGGACACTGGCTTAGACTCGAAGGGTTGAAGGTAATCTTAATGCTATTAAATTCACAAATATCCTAGTTTTTATTACCCAATCGTATTTATCTAAAACACACATTGAAAACATAAAACTTCTATTCTCTTCACATGTCAGAGCCCATTCATCATGGTTTTGGAAATGGGGAGAATAGATTCTTCTTAAATTGTAAGTCAGTAGGTGTTTCTTTACAGTTAACCTTAGCAAAATTCATACGAAATAGTAATTAACAATGATCTTCTTTACTTGTTAACTCACAAGGAAACACCTTCAAAACAGCATTTGTTAAGGTGTCTGCACTAAAATGTAGAAAACTGAACTACACAAACATTGAAAAGTTAAAAAAAATTCCTTAATTTTTATTCCTGGTACCACTACCACAATTTATAGGGCAATATGCCTGATGTAATGAAAAGAAAAAGAAAAAGAAAAAGCTACAACAGATAAAATACCTCAGGAACGTTTATCTCATTGACACTACATTGCATTAATCAATAGCTGCACTTTATGTAAACTGTGGCTATGACAGTCCTGAACAAGAAGGGTTTCCTGTTTAAACTGCAGTAACTTTACTGACTATGGATCATCATCGTTCCTTCTGTGGCAGATTTTTACAGTTCTCTAATACATTTGATACCACTGTCTCAAAGTAACCTGCAGCTTTCCTGACAACACCTTGCTCTCTCTCTTGCTAAGAACTGTAGACATTTCAGTTTCATTTTAAAAACTTCTGCTTCTGTATCCACCACTTCCACCACCAGATCCATAGCCACCGCCATAGTGACTGACTGAACTTCTTCCACCCAAACTTCCCCCACTTTGTGGGTCAATAATTTGATTGTTGCTGTCCACTATAATTTCTAAAGTCATTATAGTTTCCACCAGCACCATAGTTACCTCCACCAAAATTTCCTCCTTCATTGTACCCATCATCTCCTCCTCCTCCTCCATCACCACATCCACCACCTTGGTTTCCATATCCTGGTCCACCACCTCCATAGCCTCCTCTATTACTGTGACCAGGACCACCACCATAGCTGCCACCTCCACCTTCAAATCCATTATATCCTCCATCACCACCTCCATAACTACCTCTGCTGCCATCACCTCTACCAACATAGCCTCCCCTTCCACCAAAGTTTCCTCCACAACCAAAGTTTCCTCCCTGACTCATAATGTTGCCAGATCCACCTCCACAACCTCTCTGTGAGCAGCAGACTGCATTTCTTGTTTGGAAAGGGCCCTTTTCACTTCACAGTTATGCCCATTAATAGTGTAGTATTTCTGAACAACAATTTTATCAACTGTGTCATGATCATCAAAGGTTACAAAAGCAAATCTTCTCTTTTTCCCACTCTGCCTGTCTTCCATAACTTCTATGGTTTCAATCTTGCCATACTTTTCAAAGTAGTCTCTCAGATTTTTTTTTGTATCCTCTTTAATACCACCAACAAAAATTTTCTTCACCGTTAAATAGGCACCAGGCTTTACAGAATCCTCTCTAGAAACAACTCTCTTTGGTTCCACCATACATCCATCAACCTTGTATGGCCAAGCATACATTGCAGCATTCACCTCTTCAACACAATGGTAGGTGACAAAACCAAAGGCTCTGCAACGTTTTGTTTGGGGATCTCTCCTTACCACACAGTCTGTAAGTTTGCCTCGTTTCTCAAAATATTCTCTTAAACTATAATCTGTGGGTTCAAAGATCAAACCACCAATAAAGAGCTTCCTCAGCTGCTCTGATTCCTTTGGATCATAGCCTTCCATTTTGAAACCAGACTCGCCTCTTTCAACTTGAGTTCAAAATGGGTGGAAGAAATATCTTTAATTTCATACGTCGGAGTATAGAAAAGTTAGTTGGAAGAAAGGTCCTCTTAGGAAAGTAACAGGCAGGCCAGAAAAGACAAACTATATGAAAGAGTTAGGGGCCAAGAAGTGTTAAAGATTACTCAGGACTCTTAAATTCTAAGTAATCTGAGAAATTTGTGACAGTAGGGAAAAGGCTATTGAGTCAGCTAAATCAAAGGTGAAATTGACTTTAACATACAGTAAGTTTTTCTAGTGACTTATTCTAGGGGCAGCCAGTTATAAGCAAGGTGGTTGAATAATTTTAGAGATAGAGATAAGATGAAATAGAAATTTTTGAGACATATTCTGGTAATAATACTGCAGTAAAAGGATAGTAATATTTTTTTGTTTGTTTGTTTGTTTTTTGCATAGACTTATTTATTCAGACTTTTTCATTACAGCATTAGGCCTGAGTTAAAATCTGGTGAGAGTGTCATTTTACACAGTAACATCCTTTTTTTTTTTTTTTAAATAATAACTCACAGATTGTTGGGACTTTTTTTATTTGTTCATTTTATGTACATGAACACACTGTTACTGTCTTCAAAAACACCAGCAGAGGGCATTGGATCCCATTAAAAATGTTTGTGAGCCACCATGTGGGTGCTGGGAATTGAACTCAGGACTCTGGAAGAATAGTCAGTGCTCTTAACCACTGAGCCATCTCTCTAGCCCAACATCATCATCATCATCATCATCATCATCATCATCATCATCATCATCATCATCATTATTATTATTATTAGGCGCTAGCATTGCAATCTGCCCATGTGCAATATCATTTCAACTTCAAAAGTCTTTATGGCTGTTTTTAGGTAACTATTAAAAGGAATTAACTAATTAGCTTCAAGAACATTTAAAATGGATGAATATAGTTAACCCTATGGAGCAATGTTTGAGGTGCAAATACAGGACTGAAATTATAGTCTTAGAACTCAATAACTTAATAACTTGCCTGTTTTTCATGAAGTCCTGTATTTAGGCCCAAGTGCAGTTGGCATATACATGTAATCATAACCCTTAGAGGTGGAGGGAAAGTGGTTCAGAAGTTTAAGACTGTTCTTTAGAGACTCATACAAAATAAACCTACTAAAGTTCTGAGTGAGATACAGAAGTGTGGGCAATAATAGATGCAAAATTGGCTATTGTGGGTAGAGACCACAGCAAGAATAATAAATCAATGATTGAAATTTTTTTTTTGTTTTGTCCACCTAAATGACAGAAGCAAATATTCTTTAACTATGATTTAGTAGATCCAAAAGTAACAGTGAGAAATCAGTCACCCCAGTATATACACCAGGATGTTGCTGAATAATGTCATTTTGACAGTGATACCTTCCCTTTCTAAATGTTAGAAGAATATTTATGACTAGGTGGCTGAGTTTGAATTATGCTACTGTAATTATGTCATGACCAAAAGTAACTTGAATGACGATGTTCCTCCTGTGGAGGAAAGGGCTTATTTGGCTTACAAAAACTATCCCTATCATAGAGGATCATTGAGGGATATCAGTATTAGAATCCATGCAGAAGCAGAAGCATAATCCTGGAGGAAGCTGCTTACTGGCTTTCTCCCAGTTCAGCAACCTTTTGTATACTTTCCAGAACCACCTGCCCAGGTGACAGCATCCATTCTACATCAATCAAGAAAATGTCCCACAGATATGCTCACAGGCCAGTCTAATGGAGGCAATCCTTCAGTTAACAGTCCCTCTTCTTAATTTGGTTTCTATTGTTGACATAAAACACCACGACAGAAAACAATTTAGGGAGAAAAGTATTTCAGCCTACAGTTTATAGTCCATCATGGAGGAAGTCAGACAGGGCAGAAACCTGGAGGCTAGAATTGAAAGGAAAGAAACCTTGGAAGTGGAACACGACATACTGGCTTGCTCTCCATAGTTTGATTAGCTTTCTATTTTACAACCCAGGTTCACCTGTCAAAGTGTGGCACTACCCACGGTGTCCTGGGGCCTCCCACATCAATAATTTATCATGAAAATTCCTTATAGACTTGTCCATAGGCCATTCTGATGGAGGTACTTTCTCAATTGAGTTCAGATACTTCTCTTATAAATAGCCTGATAATCAAGGTAAACTTCAAGAAAGTTATGTAAAATGATAAAGTTACATCTCCCTTATGAATAATGAGGTTCATCATTTTTAATATACCTGCTGGAGTCATTCTTATGTTTTTTGAGAACTGTCTAAATATTTGGAGCTGAGCATAGTATAATCCCAGCACTCAGTAAACTGAGCCAGGATTGTGAATTTTAAGGCTCTCAAGGCTTCATAGCAAGATCCTGTCTCAAATACAGAAAAAGATGGACATAGGAAGAAGGAACAGAAGACGGGAAGGGGAAAGAGAGGGAAAATGGGTTAACTGACTATTTTAAAATCAGGTTACTATTGTTTTTTTGCTGCTGACTGATTGGAATTCCTCATATATTACACATATTAGATGCTTATCAGTTATTTATTTTCCAAACATTTTCTACCTCTCTGTTGATTTTCTTATCACTGTATTGAATGTTTCTTTTGGTGTGGAGAAATAGTTTCACTTTGCTCTAATTGCCCTCTCCCCCTTCTTTAAAATTTTGGTTTTTACCATTTTGGGGGCCTTGCATAAAAACAATTTCTTCACTGAAGTATCCTGAGGCATTTGTCCCATGTTCTCTTCTAGTAATTTTATTGTGGTAAGGAAATCATTATGTTAACTGAAATAATATACGTAGAGAAAGACAAGTTTCATATGACCTTACTTATGTGTGAAATATGAAAAAGTCGGTGTTGCCAAAGCTGAGAATAGAAGCTGTTGTTGCTAAAGGGAAAGTGTTGGGGCAGATTGATCAGTGATTACTAAATTACAGTTAGATGAGCAAGAAGCTTTCAGGTACTATTGAATAGTGTACTAATTATAGATAAATGTTTATTAGAGACATTTTACAAAGTTAGAAATGATTAGTGTTTCTCAACAAAGAAATGATAATGTATAAAGGTATTTAATGTGATTAATACTGCCAGGTGTATGTATGTATTTATTTAATATTATGTAACACACACACATATGGCTTATAGTTTAAGTTAAATATTTTAAATTCTTTTATTTTTTTTCTTTTTTTAATTGGTTATTTTATTTATTTACATTTCAAATTTTATCCCTCTTCCCAATTTCCCCTCCACAAACCCCTTATCCCCTCCTTCATACCCCCTACCTGTATGAGGGCACTCCCCTACCCGCCCACCCACTCGTGCTTCAGTGCCCTAGCATTCCCATACCCTGTGTCATTGAGCCTCCATGAGACTGAGGGGCTCCCCTCCCAGTGATGCCCAATAAGGCCATCCTCTGCTACATATGCAGCTGGAGCCATGGGTCCCTCCATGTGTACTCTTTGGTTGGTAGCTTAGTCCCTGGGAGCTCTGTGGGGTCTGGTTGGTTGATATTGTTGTTCTTCATATGGAGTTGCAAACCTCATCAGCTCCTTCAGTCCTTTCTCTGACTCCTCCATTGGGGACCCTGTGCTCAGTCCAATGGTTGGCTGTGAGCACCCATCTCTGTATTTGTCAGACTCTGGTAGAGCCTCTCAGGAGACAGCTTTATCAGGCTCCTTTCAGCAAGCACTTCTTGACATCCACAATTGTGTCTAGGTTTGGTGACTGTATTCTGGATGGATCCCCAGGTAGGGTACTCTCTGGATGGCCTTTCTTTCAGTCTGTGTTCCACTCTGTCTCTGCATTTCCTTTTGTCAGGAGGAATTCTGGATTAATGTTTTTGAGGTGGGTGGGCTTATCCCTCAGTGGGGGGTGGCATGTCTATCTACTGCATATGGTCCCTACAGGTTGGTTCTATCTCCCCTTCGTTGGATATTTTGGCTAAAGTTCTCCCTGTTAGGTCCCAGGAACCTCTTGGGTCCCTGGCATCTGGGACTTTCTAGTGGTTATCCCCAGTTCCCCCCTCTCCCACTGCTACACACCTCCTTTCAAAATCCTCACGCTCTGCACTTCTCCCCCATTTCCTCCTGTATCTGAACTGGATCCCTTTTTCCCTTCCCCTCCTCTCTCCCTCTACTTCTTGAGATTATTTTCTTCCCCTTACTGAGTAGGACTGTAGCATCCATACTTTGGTGTGGTCTTCTTTCTTCTTGGGTTTCATATGGTCTATGAGTTTTAAATGCTTTCAAGTTTTAAAGGAACCAAAAGGCCCTATTTATAGAAATTAGTATGTGTCTGTGTATATGACATTCATTGCTTTTAACTTCCCAAACAGCCCTTTGGAGGTACATAAGTCTATTTCAATTTGAGTGAGATTTTTTCTTCCTTTCCTGATAATCCTGTAAAGAACTGTCTAAATATTTGATTTCAAAATTTACAAAAATTGTATTTACATATCTTTTCTTTCAACGTACATAAAGTTGTGGAATATTTTTATCCCCACTTGAAGTCAATTAATCTGTTCACTTTCTCCCTCCGCTATGCTACTTCTGGCATGTGTAAATTTGGTTTGGTAGTTATAGTTTGTCTTGTTCTACTTAAGTACTTTCATAAGTAAGACATTGTAATGTACATCTTTCCTTTACAATTAGGTCATGCTTTTAGTTATAGACCTTACTATGTGTATATAATTGAATGAAAGTTAGATAAGGCAGTGTGCCTTCAATTTTTGTTACAAAGCAAAATATTTTTAAGGACATTGCATTTAGAATGACACCAATTTGGCATTTTATAAAGTTTCTATTTTTATTAAAGCACTGAAGTTGGATTATGTTACAGTTATAATATAAAGTTTCATATGAAGATATTCCATAATAAGCTATTATATTAAAAGACATGTTACAATTTATATTGTGACAGCAATAGAGAGATTATGATGAGTGATAAAGTATTTTAACAGTATCATAAAACACATTGATGATGTGTCAAGTAAATGTTACTTTCAAAAAGATGTCATCATTTCTCGATGAATTGTGAGATTGGCTTGTTTGCACTGGCTTATTCCAGCCAAATTTCATTTGTTCACAGAGTTGTACATTGGTAAGTATTTTACTTCATTTATTCTGTGAAGCAATTTTGCGTTTAGGTAACTGAGTCAATAAAGAAAGTATCTAATAAGGAGAACCTAAAAAATTATAACTAAGTCATACTGGGATATTATACTAAATCCATCATGATTAATTTAAGCAATAATTCAGTATACTCAGAATTACTTTTCTTATTCTATTTGTATGTATTTCATTTGCTATGATGAAGCTAGGACTGCTATTTTCTATTGATAAATGCTAATATAATATAAATGTCATATCATTCATACACATAAACAACATATCCTAGGAATATCCTAAACAATACAAGAAGAGACTAATAACCTCTTCAACTTTTTCTTTAATAAATATTTTATTTCCTTAGCCACAATGTTAATTTCAATTACTCATGTAAGTTTTAACAACTTATTAGATAATGTTAAAACTCACCCATTTGTATGTACAGTTCAATGATTTTTAATACACGTGTGTGTTATTTTCATGTTCCGCGAGTAATACCAAAATGAAGAAATACCCTTAAAATATACCTATGGTCTTTTGTATCCTGTGTCCTCATATGTGGTCCCAGATAACCACTGATCTGCTTTTTCCCTTTTTATATTAGTTTTGTCATCTCTGAAATATAGTATGAATATATGCTGTTTTGTTTATTGTTTATTTTACTTAACATATTTTAAAAATTAATCAGTTATATGTTTAAGTTATTTCTTCCTGTTCTGTAAATGTATTATGTTGTATAGATGTACCACATTTTATCTCTTGATTTTTTTCTCCTAGCTGTAAAGATATACTTCTTTTCATATTTATTTACTTTTAATTAAAATATTTTATAAATTTTTATGCTGTTTAGTGCTAGGTTTTGCTTTATTTCTAAATGGTAGTGTTTTTCTGGAAGCTATGTTTTTTGCAAATCATTTTGATCATTTCAAGATTTGTAAAGTTTTAAATTGTTCTGCAGTAGCCTTTAAACTGGATAATTTATCAGTATGAATAAAACAAAACTTCTGTTGTCTTTACTCAGTGCCATACATTTTATGGTAGCTCTTCATTAGAATGTCAGGTTGTTTTCATCACTGTTACTTTTGGAGAGTTTTTGGCTTTAAGTTCTCTAGTAATTATCTATTGCAAATTATTTTTTCATAAAGTAATAGTATTTAATCGTACATTTTTGCAAAATTGTATTCAGCCAAAGACAATGTATCTTCTGTAGATATTTATTAATATTTTCATGTATAATGTTTTGTTCCATGTTCTCTCCACAGATTTTCACTATCATGTCTTCTTTAGTACCTGTTCCTATCTCTTCATGTTAGTAAGAATGTCAGGCTCCTTTGGAGGTCTTTTTTCCTTTGATGTGGTTTGTAGTGTGCCTCTAGTCAGAAAGCCCATTTGATTATTCGATTCATCTCATTTGTGTCTCTTTTATCTATGAAGAGTTCTAGTGCTATATTATTTCTCATCTAATATTCAAAACTTTGGTTTTAGTATTTTTTATAATTGTTAAAGGTGCTTACAGCAAGTGGAAAAATCCCATAGCTAGTACTCTTTGTTATGTGATTTAACATACTTGATATAATAAAAATATGTAAAAACAATTAAAGATGTATCTAGAGACTGTACCCCATTTTTCATTGGTTTACTTGTTTTCTTGATATCTAGTTTTTTAAGTTCTTAACGTATTTTGAGTATTAGCCCTGTGTCAGTCATATAGTTGACAAAAATATTTTTCCATTCTGTAGGCTGCTGATTTGTCCCAATGACAGTGTCCTTTGCCATACAGAAACTTTTCAGTTTCTTGAGGTCCCATTTATTAATTGTTCTTAGTGCCCATACTAACAGTATTCTGTTCAGAAAGTCTTTTCTCATGCTGATGAGTTTAAAGCTATTCCCTACTTTCTCTTCTATCAGGTTCCATGTATCTGGTTTTATGTTGAGGTCTTTCATCCATTTGGAGTTGAGTTTTGTATAGGGTGATAAGTATATATCTATTTTTGATTCCTCTACACTCAGGCATCCAGTTTGACCAACACCATTTGTTGAACATGCTGGCTTCTTTCAGTATGTTTGTAGATCCTTTATCAAAAATCAGTTGTCCATATTTGTGAGGATTTATGTCTGCATCTTTAATTTAATTACATTCATCAATGAGTTTGTTATTAATGCAAACACCATGAAGGTTTTATTATTGTAGCTTTGTAGTACAACTTGAAATTGGGAATGGTTGTACCTCCACCAGTCCTATTCAGAATTCTTTTAGCTATCCTGGTTTTTCTTTCCGTGTGTGTGTGTGTGTGTGTGTGTGTGTGTGTGTGAGCACAGTCGTGTGTACACACAGGTAGGTGTGTGTTTCTATATGAAGCTGAGAATTGTCTTTTCAATGTCTGTGAAGAACTCTGTTGATATTTTGGTGGGGAGTGCATGGAATCTCTTGGTTGCTTTTGGTAGGATGGCCATTTTTATTTACTCTATTACTCTAACCAGTCCATGAGCATGGAAGAGCTTTCCATCTGAAGATCTTTTCATCTTCTAATATCTTCTTCAATTTCTATCTTGAAATTCTTGTCATACAGGACTTTCACTTGTTTGATTAGAGTTATACCAAAATATTTTATATTATTTGTGGCGATTGTGAAGGGCATGGTTTTTCTAATTTCTTTCTCAGCTCATTTATCACTTGTATATAGGAGGGTAACTGATTTTGTTTTTGAGTTGATCTTGTATCCAGCCACTTCGATGAAGGTGTTAATCAGTTATAAGAGCTCCCTGGTAGAATTCTTGGGATCACTTATGTATATTATCATATCATCTGCAAATAATGATACTTTGACTTCTTCCTTTCCAGTTTGTATCTCCTTGATCTCCTTTATTTGTCTTACTGCATTAACTCAGACATCAAGTACTATATTGAATAGATATGGAGAGTGGACAGCCTTGTCTTGTTCCTGATTTAGGGGAATTACTGTGAGTTTCTTTTCCTTTAAGTCAATGTTGGCTATGGGATTGCTGGAAACTGCCTTTATTATGTTAAGCAGTAGTGATAAAAAACTGCATGGTATTGGTACAGTGGAAAAGTCATTTTTATTTGCTTTTTGATTCAGTTTGCAAGCTTATTTTTAAAAACTTATTTATTTATATTTGAGATGCTGCCTTCCTCCAGGTCTCCTCCTTTTAGAGTCCCTCCTCCCTCCCTCTTCCTCTTTTCCTCTGAGAGAGTGGGCCCCACCCTTATGCATCAAGTCTCTGTAAGATTAAGTGCCCTCTCCCACTTAAGCCAGACAAGGCAGCCCAGTTGGGGAACTGATACCACAGCCAGGCTACAGCTTTAGGAAGAGCCTCTACTATAGTTGTTGGGGGAGCCACATGGAGATTGATATGCACATCTGCTACATATATGCCAGGGGCCTTGTTACAGCCCCTGTATGTTCTTTGTTTGGTGGCTCAGTCTCTAAAAGCTACCTGGGTTCCAGGTTAGTTGACACTGTTGGTCTTCTTGTGGAGTTCCTATCCCCTTCAGGGCCTTCAGTCCTACCTCCAACTCTTCCATAAAATTTCATAACCTCTGTCCAATGTTTGGCAAGGGTATCAGAATCTGCTTCAGTTATCTGCTGGTTAGAGCCTCTCAGGGGACAGTAGTTATACTAGCCTCCTGTCTTCAAGCATAACAGAGTATCATTTATAATATCGGGGATTTGTTTTTATTGAGAACTTTTTTTTTTGCTTTTTAAAGAAATCGTTTACTTATATTTATTTATTTATACTCCAGATTTTATCCCCTCTCGGTCCACCCTCCCAACTGATCCACATCCCATACCTCCTCACTGCCCCCCTGTCTCCACGAGGATGGAGGATGTCCCCACCCCCACCCCCACCCCACCATACCTCTAACTCCCTGGGGCCTCCTCCAGTCTCTTGAGAGTTAGGCCCATCCTCTCTGACTGAACCCAGCCCGGCAGTCTTCTGCTGTATATGTGTTGGGGGCCTCATATCAGCTGGTGTATGCTGCCTGGTTGGTGGTCCAGTGTTTGAGAGATTTCGGGGGTCCAGGTTAATTGAGACTGCTGGTCCTCCTACAGGGTTGCCCTT
This sequence comes from Rhynchomys soricoides, assembly GCA_019843965.1. Classification (NCBI taxonomy): domain Eukaryota; kingdom Metazoa; phylum Chordata; class Mammalia; order Rodentia; family Muridae; genus Rhynchomys; species Rhynchomys soricoides. The sequence goes on along the minus strand of JADRCH010007664.1, from coordinate 3,051,942 downwards.
CTCCTCAGTTTCTTCCAGTTTTCCCTTAATTCAACCACAGAGGTCAGCAGCTTCTGTCCATTGGTTGGGTGCAAATATCTGCATCTGACTCTTTCAGCTGCTTGTTGAGTCTTTCAGAGGGCTGCCATGATAGATCCCTTTTTTCTGAGTGCTCTATAGCCTCAGTAATAGTGTCAGGCCTTGGGGCCTCCTCTTGAGCTGGCTTGCTCCTCTCCATTTACATCTCTGCCTTTCTTTCAGACAGGAACAATTATGGGTCAGAGTTTTGACTGTGGGATGGCAATCGCACTGTCTTTCTGCTGGAGGTGGGCTCTACAAGTTCCGTTTTCCCACTGTCGGGCATTTCATCTCAGGTCCCCTCCCTTTGAGACCTGTGAGTCTCCCACCTCCCAGGTCTCTGGTACATTCTGGAGCCCCCTCCTACCTCCTGAGGTTGCCTGTTCCCATTCTTTATGCTGGCCTTCAAGGCTTCAGTCCTTTTCCCTCACCCAATACCAGATCATGTCCCCCTCTTCCCCCCCCATTCCCTTTCCCTTCCAAATACCTCCCTCCCCCTTTTGTTTGCTTTCTTCTCCATCCCAAGTGGGATTGAGGCATCCTCACTTGGCCCTTCATCTTGTTGACCTTTTTGAGTTCTGTGGACTGTATCTTGGGTATATTGTTTTTTGCTTTTTGTTGTTTTTGTTTGTTTGTTTGTTTTGTTTTGTTTTGTTTTTTTGCTAATATCCACTATGCTTATACTGGAAATTGGTCTGTAGTTCTCTTTCTTTGTTGGGTCTTTATGTGGTTTGAGTTTATCAGAGTAACAAAGGCCTTGTGAAAGGAACTAAGTAATGTGTAATAATTTTCAGGAGTGTTGGTGTTAATTATTTGTTGGACCTCTGGCGGCACCTCCCTGCCGCATTGCAAGCAGCACAGCCACAAGCACTGTGCTGCTCGCACTTGGGGGCTGTGCCGCAGTTTGTGAGCACAGCGGCTCCGCTAGAGCTGGAGCTGTCTCCATAGTGACTGCCCTTGGAGCCATTCCCCTTCCACTGCCCAGTTTGGGCCTGGGCCCTGGCCGTCTCCGTGGTGATGGCCCTCTTACCTCGTCTGGGGGGCGGCAGGGCCCGAGGTGGCCTGCCTGCGGGCCCCAGGTTTCAAGCTGGCAATAGCACAGGGAGGAGATCGCCCCCGGCTTCCTCTTTAGAGGAGCAGGACCACTGACGGCTGTGGGGCGCACCTTCCTGGCCCATAGAGGGGAGCACAGCATGCAACCTGGGGCTACCCCAGCCATAGGAGTGGGGGTGCAGGGGCCCCAGGTTCACAGCAGTGACTGCGGCAGCTCTGGGCCAGGGCTCAGAACTGGACCCTGACTATGGCATGGCACTGGGAGTGTTCTCCTCTTCCTGCTGTCCCGAGGGCGAGAGGGTGGGGTCCCAGGAAATGGTAGTCTTGGGCCCCATTCTAACCCTGGTTTGGGCCTTTGGGGACAAACCTGAGCCTGCCTCGAGTTCTGAGACCTGTCTCAGTCACTTCCGCATAGGAGTGACTCAGCAAGACCTGTTTGGCCCTCCTTCTACCCTGTCATTGCTGACATAGAGCTATGCCATTGGCCCTGTCCGTCACGCCTTCCCCTTCCCCCGCATCCTACATCATCTCCCCCCATACCTAAGTGCCCACCCCCTTTGCCTTCTTTATATAAGTGAGAGAAATTGCTACATTAAAGTTGAGTTCCTGCTTCGACAAGACTCCAGGCCTGGTGTGTTTCTTTTTGGCCTCCAACACTGGCCATCCTGCTCAGCCCCGGATAGACTCGGCTATACCCGGTTCTCTCCTCTCGCCTGGACCTGCTGGCTAGGAGCCAACAATTATTCTTTGAAAGTGTGACCCTGTAGTGTTCTTCCTCATCTCTTCTGATTAGTTTTTGTTTGTAGTGTATTTTGCCAGATATTAAAATGTCTACACTAGCTTGCTTTTTAATGTTCATTTCCTTTCAATATCCTTTCCCATCTTTTTTATTCTTTGACCATGAGATGTCTTTCCTTGCTAAGGTGTTTCCTTGATGTAGCAGGAGGGTGGATCCTGTTTTGATACGCATTTTATTTTTACTGTCTTTTATTGCAAAACTGAGTATTGATTTTGAAAGATAACAGTGAATAATATTTGATTTCTCTTATTTTGTGTTTTTTTTTCTCACCACTGTCTGGTGTGTGTGTGTGTGTGTGTGTGTGTGTGTGATATGCTGGTCTGATATTATTTATTACCTGTGTGTTCTTGCTTGTGGTCAACCTTTTTAGGTTGGAGTTTTCCTTCTAGTGCCTTCTGTAGGTCTGGATTTGTAGATATTGCTTACTTTTAGTTTTATCATGTAAAGTTTTATTTTCTCTATTATGATTGGATGTTTTTCTGGATGTTGTAGGCTGGCATCTGTGGTTTCTTAGAGTCTTTAGAACATTTCTATAGGCCCCTTTGGCTTTTAGAATCTCCATTGAGAATTCAGGTGTTATTCTCATTGGTCTGCTTTTATATGCTACTTGATCTTCTTCCCTTATAGCTTACAATAATTTTCTTTGCTCTGTACATTTAATGTTTTGATTATTATGTGCATTTTTTTCTGGTCCTGTCTTTTTGGTGATATATGCTTCTTGAACCTTCATAGACATCTCTTTAGGTTATGGAAATGTTTCTGCTATAATTTTTTTGAAAATATATTCTGTGGCATTGACTTGGTTTTTTCTTCTTCCTCTATTCCAACAATTCTTAATTTTGCCTTTTCTTCGTATCCCAAATTTTCTGGATGTTTTGTCCTGGGAAATTTTTAGATTTCACAGTTTCCTTGATAGAGATATTTATTTCTTCTATAATGTCTTCAAAACCCAAGATTTTCTTTTTCATCTCTTGTTTTCTCTTGGTAAAGCTTGCCTCTGAAGTTCCTGTTCAATTTCCTAAAGTTTTCATTTTCAAATTTCACTTAGTTTAGGTTCTTTATTGATTCTATTTCCAATTTCAGGACTTGATTTGTTTTATTCATTTCTTTCCACATTCATTCATGTTTCCATAGATTTAGTGACTTGTCTATTGATTACATAGGGCCCCCAATGGAGGTGTTAGAGAAAGGACTGAAGGAGCTGAAGGGATTTGCAACCCCATAGAAAGAACAACAATATCAACCAACCAGACCCGCTAGAACTATCAGGGACTAAACCACCAACCAAAGAGTATACATGGAAGGACCCATGGCTTCAGCTGCATATATAGCAGAGGATCGCCTTGTCAGGCATCAAATGGGAGGGGAGGCCCTTGGTCCTGTGAAGGCTGGATGGATGCTCTAGTGCAGGGGAATTCAAGGGCGGGGAGGCAGGAGTGGGTGGGTGAGTGGGGGAACACCCTCATAGAAGCAGGGGGAGAGGGAATGGGATAGGGAGTTTTAGGAGGGAACCGGGAAAGGGGATAACATTTGAAATGTAAAGAAAGAAAATATCCAAAAAAAAGGATCTGCATTATATCCATAAAAGTTATTTTAAGGGCTTTGTCTTAATGTTTGAGCTATATTGCAATACTCAGGTTCTGCTGTGGCAGAGTAGCTGGGCTATTGTGGAGGCATTTTGTATTTTGTATTACTGATTTTATTTTTATAATGGCATCTAAAAGAGGGTTTTGGAAGATTGTAATTTTTGATTCTGATATCTGTTGTTGTCCTTGTTGAGTAGGTATTCTTTGGTTTTTGTTGTTCTTTTTGGTTCTTAGGAGAATGTGGTAGCTGGTATGCAATTCTTCCTGGATCCTGATAAATGTGACCACTGGAAGTTTTAGGTAAAGTGTGTTTGGTATTGGGTGCTGACACTTGGGAATGGGCATGGGATAAACTGTGGGGGATAAGGGAAGAAAGCAGGATGTTCTACCAGGATCTGCCTAGTCCCCTTGGATTAGGGGCAGAGAGTATTGAGAGGCCAGAGCAGGTAGTCTGTTCCAGAGCTGGAAATGAGACTGGGTGATTGAACTTGGAGTAGTTTAAGGAAAAGCAGAGATCTGCAGTTAGTCTCCCTGCTTCACTGGCTGGAGTGGGCTGTGGGTTTGCAGAGAATACCTGTTTGAGTTTGGGGCTAGAATAAAACAATGTGTTGGAAAGGAAATTTGGAAAAATAGTGTAATCCATTAGAAATGGGAGATGGGACAGGAAGGAGCCTGCTGCAGGAGCTGGGATAAGACTAAGGGTTGGTTTTTGAGGAGCTAAGGGAGAGGAGACAATCTGTAGTTAAATCTACCTTCTTCCCTGGCTAGAGTGATAGTAAATACTCTTTAGGGTTACTGGATTGTTTCAGAAAGGTAGAACAATAGATATTTCACTCAAAATAAAATTCTGTTATTATTACATACATACACTATGAAAATTGTTTTATTTGCGAAAGGTCCTAGTAAATTAAGTTATGCATTAAATATGTCATATTCTTAGAAGGTAAATTATCCCTTAATCCATATTATGTAGTGATAAAAGCAGTGTGATTTGTGTGGGTGTATTTATTATCTACACACAGCTAAAATAATCTAAGAGAATTTTTATTGATTATAATATATTTTTGTGTGTACTTGCATATGTGCACATGTGTATATGTACACATGCTGCATATGTGAAAGTTAAAGGACAATTTTTGGAAGTTGGTTCTCTTATTCCACACTGTAGTTACTGGGCATCAAACTCAGATCTTTATGCTTGGAAGCAAATAATTTTACCTGCTGAGGTATATTACTGGATTCCCCTTTCCTCCCCCAAACATATTTTTAATACTTCAAAAGAGATTTATTACATTGGCTTATACAACACAGATTGGGTAATCCAACAATGGCCATCTGATCCTCTTCTATTAACACTTAATCATATTTTTAATAAAATTATCTGTTGTTAAACTGTGGTTAGTTCTAATTGGTGAAGTATTGTAGAACTTAAGCATAAATATATTTCCTTTTTCTTGATTATGTAATGTTTGCTTGACCTTCTTTCTTGTATTCTATATTTCCTTCCTTTTTGGAAACCCAAGATTAATAATATTTAATTAATTAGTGAATAGAAGAGCTCCTTTGTTGCTAAAAAAAACCACCAATAAGGCTGTTTTGCCTGGTCTCAGTTGGAGAGGATGTATTTAATCCTGCAGACACTTGATGCACCAGGGTGGGAGGATGGGGGGGCTGCCCTCTCAGAAATGAAGGGGAAAGGGATGGGGAGGAACTCTGCAAGGGGAGACCAGCAAGAGGGCAGCATTTGGGATGTAAATAAATAAATTTTACAAATGATTCAAATTACCTAATAGGATGCATCTTTTACTGTTTTAATAAAGACACATATTAATAAAAATAGCCACTATTAGAATTTGAACTTTTCTTCTTAAGGCTTTATAAAGTTTCACTAAGAAATTGTAGCATACCACATGTATGTTTTTGGATACAGATAGTATTATGCTTCATAAATGTCACTTTAAAGTCAATATGCAACATTAACTGAATTTGACTTTGCAACAGAATAAAGTAACATAGCAATGGAAAGAAATAGAAAAATTATGAAGCATTAAATAATATAAAAGACTAGTAACTTAAAAAGAATGAGAATAGATTATAGTAAGTCAGAGAGTAGTTTTTACTGAAGTAAGAAAGTGTAATGGTATTAATATTAATTTCATTAAAGAAGGTATGGGACATATTTTAACTTATTGACACAGAAAAAGATATTCTGACCATGACCCTGATAGCTTAAACATTAAGACTGGCTTGCTTTCACAGTACTGGAAGATGCTGTGCATAATACAAAAGAAAAAAGTAAACAAATCTTACCCAATGATCCCTGTGAATGACAATAATGACTGGCTTGGTGCAATAATGGAATGGTAGTCATGAAAGTAACTAACCTGTAACTAGAACCATTATGAGCCAATTACCTATGGCCAAACAAATCACAGCACCTAAGAGAGAACTTCTATTATTCTGCTAAATGTACAAAGTATTAAACTAAATCTCTCAATCTCCACAGATAAGCTACTATTAGCTGTAGATGGTAATTAACAGATCCCCACAACTTGCTAACATGAAGAAAATAAGAGATTACAGAATGCTCAGCCCCAAATAAAACTTAGATGCTACAACTTTTCCTCCAAAGACTCAGGGATCAATGGGAGATTATTAGGGATAGCCTATGCTCCAGTTGTTGCAGGGCCCACAAGGAGACTGAGATTCAGGTCTCCTACATATGTGCCAGGGCCTCATTTCAGTCCTTGTGTGTGTTCTTTGGTTGGTGATTCAGTGTCTGCAAGCTCCCTTGGGTATCCCTCCACCCTGGTGCATCAAGTCTCTTCAGGATTAGGCACATCCTCTCCCACTTAGGCCAGACATGGCAGCCCTCTCCTACATATGTGTCAGGGTACTCGAACCAGCCCATATATATGCTCTTTGGTTGGTGGCTCAGGCTCTGGGAGCTCCCAGGGGCCCAGGTTAGTTGAAACTGATGGTCTCGCTGTGGGGTTGACATCTCCTTGAGGGCCTCCAATCCTTCCCTTAACTCTCCCATAGGGGTCCCAGACCTGAGTCCAATGGTTGGCTGTAAGTATCTGTATCTGTCTCAGTCAGCTTCTGGTAGAGCCTCTCAGAGGACAGCCATGCTAGGCTTCTGTCTGCCAGCACAATATAGCATTATTAATAGTGTGAGGGATTGGTGCCTGACAATGGGACAGGTCTCAAAATGGTCCAGTCACTGGTCAGCCATTCCTTCAGTCTCTGCTCCATCTTTGTCCTTGTATTTCTTCTAGACAGGAACAATTTTGGGTCAGAAGTTTTGTAGGTGGGTTGGTGTCCCCATCTCCCAACTAGAGGTGCTCTTTGGCTAATGGATGAGGTCTCTTCAGGTTCCATATCCCAACTGTTGGGCATTTTGGCTAAGGTAACCTGCATTGACTCTTGGGATCCTCCCTCATACATAGTCTCTGGGATTTCCTAGAGAATCCTCCCACCCCCATGCCAGGAGCCACAGATTTCTATTTGTTCTCCTGGCCCTCTGGTCCACTCTCCTGTCTCTTCCCATGCCTGATCCTGTCCCCTATTCCCCTCACCCTCTTCTTTCCCACCCAGGACACTCCCGCCTTCTGCCTCCAATGATTATTTTGTTCCTGCTTCTAAGTGGAATTCAAATATCTTCACTTGGGGCTTCCTTCTTGTTTAAGTTCTTTGAATCTGTGGGGTGTATCATGTATATTCTGCAATTTGGGTCTAATATTCACTTATCAGTGAGTATATACCATCCATAAACTTTTGAGTCTGGCTAACTGCACTCAGGATGATATTTTATATTTACTCCATTTGCCTGTGAAATTCATGCTGTCCTTGTTTTTAATAGCTAAATAGTATTCCCCTGTGTAAATGAACCACATTTTCTGTATCCATTCTTCAGTTGAGAGACATTTGAGTTGCTTCCAGTTTCTGGCTATTAAGAATAAAGTATCTGTGAACATAGCGGAGCACGTGTCCTTGTGGTATGGTCGAGCATCTTTTGGGTATATGCCCAGGAGCGTTATAGCTGGTTCTTCAGGTAGAACTATTTCCAGTTTTCTGAGAAACTGCCAGATGAATTCTGAATCTTTGACCTCCTTTTATAATAGTAGTAGTAGTACATGCTGGAGCTTACAAATGGTGCATGAATATTATATTAAAAATCTTCAGTCTATCTTGTATGAAGCCATTTTAAAATGAGAAATATACAAGTGCTCTTGACAGATGATTAAAATTATATCCAGTTATTCTGAGCCTAACAGAATTGGCTTGATTATATCAAGAGAAAATACAGAGATGAAGATCTATAATGAATAAAAACATATCTAATCCACCAATTTTTGTGATGGAAGAAATATATTTCAGCAACATTTAATAGATCACCTTGAACAACTAGAATTTTATTTTTAAACTTTCTCCTGTATAACCTTTGGAACTAAGCATTCTACTGAGAGTAAGCATTTTGCTGTAAAGAGGGACTACAATGTCTTTAGCTTCATTATTCTCAGAAGCAGACTCTTGTCATTATTTGACATATAAAAAGGAGAAAATTCATATGACTTTTACATATGTACAGACTTGATTACAAACACAGAAAAAAACTATAGCTTGTGCTTTTACCTTATTTTAAGGTCTGTGATGGTCACTTCAGCTGGTTAACATTCAGAGAAACCTCCACAAACAAAAAGAAATGGACGTTTTATCAGGCATCTGAGTAGAGAATTGAGTGGTTTCACATAATGATTAAGTAAAAATTTTGAGGTAATTATCAGTTTAATGAGGATATAGCATTGAATGCTATTCTTGCTATATCTAATTGGGCATGAAGAAAAACAGTCATAAGAAAGAAACTAAATAAAGTTAAGGCCAGAGCCCCTTGCTTTTATTTGCTGTTTTTCAAATACTGGTTCTTTGTTTTTCACGATTTCCAGTCTTGTACCTGTTTTGCAAGCTTCAAGGGAACATTTTGATCTTTTACAGTTATACTTCTGTCATGGGTATGATCTGAAGAACCTTAAGGTTTGGCAGTAAATACAATGCGTTGTGGTTCTTTTTGACAATTTAGTTGTTTTTATATTATTTATAATAAGAATTTGATAACAAATATTTACTTATTAAAGGAGAAATAGTCACTATAAATAGTGAATAAAATATTGTTGATCTACATAATTTTATGATTGTCTTTTAAAACAAACCTAAACTATTTTGTATGGAGTAGTATCTCCTCAGCAGTTTGCATTATATTTTCCTGACTAGTAATAACTTGAACGTCTTCTAATTTATTTAAATGCTGCCTGTATCTTTTTAAAAATTAATTTCATTTTTTTACTTATTCTCTTTACATCCAGCTCACTGCCCCTTCCTGTCACCTCTCACAATCCTTCCCCCATCTCCCCATCCCCTTCTCTGAGATGGTGGGATCCCCCTGGGTATCTCCCCATGCTAGCACTTCAAGTCTCTGAAAGGCTAGGCACTTCATCTCATACTGAGGCTAGACAAGCAGCCCAGCTAGAGTAGAACAAATCCCAAGTACAGGCAACAGCTTTTGTGATAGCTCCCATTCCAGTCCTTCAGGACCCACAGTAAGACCAAGCTGCACATCTGCTACATATGTTCAGGGAGGTCTATGTACAGCCGGTATATATTTTTTGGTTGATATTTCAGACTCTGAGAGCCCCAAGGGTCCAGGTTAGTTGACTCTGTTGGTCTTCCTATGGATTTCCTATCCCTTTCATGCCCTGCAATCCTTCCTCCCATTCTTCCAAAAGCGTCCCCAAGTTCCATCCACTATGTGGCTGTGGGTGTTTGTATCTTCTGTGTCAGCTGCTGGGTGGAGGCTCTCAGAGGCTCCTGTCTGCAAGCATGACAGAGTATCATTAATAATGTTAAGGATTGGTATTTCCCCATAGGATGGGTCTCAAGTTAGACAGGTTATTGATTAGCCATTCCCTCAGTCTCTGCTGTATCCACCATGCCTGCATTTCTTATAGATAGGATAAATTTTGGGTTGAAAATTTTGTTGGTGGGTTCTTTTATCTATCGCTCCTCTAGGGTTCCTGCCTGGCTACAGGAGGTGGTCCCTTCAGGTTTTATATCTCCAATGTAGTGAATCAGAGCTAAGGTCACTTCCATTGATTCTTGGGTGCTTCCCTTGTCTCAGGTCTCAGTCATATCCTGGAGATGCCCCCACCTCCTCACCTCTATCAATTTGCAGATTTCCATTCTTTTTCATGGTCATCTAGCCATCTCTTGAACCCCTTAATCCACGTCCCATCCTCCTCATTCCCAGTTGCCTCCCTCTATCTGACTCTTATGACTATTTTATTTCCCCTTCTAAGTAAGATTCAAGCTTCCTTGCTTGGGCCTTCCTTCCTGCTTAGCTTCTTTGGGTCTGTGGTATATAGCATGGTGCCTGTATTTTATGGCTAATATCCACTTATGAGTACATACCATGCATGTCCTTTTGAGACTGGGTTACGATACTCAAGATGATATTCTCAAGTTCCATCCATTTGCCTTCAAAATTCATGTTGTCTTTATTTTTGTTGTTGTTGTTGATTCTTTGTATTGTTGTTTTTGTTTCTTTTTATTATTTTTTATTAATCATTCCATTCATTTACATCTCAAATGATATCCCACTTCCAGGTTACCCCTCCACAAACCCCCCATTCCACATCCACCCTCTCCCCCATCCTCTATGCCTCTATGAGGGTGCTCCCCAACCCGCCCACCCTCTCCCTAAACTGAGTCTTATGGTTGGCTCCAAGCAACCACCTCTACATTGGCCAGTTGCTGGCCAAACCTCCCAAAGAACAGCCACACCAGGTTCCTGGCAGCAAATGTCTCTTGGAAACAGCAACAGTTTCAGGTTTGGTGTCTGCAGACAGGATGGATTCATAGGTCGGGCAGTACATGCTAGGTCCCTTTTTGTGAGCACTCCATAACCTCAATGATAGTGTCAGGCCTTGGGGCCTCCCCTTGAGCTGGATCCCACTTTGGGCCTGTCGCTTGACCTTCTTTTCCTCAGGCTCCTCTTCATTTCCATCCCTGCAGTTCTTTCCAACAGGAGCAATTATAGATCATAGTTTTGACTGTGGGATCACACCCCCTCTCTAATATAATGCCCTGTCTTCCTACTGGAGGTGGGCTCTATAAATTCCCTCTCCCTACTGTCGAACATTTCATCTAAGGTCCCTCTCTTTGAGTCCTGTGAGTCTCTCACCTCCCAGCTCTCTGGTGCATTCTAGAGGGTCCTCCCAACCTTGTATGTACTGAGGTTGCTTGTTTCCATTCTTTCTGCTGGTCTTCAGGGCTTCAGTCCTTTTCACTCACCCAATGCCAGATCAGGTTCCCCCTCTCCCTTCACCCCCTGTCCACTTTCCCTCCCAGGTCCTTACCTCCCTCCCCACCTTTGATTGTTTTTTTTCTCCCTCTCAAGTGGGACTGAGGCATCTTCACTTGGGCCCTTCAGCTTGTTGAGTTCTGTGGAATGTATATAGTATATTCTGTACTTTTTCTTTGGCTAATATCCACTTAATAGTGAATAAGTACCATGCATGTTCTTTTGGTTATATGTTACCTCACTCAGGATGACATTTTCTACTTCCATCCATTTGCCTACAAAACTCAGTATGCCCTTGTTCTTAATAGCTGAGTAGTAATCTTCATTAATCCCACATCTGATAGAGGGCTAATATCCAAAATATATAAAGAACTGAAGAAGCTAACCACCAAAAAACCAAACAACCCAATCAAAAAATGGGGTATAGAACTAAACCGAGAATTTATAAAAGATGAATCTTGAATGACTGAGAAGCACCTAAAGAAATGTTCAAAGTCCCTAGTGATCAGAGAAATGCAAATCAAAATGACCCTGAGATTCTACCTTACACTGATCAGAATGGCTAAGATCAAAACCTAAGGTGACAACACATATTGGTGAGGATTTGGAGAAAGAGGATCAACTCCTCAATTACTGGTGGGATTGTAAACTGGTACAACCACTCTGGAAATCAGTCTGGGGGTTTCTCAGAAAATTGGAAATAGATCTACCTGAAGACCCAGCAATACCACTCTTGGGAATATACCCAAAAGATGCCCTACCATGCCACAGGGGTACACGTTCCAATATGTTCATAGTGGCCTTGTTTGTGATAGCCAGAAGCTGGAAACAACCCAGATGTCCCATGACAGAAGAATGGATACACAAAATGTGGATCATGTACAAACTGGAAGTCTCCCACTATTAATGTGTTATTTAACCTTTAGCAATGTTTCTTTTACAAGTGTGGGTTCCCTGTTTTGTGGGTATAGATGTTCAGAATTGAGATATCAACTTGGTATATTTTCTCCTTTCATTAATATGAAGTCTCCTTTGTGTCTTTTGATTAATTTTGGTTGAAAGTCTATTTTTATTCGATATTAGAATGGCTACTTCAGCTTTCTTCTTGTATCTGTTTTCTTGGAAAACATTTTTCCAGCCCTTTACTCTGAGATAATGTCTATTTTTTGAGGTGTGTTTCTTGTATGCAGCAGATTAATGGATCCTGTTTTTACATCTATTCTGTTAGCCTGTGTCTTTTTTATTGAGGAAATTAATATATTAATTTTGAGAGATATTAATTACCATTGATTGCTATTTTCTGTGTTGTCTTTGAATGTTGTTATCCTTGAGTTGGAGTTTTCCTTCTAGTATTTTGTGTAGGGCTGGATTTGTGGATAGATATTGTCTGAACTTGGATTTGTCTTAAAATATTTTGTTTTCTCCATCTATTGTGATTGTTAATTTTTCTAGGCATAATAGTCTAGGATCTCTGTTTTTTATTTTTATTTTTTTAAAAGTTGCAAGATATTTCTTCAGGCCCTTGTGTTTTGAGTCTCTGTTTAGATGTTGGATGTAATTCTGATATGACTGCTATTGTATGTTACCTAACCTTTTCTCCTTGAGGCTTTTATTATTCTTTCTTTGTTCTGTAGATTTTGTATTTTGTTTATTATGTGGCAGAAGGATTTTCTTTTCTGGTCCAGTCTAATTGGTGTTCTATAAACTTTTTGTGTTTTTATAGGCATCTCTTTCTTTAGGTTGGGAAATTTTTCTTCTATGGTTTCGTTGGGCCTTGGAGCCAGTACTTTTCATCTTCTATTCCTATCATTCTTTGGTTAGATCTTTTCATTTTATCCAATATTTCCTAGATCTTTTGTTTCAGGATTTTTTTTTTTGGATTTTATATTGTCTTTGACTGATATACCAACTTTTTTCTATTGTATTTTGTATGTTTGAGATTCTGTCTTCCATCTTCTATATTCTGTTGGTGATTCTGTTATTCCCGTTTTTTATCCTAGATTTTCCATCTCTAGGATTTCCTCAGTTTGTGATTTATTGCTTCCATTTTCACTTTCACATCTTGCACAGTTTTATTTATTTCCTTCACCTGTTTAATTGTATTTTCCTCTATGTCTTCAAGGGATTTATTTCTCTCCTCTTCAAAGACCTCTATCTGTATGATTTTATTTTCCTGTATTTCTTCGAGGGATTTATTCATTTCCTTTTAAAATGACTCTATCATCCTTATAAGATTGAATTTAAGGTCCTTTCCTTGTGTTTCAGTTGTGTTAGAATATCCACAGTTTGCAGAAGTGGGGAACTGTGCTTTGAAGGTATCAAATTGCCCTGGTTTTGTTGATTGTATTCTTTCCAGGGTCCTTTACCCATCTGAACAGGTTTGGTCCCTGGATGTTCTTCTTGTAGTAGGTATTAAGAGGGGGGTGAACTTCGATGTTCCTGATGTGGCAGGCCTCTGATGGGTATCCTTGGGCTGTATTCCAGTCCCACAGGCTTGTATGGTTCAGGACATTCAAGTCCAATTAAGGTGGGTGGAGAGTTGGCAAGAGAATAGAGGTCTCGGCTAGCAAACTGCTTAGAACATCTTGGGTTGGCTCAAAGGGCTCAGACAGGGGAAGATAGTCTCTGATGGAAATAGGGAAGTTTACCTGTGTGTTCAGGAGTCTGATGGAGATAGAAGAGAGGTGGCCGGAGAATGGAGGTTCTCTCTGGGATGGCAGGCTGCTAAGGGTATAATGGAAGTGAGAGAAGAGGTGGCAGGAGAGTGGAGTTCCCTCTGGGATATTAGGCTGCTCTACTGCTTGCATCTTATGTGGAAAAGTAATTACATCATTGTCTGTTTTTGAAAACTGCAATAATTATATTTTAATTTATTATTTATTACTTTATTACTTAATATTTTAAAGTTTGTGTTTGTGAGAATGAGAGCACACACAAATACCATTGCTACAAATATGAGTATCAGGAAAATTTCATGTGCCAGTCCCTTCCTTAATTTTATTTCAGACAAGGTCTCTTGTTTACTCTGTGTATGGTTAGCAATGGTGCTTTTTGTGATTCTTTTCTCTCCTCCTATATCTCAGTAGGAGTACTTTAATCACATATGCATGCTATGGCATCCTATTTTTACATGGGTTCTGGAGAGCTGAACATAGACATGCATTCTTACATACAGTCATCACTTTTCTTTCTTAGCCATCCTTAGCTTAGGCTTGCCTTGAGCTTATGATGCCTAACAACGAACAAAAATTTGTTAAATAGTAATTGTCTATATTAATTATATATATATATTTTCCTCTTAGCATTGTTAAGTCCCTTGGGAGTATTTTCTGGATACTTAAATATGCTCTTAGATAAAGAAAAATAGCATATTTCTTTCAGATAGAATACAGTTCCACATTAGGCCTCATCTCTCTGCAAGCTGAGTATAGCTAGATTTTAGCCCCTGCTTTGTCTCTCATGTAAGCTCATGAGTTCTGAACATAAAGGAGTAAATATTCACATCTACTAAGCTTTTAGACTGCCAAGTGTTTAGAATAATGAAGGAAGCTTAGTTTGCTTTCTGTTTTAATCTTGACTAAGAAATTAAGGGAAAAGCAAAAATAATTGAAACAAAATAAAAAAAAATTACTTGGTTAATGATAGAAGTTTCAGAGTAAAGTGTAATTAAAATATTACCCATGCCAATATATTAGAGACAAGAATACATTAAATCTGCTTATAAATTAGGCAGAAGTTAAAAACTTTTGCTTTGTCACTTTTTCAATATTTAGAAAAAAGAAATGATTTTTTTTTATTTTCTTTTGAAAGTGGTCAGAGGTTTATGGTTTAAAAGTACACATAAACATTTTAACAATTGAATTAATTTCAGTTACACAAAACTCTACAAAATTTTCACTTTGATGAGTTTATATAAACTGTTGAATGGAAATAGAGGGTAAATGATTATTTATGACATTGAAAGTAGGATAATAGCTCTTTTTTTAAATGCATTACTTTGTAGCCTGGCGACAGTATTGAGATTCGGCCAGAATTCACTGAGAACATCTTGATAGTCATCTCAATTCTTCCTATTCCAATTCACAAAAATATACTGAGTAATTTTCTTGACGGATCCCTAGATTCTATACTGACAGTTGAATTGTCAGAAATTGTTGGTTGAAGTGGCTCATAGCAGAAATAATATATGTAATAGCAAATTCATATTGCCAGCTTAAGACCAATGAAACTCATCTGAATTAATACATAAAATTCTACTTCCATACTTGTAATGATATTCTGAATTATTGTAATTTACCTTCATAAGGTAAGCAGTCACTACTACTATATTTAGTATCTAGTGTCTAGTGTTAAGATATTTCTTCATTGCAAAACAAATTACAGATGTATATGAAAGAGTTTTTATCTTCTGACCTTCATTAGGTAAATGTCTCAATCATGCACAAATTTTGAAAGATCAGCAGACTGCAAATATTTCAAGTTTGATCTGGGATGTGGCATCTGTTGATTTCTTATTTATGCTGTTACATCATTAGTGTGTATGCTAGCTTTCTTGAAACAGTTCTCTGTTTCTTAAGGATTATCCTTTGCTTTTCTTCCATGTCTCACAGTATTTAAAACAACTTGGTGGTTGTTAAGTCAATTTATGTAGATTGGCTTATTAACAAAGGAAAACACATTTAAAGCAGTGGTAGAAGAATATTCTTTCCTTTGTGTAAATGTACCACATTTTCTGTATACATTCCTCTGTTAAGGGACTTCTGAGTTGTTTCCAGCTTCTGGCTATTATAAGTATGGCTGCTATGAACATAGTGGAGCATGTTTCCTTATTACATGTTGGAGCATCTTCTGGGTATATGCCCAGGAGTGGTATAGGTGGGTCCTCAGGTAGTATTATGTTCATTTTTCTGAAGGTATGCCCAACTGATTTCCAGAGAGGTTGTATCAGCTTGCATTCCCACCAGCAATGGAGGAGTGTTCCTCTTTTTCCACACCCTTGCCAACATCTGCTGTCACCTGAGTTTTTGATCTTAGCCATTCTGACTGGTGTGAGGTGGAATCTCAGGGTTGTTTTGATTTGCATTTCACTGATGACTAAGGATGTTGGGCATTTCTTTAGGTGCTTCTTGGCCATTCGAGTTTCCTCAGTTGAGAATTCTCTGTTTAGCTCTCTTCCCCATTTTTTGATAGGGTTATTTGGATCTCTGGAGTCTAGCTTCCTGAGTTCTTTGTATACATTGGATATTAGCCCTCTATTAGATGTAGGATTGGTAAAGATCTTTTCCCAATCTGTAGGTTGCCATTTTGTCCTATTTACAGTGTCCTTTGCCTTACAGACGTTTTGTAGTTGTATGAGGTCCCATCTGTCAATTCTTGATCTTAGAGCACAAGCCATTGGTGTTCTGTTCAAGAACTTTCCCCTGTGCCCATGTGTTCCAGACTCGTCCCCACTTTCTCTTCTATTAGATTCAGTGTATCTGGTTTTATGTGGAGGTCCTTGTTCCATTTGGACTTGAGCTTTGTACAGGGAGATAGGAATGGATCAATTCGCAGTCTTCTTCTAACTGTCCACCAGAGGTTTTCCATTTCAGTTAAGGTGGCTGGCCAACAACTTCTTAGGATCTACTTGTAGTCTCTACCCCTCAACATTTGGGTTAAAGGCATAGGCATAGCCATTCCCTGAGTTTAATCATGGAGATTTACAACTAGAACATTTGTTTCACTGCAACCTTTGTTTCACAGAACTATTTCCCTAGCCCATGCCACATACATTTTTAACTTTTTAACACTGAAAAGAACAGTTTTACTACAGTGGCATTATCTAATATATTTATGAATCAAATTAACATTTCTCAAGAGGAAAGTTGTATGTACAACATTGATATGACTTATCAATTCTACTTGTGAGATATGAAAGTGTATAAAATGGTAGCAATCATTATTATTAAGACAGCAAACTTTGCTGCTTTTTAAATGTATAATCATTGATATTAGGAAAGCAAATTTTGTTTCTATTTAAATGTAAACCACACATACATACATACACACACACACACACACACACATACACACACACACATACACACACACACCCTCTGATAGTTTTTATTTATAGACAAAGAACCCAGCTAAGTCTTGGTGGCTTATTTTTAAATCCTTATGCATATACATTGAGCTCACAGCTACATAAATTACTTTGGAATTTAGGAAACTAGAATAAAAATTTACACAAACACTTGTGCACAGTGATATGTATCAAAACATTTAAAATGGCACAAGTGCTCTTTACTGCCAATCCATCTTTATAGTTTGGTACTGTTTTAAATGTTTTGTTGGCAGTAAAGAACATTTGCAACTTTTATAGAAGACTTATAGGACCGTTGTTTAGTTCCCAGCAATTACACTGAGTGGCATACAACTTCCTATGACTCCAGTTCCAGGGGATCTAACACTGTTTTCATGTGTATACATATGTGAACACATGTGTATACATATACACATATACATAAAAGAATAATTTTAAAAGCCAGTAGTGATCATGTATGTAATTTGCAAATAAGTATTATTGATAGAAAGCTGTTGGGGCAAAGTGACATGGGATAAAAATGCAAACTCTGAGTAGATGAGTATGCCATAAAAATCATATTGAAAAACATAAATATTTACATTGATAGCATTATACTTGATTATAATTTTCATTCTTGGTAGTAAATTAAGCGTTGAAAATATGACTGTGAGAAAGCATATCAAAATATAGTGGTTTTACATCTGGAACCTTGTATCTCAGATACTGTGAGTGAGCTTTCTGCCTTTAATGGATATTGCTGCTTTTAAGTGGTATACCGATTCACTGTTGAAATTTAGATATTTTCTTCATGTCAAATCTGTCTTTGGATATTTGAGGTGGATTTTCTTCAGTCTTTTTGCTTCCTTAAAGAAATAGATATAGCTAGAAATGTTAATTAGAAATATGTTAATTAATGTAACATAATTAATTAATTACCTGAAGGAAGACCAAAATAGTACATATTTGCTTTGTTAAAAATTGTGGTACAGATGTATAGGTTGTAGCTGGATAAATCTGTTGATCATGTTCTCAAGTTCATATGCTTTATCATATTTATATATTTTCATAGAAAACTTCAATCAAGTAGTTTGTATAAGGAAAAGTTAACAATTCTTTTATAGGGAGAAAATTTAAATTTTACTACATCTATTAATATTTACTAATCTATAGAGTATTAGACATATATGGTTTAATTTCTTTATTCTGATCATTCAGTCAGTAGTATATTATATTCTAATACAAATATCTACAATGGCTTCACAATGATAGATTCTCAATAGTTTTCATCAAGAATAAAGAAAAACAAAAATGATTCCAGATAAGACTTTAATGTTCAAGATTACTAAGCACAATTTCAATTTTATATGAACACTAAAGTAATAAGGATATTCGTATTATATTGGAGATAAATATGTATACTTTCAGGTTTTTTTTCTACTCAGTTAACATTAAAATAGCATTATTTTTATCTTTTTATCATACTTAGTTACTATAATGAAATAAGTATTTATAAATAATTTATAACGTATAAAAAAGATTACACTCACAGTTTAGCTTTCAACAGTTTTATAGCGTGTTCCTGATATTTCTTATTTGTTTTAGAAATTTATATATTATGTAGTCTTCCAAATCTAATGGCTAACTTTCATCCCTTAATAAAGGAAAA
The DNA here is from genome assembly GCA_019843965.1 of Rhynchomys soricoides. NCBI lineage: Eukaryota > Metazoa > Chordata > Mammalia > Rodentia > Muridae > Rhynchomys > Rhynchomys soricoides. The sequence goes on along the minus strand of JADRCH010007664.1, from coordinate 3,033,357 downwards.
TAAACTTATAAATAAGCTGAGATCAGTGACCTTCAACTTTAAGTGGTTACATTACATTTAACTGATTAATGCTACTGGTCATTTTCTAGCATAGAACAAAGAAGTTTTTTATACCATCAAGTAGTGGGAAAATGCAGATTTGAATGTTTGTCCTTCAGGATGCTGACTTGATAGGTAGTTTCACTATTTTGAGTTGAATCACATATACAACCATTACTTACTTTTGACTAATCAAGCGTATGTTTTGAATATGTAATAATAGGATCATAAAATTCAAAATTAAACAAATATATGTATTTAAAATACATACTGAAATAAAAATTAAATAGAGTAAACTAATAGAGTATTAAGGTGGCTCCCTTCAGGAGTTAAGAATGCGAACATGATTTTAATTAGTATATAAGTACAATAAAATACATACTTGGAAATTACTTAACACGTTTTGCAAAGCAGTTTAAATATTTTTCATAAAATCTTATTTATGTTATCTAAATAGTAAATCCCTTTTACGAAGCAAATAAATAGAGCCAGTATTAATCATTGTGCATTATTAGTTCCCAGAATTCTAGCCATACTAATTTAAAGAAAAGCTCAATGATAAATTTCAAATAAATTATAAGTTAATTTTGAAAATTTACATTATAATTTATTATATTATATGGTTTAAAATGCCTAATTCTATAATTTACTTAGACTTCTCGTGGGTTCACCCACTCATTTCAGCAGTACATGTTCTGACATCTTAAGTTACTGCCTCCATCATATTCTACATAATGATTGTTATTTATGTATCATTGTATTGCTTCAGTTTACATTGTAGATTTATGACATGACAGCATTGCTTTACTAATTGTGTAGAAGAAATTTTAGAATTTCTTCAATATTATTATGAAGCAGTTTGTCTAAGATATATCCTTAAATAATTTATTTTATTAACTATATTTTTCTTTTCTTTTTAAAGATTCAAGATTTTATTTTTCTATTAGTTTTGAACAGATAAAATTGTATTTATAATATGATATTTGTATTATATGGTATATACATAGTCTATAACTATAAAAGGTAAATAATGTTAATAAACTACAAAGATTATAGTTTATATTATTCCATGTATTAATGGGCTCCCAGTTAGAAACACATTTTATTGCAATTCAATTAAGTTATACATTATTTAATAGATAAATCAACTGCATTTATAATCTGATTTTACTTACATATTTAATATTTCTTTTTTTTTAAATTAAGGTTTGTATTTAAATATTTCTGTAAGCACCTAAACATATCTGACCGTTTTTTAACCTGTCAAACTCAAATTGCCATAGTTAGATTCTTGGAATGCAAAGTATAAGTGATTCACACATAATGAAAAAATGTAATCAATTTATGTTAGTAGATTTGTATAGTTACTTTACAAGGATAAGTTTCCTTGATATCTCTACTTTTCTTCCACAGGGTTGGATTATAGTTTTCTTTCATATGGAGAAATTTTTGAAAGTTCAGAAATCAACGGAGAACGGTTATTAAACATCACCAGGAAGCAACTTAATGAACTTGGGATAGTCAGTACTGACCATCAGGATATACTCCTACAAGCAGTTGCTCGTATTCGTAAAAAGGTGAGTTGTGGGGTTTCTGTCTGTTTTATTAGTCTTTCTACTTAACAAAAGGTGAGTTAGAAGCAAGGAATATGTTTGTTATGTACATGGTCTAAAATAAATCTCCACTTTGTGCCTTTCTAGTTTTAAGTTTTGATTGCTATGTTCTCTGACTATTGTGCTTAAGTAGTGACAGTTTTTTTTCCCTGTATTTGACTTATGATTCTGTTTTAAATAATTGCTGCTTTCTTATTTTTTGAAAATTTTGCATATGTAAGTAATGCATCTTGATTATATCAATCTTTTGCTTCCTCCCTTGTCCTCCTTCCACCCTTCCACTAAAATATTTTTCAACTCTTTGAACTTCATATATTTTATATATATTTTTTTATTTATATAGCCAACAAATTCCAGTTATTTCTGACCATAAACACATGTGTGTTGTTATCCACTGTAGCCTGAAAAACCAACTAATGACCACATGCTCCAAAAGAAAAGTGACTCTCCATTCCTTACCATCCATCAAGTGTCATTAGCTCCTCCACTAGGAATGTCTCATGAGGAACCCATTACCCATCTTTGCTTAGCTCTTAATATTTTAGATAGCTTTTGCAGGTAACCATTAGCTTCTGTGAATTTATGTATGCATCAGCAATATCATATCTAGAGACCAGTTTTTCACATAATTTCTTTATATCTCCTGGCTCTTATATTCTTTCTACCCCTCTTTGTTCATGTCCCCAGAGCCTTGAGGGCAGCTTAATTAAGATGTTCCATCTTGGATGAGCATTTCTTTTCTTTTATATTAAATTACTTATTTATTCACCTTTAATCCTAGTCACTGACCCCCACCTGGTCCCCCCTCACACAGTCCCTCCTCCTATCCCCTCTGCTTCTTGTCTGAGAGGATGGAAACCCCCTGGTGTCCCCACACTCTTAACACATCAAGTTTCTGCAGGGCTAGGCACATCTTCTCCCATTGAGGCCAGACAAGTCAGCCAATAGGCTGAGCATTTCGTAGTCACTTATTCACAATATTTTGAACAGTTAGGAGTCTTCGTGTTAACCACTACCCTCTACAATAAAAACATCTCTGATGAAGGGTGACAGTAGCATAAATCTGTGAATATAAACATAAATATTTAGAAAGGTATTTGACATTATGACCTTTTAGTAAAACAAAATCAATAGCTTTTCCCTTAGGAACTATGGTTTGCCTAGTCATACTTTTTGCTCATTTTTTTTTTTTTTATAATACCAGACATGAATTCCTTTCTGGGAATCAGGAATCAAATAAAATGAAGAGCAGCTGGATAATTCTATAAAAATGTTTACCACTATTGCATCAATGGGGATGTCTTACTTGGAAGGTTGTTGTTGCAGCATACAGTATCCAGTGTTGGATAAGACCAGAGATGTTTTTTTACTTTAGAAGCTCTTAATAGCACTTCTCAGTATTGTGAATGCTAGCCATCAAGGAGATAAATTTCTGTTCAATTTCACATTGATATCTCTGTTCAGCAACCAAAATGTATTGTGTCTTCATCAATAGAGTCGTACCAGCTAGTTATGATGGCAACAAAGAATAGTAGCAATAGACCTTCTGAGGCTTTAATGACCTGTAACCTACAGGGAGGTAAGCTGTGCTTGGCACTGAGATTTTCATTTAATAACCCATATCTCCTGGGGGCATTCTCATATGCTCATGTGGGATACCTCATTTCAAATTATAAAATTGCACATGATGGTTTAGATAGCTGTTTCCTCACCTAGAATTAGAATTACCATTTATAATGACAACTTAAAAATAGTGTATAAAAGCACACTTAGTACTGCTTTAAAAAGATAAAAACGGTGAACTCATTTATTAATAGAGAACTCCTTTTATGATAAACTATATTTGTCTGTCAGCAAGTATTTATTGAGGACATTACTTGAGTACTTTAAATGATCACATATATAAGCTTGGTTGCCTAATTTTTCATTGAAGAGGTTTAAAAAATGCTTTGATTCTAATAGATTAAATTTTAAATATATTTGAATATAAAATCACTTGTGAATAATTATCTTACTTATAAACTCTTATTTTTCATAGTTTCATATTCTACATGGAAAAATTATGAATATAATAGTATGTATAAATTAATTACATGTTGTATCTCATTTTGTTATATATTCAAGTGAGACATGATCAACCAATATCATGTGAATACTTGCAGGCAGCCTGCCTGAAATGATTTGATCATAGAGGTCTTTGTAATACAAAGTTCTAATAACAGTAATTAATGTTTTTATGTAAAATTTACAATGGAGACTATTCATTATATTGTTTCCTACAAAGTAAAATACTATTTTAAAAAATTTTAAATATTTTCTGGTGATAAATATTAACACAATTATTTGTTCTATTGAAATTAATGATTGCTTAAGGTACCTTAGTAGTGAAATTCTGTAGTTCCTCAATCGTAAACCGAACTTAATGATCAGGTTACTAATCATTCCTAACATTGTGTTTACATTCCAGAGTAGTTATATTTGATGAAAGAGCAAAAGACATAAAGCAGAAAGTCATCCATTCTTCAACTTTATTGAACTATTTAGGATCCTAAATATTAATACTTTTATGATGTCTAAATGTTTCATGCTTGCTTGGCAGGGATTTCTCTTAGTAAAGCTACTTTGTTCAAGAGTATAAGCCATATTTTAATTGAACTTAAAATACTACTATTGAAATAAAATTTTACCATTAATCAACTTACCACTAACAAAGAAAATGTCATTTGCATTATCCTAGCACTTGATTACCACATAAATAAGAAATAATATGTCATTTTAAATATTTTTATAATATAAGTTCAATATTGTCACACATACTCATAAATTTCACAATTCTGAGGCTAGTGTAAGAGGATGGGAGATTTAAGACCTGCCATGTCTGCATCACAAGTTTAAGGCCAGCCTGGGATATGTGAGATCTAGGTTCAACAAAAAACATAGAAAACAATCAAGGAACAAGTTGTCAAATGCCTTGCCTCTGTAATTGTGAAATATAGTATCCTCTAAGTCTATAATTATGTAACAAGTAGGACTGTCTTTAATAATATTTTGGACAGTTAAACTATAAAGGTACACATGTCCCAAGAGGTCATGATTTTTTTCTATGGTAAGACTTGTGGAAAGACTATTTCTGACTCAGATTCTGGAAATGAACTGAGTACCATATCATTTTAACAGGATATCTGGGGTTCTCAGGATGGAACAGTAGTAATCCATTAGAAGACAATACTCACGCAGGATATGTGCTAGAAAAAGAGAAGCAAAGATTATGGAGTAGGTTTTTAAAAACTGACTTCTTAGTAATTAATTTTTAAATATTATTTTAAGTGATGTGTATATACCTCTATCTGTATGAGTGTATACTATATGTATTTAAGAGCCCATGTGGATCAGAAGTACGAGCCCTCTGAGTTGGAGTTACAAGAGGTTGTGAGATGCCTGAATTGGGTGCTAGGAACTGAGATTATATCCTCTGGAATTGCAAGAAGCAAGTGATGGTTATTTTGTTTTTGTTTTGTTTGTTTTTGTCAACTAAACACAGCTAGAGTTATTCTGGAAGAGGGACCTCAATTGAGAAAATGCCTCTATCAAATTGGTCTGTTGGCAATGATATGGAAGGACCCATCTCACTGGTCCATCCTAAAGTGGTGGTTCTGGTGGGCAGGTGGTCCTGAGTTGTAATAAGAAAGCAGACTGATCTGGTATTCAGTGAGGGAAAAGGACTGAAGCCCTGAGGACCAGAAGAAAGAATAGAGGCAAGAGGTGGGGGGGGGTACTCTCCAGAATGTACCAAAGACCTGGGAGGTGAGAGACTCCCAGGAATCAAAGGGAGGGACCTTAGGTGAAATGCCCGCCAGTAGGGAGAGGGAACTTATAGAACCTACCTCCAGCAGAAAGACAGGGCATCAAGTGAGGGATGGGATTGCCATCCCACAGTCTAAAACTCTGACCCAGAATTGTTCCTGTCTGAAAGAACTGCAGGGACAAAAATGGAGAAGAGCCTGAGGAAAAGATGGTCCAGCAACAGACCCAAAGTGGGATCCAGCTCAAGGGGAGGCCCCAAGAACTGACACTATTAACTGAGGCTGTGGAGTGCTCACAAAAAGGGACCTAGCATGACCGCCCCCTAAAGACTCAATAAGAAGTTGAAAACAGAAGCTGCTGACCCCTGTGGTTGAATTAGGGAAAGGTTGGAAGAAGCTGAGGATGAGGGCAACCCTGTAGGGAGACCAGCAGTCTCATAACCTGGACTCCTGAGATCTCTCAGACACTGGGCCACCAACCAGGCAGCATACACCAGCTGATATGAGGCTCCCAACACATATACAGCAGAGGACTGCCGGGCTGGGTTCAGTCAGAGATGATGCACTGGACCCTCAGGAGACTTGAGGCCCCAGAGAGGTTAGAGGTCTGGTCGGGTGTGGGGTGTGGGGTGTGGGGTGGGGACATCCTGGTAGAGACTGGGGGTCAGGGAGTAGTTAGGGGATGCAGAACAGTCAGAGGGCAGACCTGGAGGGGAATAAAATCTGGAGGGCAAAAATAAATAAATAAATAAATAAATAAATGTATGTATGTATGTATGTATGTATGTATGTTAAAAAAAAAAAAGTAAGCAGGCCGAATAAGCCATGGGGAGCAAGCCAATAATCAGCATTCCACCATGGTTTCTGCTTCAGTTCTTCAATCTAAGTTCCTGCCTTGGATTGCCCTTTGATGGACTGTAACCTGGAAGCCAAATTAACCCTTTCTCTCCCAAGTTCGTTTTTGATTATGGCATTTTTTCATGAAAATAGAAAGAAAACTAAACTGTTTCTACAGACCTCAGGGATTTATACTACCAAGAAAGGGTGAAACCTAAAAAATGAGAGAGACCATTTTTCAACCATTATGAAGTATAACTGTGTTGTTTGACAAATGTTTAAGAGATAAAAATCCATCAGAATTTCTTCAGTGTCAATTGGAAAGTAGATAAATGTAATAAATATATGCACATATTAAACAGCCCACAGACAATAAAATGTAAACTGCACCGATAGGAAAACATGATACAAATAATTAAGATACGATTTTTGGTTTTTTGGAGGGTGGAAGATCAGGTTCAGTGATAAGATTTTGTTGTCTATAATAATAGCAAATAAAAACGTTAAGTGAGTAAATAAGCTTTCTCATAACCAAAGTAAGTTAATGGAGAATATAAAAAAAATAAGTTACAGTTTTTGAGGCAATATTATACTAAGCCTGCTTGGATTTATGTAGCAGAGAGTGAGATACAAAGTTGTATTCTGTAGTATAGTCTGAGTTTTTAAAACTTTGAGTTATGAAAAAGGAATATAGGAGATGAATATTGTCATGTCCGTTTTATAATAATAACAGTTAATTATCTTTTTATATGTTTGCTTGGTGAATAAATAAAGTAGTCTTTATATATTTAGATGAGAAATCTTTTGAATGAAACAAAACAAGAAACAAAATAAGTGAATAGGGGTGAAGGGACAATTGTTAAGAAGGGGTAGAGGCCATCTGAAATTGGGAAATTGGTAGAATTTCAAACAAAACATACATCTATGAAGATGGACATTTTTGATAAGGTTGAATATAACAGGCAACAATTTTGTATCACAAATTCATGATCAATGAATTCTGAGGTAATGTGTTTTTCTACATTAAAGTGCACTATTACAGCAGGGATAAAAAGCCATGACTTCTATTACTTTTGCTGAATCTTATTAGACAGGTACTTTAATTTATAGACTGCCACTTTAATCACATTTGAACTTTAAAATCAACTCAGCAAGCATATTTACATATTTTAAATTAGCTAAAGGGGTAGAAAATGAAGACTTTTCATTCTCATATTCTTTCATTGGTTGAGAAAGTGACAACAGGGCTGGAGAAATGTCTAAGTGGTTTGGAGCAAGTAATGCTCTAGGAGAGTACCTGAGTCTGATTTCTAGTTTCCAGATCAGTCAGCTCACAACTGCCTGTAACTCTAGTTACAGGGAAGTCAGCTGTTTCTGGCTTCCAGGGGTATTCATACTAACTTATACCTACCCACATGCATATGTACACCTACACATAATTAAAAATTATAAAAACAATAATTTAAAAAGGAGTAGCACCTTTTATTAAAAACATTAGTGAACTTTTAGGTACCAATCAGAAAATAATTTATTTCTAAAAAGATAAAGGACATTTTCTGACACATAATGATGTATGTGTCAGAAACACATACACATTAATACACACAACACTTTAATGGGTTTTCATTTCAGTTTTATACTATTTAGTTAATGACAAATGCTATGTAACTAAATTTTAATTCCTCTGAAAATAATTACACAAAAGAGTGTATGTTAATATCATTATAAGTATGAATATGGCTCTATGGCAAGGTCTTATCTCAGAGGAGAAGTGAAGTTTCTTTTTCTGTAATGGAAAAGTAGGATAAAATATCTCCCTGTATTACAGATCACCATAATTACTACCACTAGAATTTAGAAAGTTTGTGTTACCTTTGCAAAAATTGTAATTGATCATAGTTTCTAATAAAAATAAATCTTGGCATATAATCAATAATAAATGTTCTTCAACTCCAGAAAAAAATAGAAGAAATGATGAAAATCATATTTCAAAACACCCACATTATAATGGAAAATAGTTGAATTTTCCATTATTGTATATTAATGTATTTTCATATTCATTTCTGAATTTATCTATAAATGTAGAAATGCCCAAATATGAGACAGAATACATCGCTGTTTGTTAGTTCTATAATGCTTTACAGTACAGAAAATGTCATAAGGTATGAGTTACTATTTTTGTGTAGATTTTTATGTTTTTGAAAATTTTTCTGGAAAATACAAAAATAGAATAATTTGTTACTTCCATCATGCCACTATTAGCCAGCTTTGTATGATGTCTCATAAATTTGGAAGTTTTTAGTAAAACATTAGACATTTTAAAATCCATTTTGGTATAATTAATAATCTTGTATCATTAGGTAAATGCTGAAAAATTTCATTTACTTTCATGGTATATCTGTTTCATAAAACACACTAAAATTTTCTGTTAAATCAATCAGAGAAGAAGTATTTTCATATACTGAGTCTATTCTTTTCCACTCAACACTGTGAAATGTGGAGATTACTACACAGTATTCTTTAAAACATATTCCCTTGCCTAACTCCCAAGTTGCTATGACAAATGGTTAAAAATTTTAACTATGTTAGAAGAATGCAATGTGATTTAGATGATGACAAAAGCAGATGGTTTGCTGCTCAGCGAGTGGAAGGAAGGAAAGATTAGTAACTGACTTGGTCTTAAGATTCAACTTCATTCATGTTCATTAAGTTCATTTTAATGAGCTTCGCTTTGAAAAATTTCTAATAACCCAGGTAAAAGTATTTTCCATATCAAGCTTGTAAACCTTTCCTATCATATGCATAGTTTTCATTGAAATGCCATTTGATCTTTTAAAGATTTCAATAGCTTCAAAAATATTTCATAGAAAAAACCCTAATGTTATTTATTTATTGAGTATCCCATACCAATACCTTAATGAATCAATAATTTTGAGATGCAGACATTATAATGAGTGAAACATCTTTAGTAGGATGAAATAACTTCAGATGAAAATCAATTTGTTAAATTACTTAGCATACATAGTCTTACTGTGTCTGCTTTGATACTATAGTAATAAATAATTTCGTGTTATAAAACATTACCCATTTTGCTTGTGATATTTTTTATATTCTTTGTTATTATATTGAAGTATTTAAATTTTGTATTCAAATATTTAATAGTTTTGCTTCTGAGTACTTGAACCTTCTCTCCCAAAGCAACTTAATTTCTTTTTCTTCCTTCCGTCTTAAAATTAGTATATAATATTTACAGAAAATGATAAATTTCAACATATTTTCACATATACATATTACATACTTTGGTCATATTTATTTCCATATGTTATTATTGTGTACCATTTTATTTTTGTGCTGAACTTTTATTTTCCTATCCTACTCTTTAACATTCTACAAGAAAAAAAAATCTGAAACCATTTTACAAACTAGGAATCTAAATTACCCTTTATTTTGGCCTTTATTCTAAATCTATTTTTTCTAGTTCTGTTAATAGAAATTAAGTTGTAAAGATCAAAGATGTGTGATAGCCAAAACTAAGTTTTGAATACCTAAGTATTTGAATAAATATCTGGTTCCAAGTAGAAGACTGTATTGAAAGCAAAGAAAATATATTATTATCTTACTAGGTAATTTATCACTCATGCAGCCTATAGAGTAGAAACTTTTCCAAATTGATTCATAGCTATTTAAATTCCAGAATTGATGGCTGGTTAATTTTATAGACTCTGAGGTAAGTTACAGTTGTGATGGGGGACTTGAACTATTTGGACAGCTGCTGGAAATGTCATTCTATTAATAGCAAAACATGTGCTTGACTATGCCTACCATTCCCTTCTTTTAGTACTACTAGCTAACTATAAGATGACATGGTCAGTCTCCCAAAGCTTCCTGTTACTTACAAATAGTTTTTTCTTGTATTTGGACCAGAAACACAATCATAATGGTTTTCTTTTCTGAGAGATAAGATTGTCAAAGGTTCAAGTCTCCAGATTCAGGTGAATTTTATCTCTGGGTATGGGAGTGGGAACTAGAAACATATACATGGCATGAGTGGTAAACAGAAGAGCTTTCAAAAGCTGGGGCTGGAATTTTGTCAATTAAGAATATTTTAGAAATTTTCTCTGAATGTAACCTTTTTAATATTTAAAAATGCTGATTGAATATGAACATAGTCTTAGTTGTCAGTGATTACATGTACATACACACACCCACACCCCTATATATATATGTGTGTGTATGTATATATATGTGTATATATATATATATATTACCACATTTCATGCTATTTTGTTAACCTCTTTTAAAATTCTATTTGTTATTCTTGTTTTTGTTTTCTTAATAAGTTATCTTGTTTCCCTCTCCCCACACCTTTAGGGTAAAATTGAAGAGCAAGCTATGCACAGAGAAGACCAGGTAAGAAAGCATTGGTGAGAACTATAAAAGGAAGTCTATTCAAATCTATTGGTGTGAAGTCAAATAATTATTTTACAATATTAAGGATTAATTAGAATGATATGGATATAACCTGCTTTGTAATTTCATGGTTAAAATATAGCTAATAAGATGTTTCAGGGTCTTTACTATTAACAGCTGCTTATAATGTGGAAAAAATGTGAGTCAAATTGGATCTTTTCAGTATGTCAGATAACCATACAGGAAACATCTGGATGACTAAGTGGTTCATGTTGCATGAATACTAGTTAATCCTGTCTCTGTAAAAGTTCTAGCACCTTGTCTACTTTGGTCCTGGGATTTTGTATGTCATGACAGTTTTGTATATTGCTATTTCTTCTTTTCTGTACTGATTAATCAGTTCCTCCCTCCCTCTGTCTGTGGGGTGTGTGTGTGTGTGTGTGTGTGTGTGTAATGCATATGTGCATACATAAGAGAGAAAGGAAGAGGGAGACCTAGAGGGCGAGAGAGAGAGAAGGAGGGGGAAGGAAAGAGGGAGAGAGAGAGATGGAGGGAGGGAGGGAGAGAGAGAGACAGAGAGATTTCTTTGACATCTGAGGCACAAAAAACTTCAGAAAAGACTTCTAGTTAAAGTGAGCAGTGCCAAAATGCTGACTGTTCTTCTCAAGTGACAAACATTTACTAAGTGCAACTTTTGTTTCAGGGCATGTATTTCTTGGGTGTGTCTTAATCTCAAATGTTGTAGACCTTTAATTTTCTTGTACATTTGCGCATGTGTTTTTTTAAACATTTATTTTATCAAAAAGGATTCCTACAATGAAAGTATTCATGGCTATGCTGTGGCTAAGTCTTCAGGTTTAAGACTAGTTAAGTAGAAGTGTTTGCACAGCGTAGGAGAAGGGGGAGAGGATGGAGGGGGAAGGGAGGAAGACAGAGACAGAGAGACAGAGAGAGTATGGTATTATAGCATGCAATATTGTTTCAATGATTCTTTCCTGTACTGAACGAACATTCTACCTGTGCATGTAATATGTGTGCATATATGCATCCTTGGGCTTTCACTTGTTGTGCATGCATGTTGCTTGCTTCTTTGTGAGGGGGGAGGTAGGGAGGAGTCGGCAGGGAATATGTTATGTTATTATAACATGCAAAATTGTTTAAGTGATTTCTGGACAAAATATACTATTTGCCTTTTCTATCCAGTATACAGAAGTTTTTATGCCATGGAAAATTTGGTTTTACTTTTTGTATGCACTGTATGTTTACTGGATAACTTTTATCATTAAAATGACCATATATTAAATACATACATGCATACACATGCACACACACATATATCAAGTGAAAATTAGGGGATTGATAAACATGGATATATTCCATCAAAATGTTATTGTTTAATCTATTTATATTCTTGTACTTAATAGAACAGAATATTTAAATATGAATAGCCCAAGCAATTATAAAATGAGTCTTGAAGATTGTTTGTAAAAATATTTAAAGACAACCAACTTAGTATAGAATATTTATAAGATGTAGTAATTCAAATTTTAAGGATTAAAAATGTATTTCCAGGTCATCCATGTAGTTTAAATATGTAAGTGTTTGATTAGAAGATGTTAATAAGGCCAGTATCTTTATATAGCCTATGTTATGAAGAGTTTCTCTGCTTAGTCATTTTGTCTTAATGTCAGATGTTCTTGGAGATTCACATCTTCTGTTTTTTTTTTTTTTGTTGTTGTTGTTGTTTTTTTGTCACTTTTAATCAACTATTACTGCTTACTTTTAACCATCCATGGTAGTTTCTAGTGGAAAAATATAAAGTCATATTAGGATCATCAAGTGAGATTTTGCCAGAATATGTTGTACGCTCATTTTATTTAAAATTGTCTTACTGTTTTGTTCATTATTTAATTTTAATTTAGGGATGCTATTGGGTACATGAAATTAGTTTAATATGTGGTAACACTGAATAAATTATGACTCTAAATTATTCAGCACAGAATTTCTGAATGTATGTTCTGGAGTCAAGTTACAGGTGTTTAAATTCCAGATGACAATTACCAGTTCTGTGACTTTGTGCACAATTGTGTCTCAGAGTTTATGTAGCTTTATCTGCAAATGTAGATGACAGTGCTAAAACAATCTATTTTATAAATAATACCTGATATGAAATAATTAATTTTAGGGTTTTTTTTTCATGGTACTAAATAAATGCTTGCTATATTTGCTATTTCTCTCCATCCACCTTTTCTTCCTTTCACATTTTTACCTTCTTTTCTTCCTCCTCCTACTCCTTATTGTCTTTTTTGTTAGTGTTACGTAAAGGTACAATCTATAGCAGTGTTTCTCAACTTGTCAGGTGCTGCAACCTTTTAAAAGTTTCTTACATTAAAGTTACTCCAACCATAAAATTATTTTAATTGCTATTTCATAACTGTTACTTTGCTACTGTTATGAATTATAATGTAAATATCTGATCTGCAGGATATTTGATATGTGACCAATGTGAAAGGTCATGACCCACATATTGAGATCCACTGTCTAGCATACTTTCTTCTTGGTTTTAACCTTCTCATGCCAGTCTTTTTCTTAGAATTCTAGCATATAAATCTCAGACTGCCCATTAGTTAATTAAGGACCCTTCATGTGTTCAGTGCCCATCCTTAATGAATGCTAACTCTCCATTTACTTTTTTCTGCATTCATTTTACTTCACTTCAGGCAATCAAATCCTCCATCTGTTGTTTGCAAAGAACATCAGATTTTATGAATGAAAAAAGCTGTAGTAAAACTTACAATGGCAAAAATAAAAGCAAACTATTAACAGTTGATATTTGTTTATAGCTTTATTATTGTAAAACACTAATACATAAATGAAACCTATTCATGTATTAATGTGTGTGTGTGTATGTGTGTGTGTGTGGCCACACTCTCATAATTTCAGGCTTAACAATTTGTTTAGAGATTGCTTATGACCTGTTGCTCTCTCATCAAAAAATATATTTTCCCTGCAGTGGTCAAAATATGTATACAACATACACATACCTATATATCTATACCTATATCTCTCTATCTCTATCTATAGCTATATCTATGGATATAGATATAATAGCAAATCAAGTAAAAACAGTCAAATAAAATTTAAAAAAATCCTAGAGAAGATGTTACTAAGTTAAATCTAGTTTGTAGAATAATATGTGAATAAGACCCTTCAAAAAGGAATTTATGAGTTAGGACCACCCTAAGTAAAATAAAATAAAACTTGAGCAAAGGAACAGAGGTTAAAAACATACATGTTTTGCACATTGTGTAACATTTTACCCTTAGCTGTATAGATGCAAGGGAAGATTAGTTGGAGAATCTTTGTGGGTATATGTAATACTTTGTATCTCCAAGAATAGAAGTTGGGGAGAAGTCTACTTTTAACTTTTAATATAGTGTTCTAACTTTTCAACTCTTTAGTCAAAAGAAAGAAACATTGTTGGTCTTACCTGTAAATCATTATGTAGATCATTTTTCTTTCATGTTTTGGCATTTTTACACTACATGGAAAAGAAATTAAAAGTCTTGCTAATTTTATGACAAGTAAAAAGTTAAGCATTTTTTTATGTGACAGGAACATTTTATTTTCATTGTATTATGAATAATAAAACATGAGTGAAGGACTGGGAGGATGGTTCAGAAATTCACTTGCTAGCCAGTCAGTGTGGTCAAAATGTTGAGCTCCAAGTGGAGTAAGAGTCCCTGGCTCAAAAAAAAATTGAAGTGACATTAACTTTTGTCACCTACACATCCCTACATAGGTGAGTGCTCACGCACATATATAAACCATATGCACAAACATACCTATACATACATTTATTAAAAATATATGAAGAGTGAATATATAAATCAGTGTTGTATTGGTTGTGGTGTCAGAATTACATGCCCCAAAAAAGGATGCATACTGTTTGTGTGTATGTGTATACATGTGTATGCATGCATGTGTAGACAATTGGAAAATATTGTACATAGTACCATTATTAGGGAAGTGTAGCATAAATTTGCAAATAATGAAATATAGTTATTATTTACAGTAAATCCATATACCCACCTAACGCTATGGGAATATTTTCATTGATTTTGACCAAATGAAGCCAGCTATACTTATCATGAATGACTGTAATGTTGTCATGAATTTTAGTGAACTTTTGATCTAATAAATGAGCAAAAAATGAAGTCATAAATAGGTGAGATGAAAATTTACTCAATCACTGATAATGTGAATCAAAATTTTAATCAAAATTATTTTTAAATTCAGAATAATGCTTTACTTTTTGCTATTAATAATAGAAATGTTACATTTTGAAGTTAAAACTGTCATTAATCTTGATCATGTTCATAAATCTAAACAACTAACAAACAAAAAAGATTTAATTTGGCACACTTCTTAATGCTATATAAATACCTTTATGGGTGAATTAAAGCTACCTACATGATAAACTTGGAAATGAATGTAGAATAACATACCATCATATTAGTATAATAGATGAAAATATCTTTCTGTTTTTGTTTTTATGTTTGTTTCCTTTAATCTATTTTTTCTTTCTTTTTTTTTTATTTCACTTTACATCCAGCTCACAGCCTCCATCCCTCCTCTCCTACCAGTCCTATCTCATTGCCCTCTCCCCTTCTTCCCTCCTTTGTGTGCCACCCTAACCTGGAACATCTAGTTCCAGCAGATCTAAACACATCCTCTTCAACTGAGGCCCATACAGGCAGTCCAAGTCGGGGGAAGGGGATCCAGTGGTAGGGAACAGAGACTGAGGCAGCAGCCATTCTAGTTGTTAGAAGACCCACATGAATGCCAAGCTGCACATTTTCTACAAATGTGTAGGGGGCCTAGGTCCAGCCCCTATATGATCCCTGTTTGGTTTCCAAGTCTCTGTGAGCCACCATGGTCGCAGGTTAGTTGACTCTGGGGGTCTTCTTGTGGTATTCTTGATGTCTCCAACTTGCTAACTTCTAATTCCCCCACTCTTCTACAAGACACCCTGGGCTCTGTCTGATGTTCAGCTGTGGGTCTCTGCATCTGTCTCCATTTGCTTCTGGATGAAGACTGACGGGAGATAGACATGCTGGGTTCCTGTCTGCAAGTGTACCAGAGTATCACTAATAGTGTTAGCTGTTTGGCTCTCTCACATGGAATGGGTCTCATGTTGGTACAGTCGTTGGTTGGTTTTTCCCACAGTCTCTGCTCCATCTTTATCCCTGGACATCTTATAGGCAAGACACAGTTTGGATTGAAGGTTTTATGGGTGGATTGATGTCCCATCCCCTCTTCTGAAAATTATCTTAAAATAAAAAATAGCAGCTAAATACAATAAAGAAGCGATAGGTTTTGATAATTATTACATTTATTCTTGTATAATCCATTTAATTACATTTATTCTTTATATGTGTGTGTGTATGTATATACATGTGTACGTGAGTGTATGTGTATATGTAGTTTAATGTGTACACAGATGGATGGCACATGTTTGTGTATGCATAAGGATGTCAGAGAACAACCTCAGGTGTCATTCCTCAAATGCCATCCTCAGTTTGTTTGGGATATGGTCTCTCACAGGCCTGTAGTTTATGCCCCAGAGAACCACCTGTCTTTGCCTCCTTAGATCTTGGATTTTAAGATCATGTCACATACCCATATTTTATTTTTATGTGTATTCTGAGGCTAGAATTCAAGCCCTTGTGTTTGCAAGGAAAGTAGTATTATGCTACTTCTTTAAGTATGAAGCATCTTCTTAGACCCTGAGTTTGTTTATTTTTAATAATTTAAGAAATTGTTTGTAGAACTTACAATTTCAAAGTTTGCCTCTAGCTAGCCAATAAAAGTCTACTTTAACAGTTGCTAGAAAGTTATTAGTTTCATTGATTAAATAAGAATCTGTAACCAGTACTGGGTGTTACTAAGTATATTAAGGTGTTAAACATTAGTCATACACAAGTAATCAGTATAGAAAAGAAGCAATTGTAACAATTATGCTGCCAGTGTTTCTGCCTGGAGGCAAAGATCTGTTTGTTGGGTTGTATGTTTAATGTTGGTTATTTGTGACATTGATTAGCATCTCTCCCTGGGAAACTTCTATTTCTTATAAAATAAATGAATCTCAAATATTATGTAAGTTAGATATCAAGCAAGTTAACAAGTGAAGAAGAAATGTAGAGTGTAGGATAGAGGGGATTGGTATATGGATATGATGGCAATGAATCTATCTCCATAGTAACCCTGAAACAATTATCTCCAAGTATATTATTTGTTACTGTTTAATAAGAAGCTTGGTGGCTTACTACAGTGTTTGTTTGTTACTTAGAGCTCTGTAGTGCAGATATTCAGTACTACTCTTAGTAGGATAATCTCAAAGTACTTTGAGATAATTATTGCCTTGTTTATTTAGATTTTTGGAGAATCAAATTCCTTGGGATTACAGATTACAGTACTTTTTCCTTGTTGGTTGTCAGTTTAAACCATTCCCAGATACGAAGGATGTACACATTATGTGCCTCATAGTGTCCTTCCTTTATCTTCAAAGGCATCAGTAGCTTACATTTCACCTATTTTGAATCTCTTCTGAGAGTTTTTCAATTTATGAAAGTTCTTTGAAGTATTTTTTCTGCCTTCCAATTCTGTGTTTAAAGACCTATGCTAATTGTCCTGGATTCACCTATGCAATAGAATATAATCTTTTCATTTTAATGTCAGCTGATCTGTACCCTTAATTCTATTAGCACTCCATTGTCACTTATTCTTTTCATTTTACCTATTGTTGACGTCTATAGCAGCCCCATTCTACTGGAAAAAGAGGCTTCATTGATGAAGGGTGAGAATTATGCTTATTTGTGGGCATAAGGATAGGTATGTAGAGTATAATTAGAATTTTTATCAGTTTACGAAAATGGCAGTTGTGGGTTCTCCTCTAAGGTCTATGACTTCTCTAGCTGTAGTAAATAGTTGGTTAGATTTATAGCACCAGACATGAATTCCCTAGTGAACTTAAGTCCAATTCAACTCCCTTTAGTTAATCATGAGTTGGCCACCTTTATAGCATTGGAGATATCTTGCTGAGCTAATATAATTTATCTGCTTTACGTATAGATATAACTGTGCTGAATGTTCTCCTCTGGCAGCTTGCATATCAGCTTCTAGTACTGTAAGAGCTAGTCCTCAGACAGGAGGATTTCAGGCTATTTAGAACTGGATTCATTCAAGTGTTGTGTTCTAAGTATCTTCAGCAATAGGGTCTCGCCTTCATGTTTCAGGAGGTAACCAAAGGCAATGTCAGTAGCCTATATTGTTTTGAGAATCTCTTCAACTTCCCTGAAACATCTCAAAGAATTTTCCCAGGTTGTTATGTAGTATATGGCTCTTGGGAGCAGTATTATTACCCCATGTGGCATAGTTCTTTTTAAAATTATATAATTATATTATTTCAAAAAGTAAAAGAAATAATTTCATATGTGTATATGTGTATACATATATTTCATATTTTTAAAGTAAGCATATATAATAATGTCTCCTTATGTGTTTATAAGCATCCTGACTGTTACTTATCCCTTTTCCCCCTCTGTATAACTGTTCCCCCCCCCCAGTTAAAGTCCCTGCCTAATTTTTTTCACTTCCTCTTTCAGAGCACTGTGTCCTACTATACACCTTTATAGAGTTTATTATTTTCTACTTTACTATAGTTGCTTTCTACTTTTTGTTTTTTTTGCAGTTGCTTCAAGTTATATACTCAGATATAACGATTGAAAGCTAGGCTCTGCAAATAAAAGTGAACATGTGGACTTTCCTTTTCTTGATCTGGGTCAGCTCACTCAACCCTGTATTTTCTAGTTCCATCCACTTACCTGAAAATTACCTAATTTCATTTTTCTTTACAGTCAGATAGCATTCCATTGTATATATTACCACATTTTCATTATCTGTTCATCAGCTGAAAAACATTTAGGTTGTTTCCATTTCCTAGCTATTCTTAACAGAGTGGTAATGAATATGGCTAGTAATAGGATGTTAATTTCTCTAGGTATATGCCAAAGAGCAGTATGGCTGGTTTACATCATGGTAGATCTCCTCTTAGCTTGTTTGAGTTTTTTACATTGATAACGTAGTAGTTGCACAAAGTTATAATCCCACCAACATATAAATGGTTCCCCTTTCTCTGTGTTCTCCCCAGCATTCATTGTCAGATTTTTTAAAGTAATATTTTCATTAATTCTTTGAGAATGTTTAAAATTTATTTTGATTATATTTAAACTCCTTCCTTAATCTACATTCCCTGTCTGCTAATCTGACTTTTTTAAATTGGAAAATCAAAACCATTACCATGAAGAGCTATTATTAGCAATTATGTATCATTTCATGTTATTTGGTTGTTTTAGTATGATTATAATTCTTTTTTGGTTGTTAATCATTTTCTTTCTATATTGTTTAGGCAGAACAGAATTATTTGGTTTTCTCCTAGATCCCTGGCCTCTCTAGTCTCAGGTTCTGGCCACCAGACAAGTATCAGTTCTGGCTACCATCTTATGGAGGGCACTTTAAACCCAATCAGATATTGGTTGGTTAATCTCACAAGATTTTTGCTTCTTTTGCACTATCATGTCTTGCAGGCAGTTAACCATTGTAGATCCAAGGGTTGATAACCAGGTTAGTGTCTTTTTTTTTTTCCTTTTTCCTTTTGTAGTATGCACAGTACATTCTAGTTCCTTGAATTCTAGTTCAATTAATTGTGTAGGTGTTGTCTTCTACAATAATGCATTATTACCATCAGTTTGTAAAGATCAACCAGTAGAGTCCCCATGGGGCCTCTTTGGCCAATATCTCAAATAGATTTAAAGCAGTTTCCATAACATGAGCCTTCATTTTTAGAGGTTCTTTGGCTCATTATCTCATCATGCTTTGTCAGGACTTTTTCCCTTTTTATATACATTTTATTTATTTTTGTTCTTTTCTCATATATTTCATCTTCAGTTTCCTTTCACTACACTCCTCCCAATCCCTCCCGTCAAATTCACTCTCCCCCAGATCCGCTCCTCTTCCATTTCCCTTCAGTAAAACAACCAGGCCTACCAGGGCTAAAATCATCTGGCCTTGACCTTTCTTTGGTTGGGAGACTTTTAATGACTGATTCTATTTCCTTAGGGGTTGTAGGTCTACTTACATTGTTTGTCTCTTATTTTAACTTTGGTAATTGGCATCTTTCAAGAAAGTCTTACATTTATTTTAGATTTTCCAATTTTCTGGAGTATAGGATTCTGAAGTATGACCTAAAGATTCTTTGGATTTCCTTGGTTTCTGTTGTTATGCCTCCACTTTCATTTCTGATTTTGTAAACTTGGATATTTTCTCTCCATCTTTTAGTTAGTTTAGTTAAGGGTTTGTCTATCTTGTTGATATTTTCAAAGAACCAACTCTTGGTTTCATTGATTCTTTGTACTGTTCTTTTCGTTTCTATTTTATTGATTTTAGCCCTCTGTTTATTTCCTTCCATCTATTCCTCTTGTGTGAGCTTGCTTCTTTTTGTTCTAGAACTTTCAGCTGTACTGGTAAGTTACTAGTATGAAATCTCTCCACTTTATTTATGAAGGCAAATAGTGCTATCAACTTTCCCCTCAGCGCCACTTTGTGTCCCATAAGACTGGGTATGTTGTGGATTCATTTTCATTGAATTCTGGGAATATTTAGTTTCCTTCTTTATTTCTGCTCTGAGGCTATAGTGATTCAGTATATAAAAGTTCAGTTTTCATGAGTTGGTAGGCTTTCTGATGTCTTTGTTGTTATACCTTGGCTTTTTAAATTTTTTATTTATTTTATTTTATTTTTCTTATTTTTTATTGGTTATTTTATTTATTTACATTCTTTGCTTTTCTGAGAGTTTTCTGTTTTATTAGATATTTTTTATTTACATTTCAAATGTTATCTCCTTTCCAGGTTCCCCCTTCCTGGAAACCCCCTATCCCATTACCCTTGCCCCTGCTTCTATGAGGGTGTTCTTCCACCCACGATCGCCTGCATGCCCTCAAATTCCCCTTCACTGGGGCATCTGTCAAGTCTTCATAGGACCAAGGACCTCTCCTCCTATTGATGCCTTACAAAACCATCCTCTGCTACATATGTAGCTAGAGCCATGGGTCCCTCCATGTGTATTCTTTGGCTAGTGGTTCACTCCCTGGGAGCTCTGTGTAGTCTGGTTGCTTGATATTGTTGTTCTTCCTATGGGGTTGCAAACCCCTTCAGCTCCTTCTGTCCCTTCTCTAACTTCTCCATTGGGGACCCCATGCTCAATCCAATGGTTGGCTGTGAGCACCCATCTCTGTATTTGTAAGGCTCTGGCGGAGCCTCTCAGGAGGCAGCCATATCAGGTTCTTGTCAGCAAGTACTTCTTGGCATCAGCAATAGTGTCTGGGTTTGGTGGCTGCATATGGGATGGATCCCCAGGTGGGGCAGTCTCTGGATGGCCTTTCCTTCAGTCTCTGCTCCACACTTTGTCCCTCTAATTTCCTTTAGACAGGAAAAATTTTGGGTTAAAAATTTTGAGATGGTGTGTGGCTCCATCCCCCAACCGGGGGCCCTATGCCTAACTTCTGGGTACGGTTTTTATGGTTTCTCTCTCTCCTTTGTTGAGTATTTCAGCTAATTTCATCCCTGTTGGGTCCTGGTAGTCTCTTGGATCCCTGGCATCTGAGACTTTCTTTTTTTTTTTACTACCTGTAGTTCTTAAGTATAATTCTTAAACTTGATATTTTGTTGATATTCCATGGATCTCAAATGCTTTGTACATTTTGATTATCTTACATTTATTATTGGCTCAGTGTTATAATTTATCTGTATTGACTCAATGTTATAATTTATATGGCTTCTTCTTATGCCTTGGTAGTCTCTCTTCTACTTGTTGCATTCCCTTAAGGAGCATTTCCATTCAGGTTTTCATTTGACTTGCTAAACTTTTCATATGTAAAATTTCAAGTTGATTTTTTCACTGTCTTTCTTATTTATTTTTTCTTCATACCTTTATTGATTTATTTTATTCAACTAATTATATTGTACTTGAATTCATTTAGGAATTTGTTCATGAGTTCTTAGAATAATCATTCTTTTGAATTATAAATGGTTTATTTGAGCTAGTGCACTGTCTTGTCATCTATTTTTGTGGAATTGATAGTCTACAGAGGTATCATGTTGTCTTAACTATCATGTTTCTTCATTGGAAAGTGTACATCTGGGATTAGATTATTGGCTGGATTCTTCTGTTTTAATATTTTAGCAAACCATATTCTTTAAATTGACCTCTTTATTGAATTCTGTGAGCTTAGAATACCATAAGGCTAAAGTAACCTTGTTCTCTACTGGACTATAGTGCAATATCTAAACTCTAATCCAGAATGCTCTTGGCATTTGTCCATTTTTAACACAACTCTAATAGAAGAATACTAGCTTGAAACACATTCACAATTGATATTTAAGCTGTATATGAAAATACAGTAATTCTAAGCCATGCCCTTTGAATTTCAGTGCCTTTAGGGTAATAGAAGAATACAGATTATATCACATTTATTAAGATAATAGTTTATAAGTGTATGAATTGAAGTGAAATAAGAAACACAGGGCTAGTTATTAGTATTAGATCAATAGCAAAAATTAGATAAGACAAAAGTAAAGAGAAGGCAGAAACAGGAAATATGAAGGAGGAGAAAAGAGAGTTCCATGTGAAATTCAAATGGTACCTTGTCTACAGCTGAATACATAACGGTCATTTATTCTCAATTTTCAACATTTTGACCGTTTCTTGGTTTCTACATTAATAACCACCCACTTAAATGAGAAGCTTCACTGACTAAGACTGAGAGGAGCACTAGGCTATGAGTATAAACATAATCATTTAGAATATAGTTTATCTATGTGTTGATTTAGGAAACATTCAGTAGATTTCTGTCTAAACCCTGTGACCTCTTTAGGTATAGGCTCTTGATAAAGTTTATAGTAGCAGAAATGAAGTAAGTACAGGTAGAATAAAATACGTGCTAATGCTTTTATATCTGGAGAAATTGTGTTAATGGAAAGTTTTATTTTGATATCTACAGATGAGAAAAATAGAATCCATAATTTTCTAGTCTATTTTTTCATATTCAAAATTCATTTAACAGATTGAAAAATTATTTCACACTATATCATACTTTATCAATTTGCTTATATATATTTTATTAATTAATATATTTATTTATATCCCAATCACTGTTCCCCCTCACTGAGACCCTGCTCCCACCCCATTTCTCCTGAGAGGGTGGGGCTCCCTTGTATATCCCCCCTCCCTGGTGTGTCAAGTCTTTGCCAGATTAGACACATCCTGTCCCACTGAGGCCAGATAAGGCAGCCCTGTTGGTGAATGGATATCACAGTCAGGCTACAGCTTAGGGAGAGCCTCCACTGTAGTTGTCAGGCAGCCCACATGGAGACTGAGGTGCACACTTGGTGATTATATGCTGGGGGTCTTATTCCATCCCTTGTGTGTTCTTTGGTTCATGGCTTATTTTCTGAGACCACCAAGGGTCTAGGTTAGTTGACTCTGTTGGTCTTCCTGTGGGGTTCCCATTCTCTTCAGGGCCTTCAGTTCTTCCCACAATTCTTCCATAAGTGTCCCTGGCCTCTGCCCAATGTTTGCTGTGGATATCTGCATCTGCTTATCACTAATTGTGTCAAGGATTGATGCTTGCCCATAGGATGGCTTTCAAGTTGAGCCAGTAATTGGTTGGCCATTTCCTTCAGTCTCTGCTCCATCTTTGTCCTTGTGTTTCTTTCCAGCAGGACAGATTTTGGGTTGAATGTGTTGTGAGTATGTTGGTGTCCCCATTCTTTCACTGGAGTTCTTGGTTGGCTACAAGAGGTGGGCTCTTCAGGTTTCATTTCCTCACTATTAAGCATCTGGGCTAAGGATACCCTCATTGGCTCCTGGGAGCCTCCCCCATTTTAGGTCTCTGGGATTCCTAAAGATTCCTCCCACAATCCACATCGGGATGTTGTATATTTCCATTCATTCTCCTTGCCCTCTGGGTCTCTCTTCTGTTTTTTCCAACACCTACACCCCTACTCTCCTTGCCTTCCCCCCTCCTACCTACTCCTCCATCCCTCTACCTCCTATGACTGTTTTGTTCTCCTCTCTAAGTGTGATTCAACAGCCTTGCTTAGTCCTTCCTTCTTGTCTAATTTCTTTTGGTCTGTGGAGTGTAACATGGGTATTTGTGCTTTATGGCTAATATTTACTTATCAATGAGTATGTACCATGCATGTCCTTTGTGTCTGGGTTGCCTCATTCAGGATGATATTTTCTAGTTCTAAACGTTTGCCTGCAAAATTCAATATGCTCATATAAAGGAAACTCATTTGTATGAGATACATACTGCTTAAATATCTAAGATGTATAAGAGGAATTTTAAAGGTGAATAGATATTAGATTGCTAAAGTGAAAATTTGAATGTGTCACATGATAGATGATATGTTTGTCAGAAGCAACAACTGAAGAGATTTGTACCTGATTATTTGGTTTCCTAGTAGTTTTGAAAATATTAATTGCACCAGGACTAAATTATTATTAATATTAATAATATTAATTATAATAAATAATTATAATCAATAATATTAATAATATTAATATTATTGATTGATATTGGACCCAGGACTAAACACCTCATAAACTTGTTTCATAAAAATAAAAGATCCCTGATCCCCAGACTTTGAAAGACTAAAAGAAAAATTATTTTTAACCAGATCATGTCAACATATTTATTAAAGTACTTTTTATTACTTGGACTTTATCTATAGAAATTGAGTTGTTTCCTAAAGTGGAAGCCACATGGATCTATTATTTCAACTCTGTGATTGTTTCTGATAGCTATTTGATGAGGCTTTGAATAACAGTGTGTGTATTCATGCTAAGTCAAATCACATTTATGTGATGCATTTAAGTACCAAAACCCAATTAAGAATCTTTTAATCTGTGTATATTTAAATTATCAGTTCTCATAATAGTCTATACAGAATTACTAATGCTTTAACATAAATGGAAATTAAGTATGCCCTTTTCTGTATCTTGGATCTGTACCAAATCGATAAAAAGTGTAACATATTGTTGTATGCCCTATCCCCTTAACAGATTATATATTATCAAAAAATGAATTGAATATACTAATTCAATAGAATAATTAGTATTAATTATATTTAAATAATTTTTGTCACATTCTAAAATTACATCAGTATTCCAATGGCTGGACATTATTATATTCACTCTATTTTAGTGGTATCTGCCATGGATTATGTGACTATTACTAGAAAAATATCTAAAGAATGAAAGGTGCTTGATGGTAATTTTGTCTTCTTTATATGCTATTTTGGCTAAATGATAATTGATATTGGACCTATTCCATTTTTATGACATGCTAGAAAAGTACTGCTTCATTTCTTGTGCCCAAATTCCCACTTTAATTTCAGAATATCAAAAAGATGCCTACCAGATTTGGAAAAGAAAGTGAACAACTTGAGCATGCTATAGATCGTGTTCTTGTCACAATTTCGGAAAGAAGATTGGCACGTAGTCTACATGGCACTATTGAACAGCCACCTGATAGCATTCTTTCAGCTACCCTTGAACTGGTTAATATTGTCAGCAAGTTATTAAACATTCTGGAAAGGTAATTCCTAATAACTAATATTTAAAGTCATATCACAAGTTATATTTTCCCCCTCATTTCTTCTCAGAAATCTTAAGTGAGGAATGGATACTATTTCCATGTTTCCTTTCAAAGATATTTACAGACATTTTACTGATGCCATGATTATCTCTGTAGGATATACAAAATAGTTACATGATTCCCTTCAAATCAATATTTTACCATCTGACTTTTAAAATTTATTCAATAAAAGTAGTATTCTAAAAGAAGTTCTCTTTGAGTTCTCTTTAGAGATTAAATTACCAATACACTTACAAAAACAGCAGTCTCTTAGACATTATACCAAAATTGTAAAGGATAATATCTGGCCTTTTGCAGCAAAATATTCTTTCTTTGTGTATTAATTAAACTATTGACTTTTAATTAACATGAGTTAGTCCTGTTTATAAAATCCTGTGGGCTAATTAAATAATACTAATTATTTATAATTTTGTTCAGGTAGTAACTTGTAGTTAAAATGTTACTATGTAGATTTCTATAGTTTTTTTTTTTTAACCAACAACTATAATAAATTACCTGTTCTGTTATAGAAAACTCATTACACAGATTTCTAGGATGTTGGCTTCCACTAAGTTTAATTTTTAGATAAGAGAAAGAAGGGAGAGAGATAGAAAAGGATCCTGTGTTTTGATTAACAAAGAGCTAAACCAGGAAGAACTACTTTTCTACAACTTTATATTACATGTTCTCTTGCTGAGTCATTTATGTTTTGTAACTAATATTTGATTGAAAACAACTCATTAACATAAATAAGTAATAAAGACAAAATTTTTATAGTACTTCAAAGAAATTTTAAATGTCATGCGAAATTTGGCAAACTCAGTAGTTTCTTTTCTCTTTTTACATTTGAGCTTATTATGAGCAACTATTTAAAAAACAGTTGAAAGAAAGCAAATGCCAGAAGCAGACTCAAAAGACAAATATTCAATAAGCTTAATTTAAGGAGAAAATTTGAGAAAACTTCATTAACCATAGAATAAAGATAGCTGTAATATGTAGTAATAACAAAAGACCTCCCAAATGAATATAATCTACTCAATCAAGCTTTGATAATTTACTACATTCAATTTGCCCATTTTGTTGAAGTAGTCTTAGTACAGAGTTCACATTATAGAATCAGTGTAAAGTCACTTTTTAACTTTTTTGGTGTATTTCCATTAAAAGGGTCTTGTCTGGCTCTTACTAGTATTTCACAGAAAAAAAATTATTTTTGAAAAATTACCTCATCAACCAAGCAACATTTTCAAAATGTAGGAAATCATCTTAGTTTTATCTTTATTCTAACTGAAAATATTAAAGGTTTTATGCCATCATTGATTCTTAAACTGTCTTAATGACTAGTAATGATGAAATAAGAGATATTCATGTTAGACGATTATATATTTTCCTAAGCCCAAGACTAAATATTCTAAACTGTAATATCTGTATATCAAAATCTCTATAAATGAAAACCTCAAAAATCACAGGGCTATGTGTTAATCTGAGCATATTATAAAACATCTAAGTATTTTAAAGCTTCTTTGCTAATCTAAAATTATTGTCTATTTTGAAAGATATTTATTGAAGGACTTTTGAATACACGACCTTACATGTGCAAAGGAAAACAATCTGCCACTTACATCTCATCTTACTATACCTGTTATTCCGATGAAGTAGAGAATATCCCCCCAACAGTATTTTTTCTTTTCTTTGGTTATGTCATGGATGGCTCCCAATAGCAGAAGGTTAAAAGCTATGTTAGATATAAATAAGAAGACTCAAACTTTTCATTAAGCTGTGATATCTTAATTAACTTAAATTCTTTTTCATTTATATTCAAAATTGAATACCAAATGCAGTAATTTTTATTTTCAGTGTTCAGCTACTTCTGGATAATATAGTTATTTTTTTCGTTACCCTTTCCTCTTTCATTTTTTATTATAGTGTCAATCATTTGTATAGTAAATAAGTTAAGAAAAGTGAAATATTAAAAGACAGCCTACACTGCCTTTCAATTTTATTTCAATAATTTGAACACAGGAATAATTATAACACTGCATTTGTACCATCGTTTCCCCTTTTAGGGTAATAGCAATATCACATTTGCTTGTATCTACTTAAATTTCTTAATATGCTTCATATAATAGTGTAATGTTCTAGAATTTAGCTATTTGCACCTTTTTATCTAAAATTCTCTATATTTTAAATTATTACTTTTAATTTCCTGAGGAATAAAGATACTGTATTTAAAGAAACTCAGATTGATCGAATCTCTTTATCACCCTTCCCTGGCAGGCCACCATTTGATTGCATGTCAGAATTTTCCAGTCTGAAAAATCATCTCATTAACCATATCACATTACTGAAACATTTCTCTGAACAGGTAAGACATAGTTTTATTGTGCTGTTCTCCATTCATATTCCTGTGCATTAACTTACCACACACAGTACTTCACTAACACGTGTAAAAAACGCCTTCATTTTTACCACTTTTGTTATAATTAGATATTCTGTTATAATTAGATAAAATATCTTGTTATAATTATTTTGTTTATATTTATTATATATTTTGTTATAATTAGATAAAATATTTTGTAATCCCATTGAGTTGTCACCTCAAATCCCTTTTCCATTGAACCAGAATTTACCCTCATTGCTGGATTGTTCTAAGTAACGATTGAACTTATTCAAATCCTTCAAAAGGTCACTATTCTCTAGTAAGAATCATAGAAACTTGTAATCTAGTATTAAGTATCATTCAGTCATAAAATATCTCTATCCATATATATATTTAGTTATTATATCTTACATTATATTAAATAATTCTTTATTTTTGTTCAAGATGAATATGAAATGCAATCTTTTCTTAATTTTCAAGGTTCATCTACTTATGGATAATATAGCTAGTTATATTTGACCCTTTCCTTTTTTTTTTTTTACATATTTGATCATTTTTATAGTAAGAGAAAAGAAATATTAAAAGGTAACCAACTCAATCTTTATCCTTTTTATAATAATTTAAACACAATTTGTTATAAATAACCTCCATTCAAATGTATGTATATGCATGCCCCTTACAACGTTTTACTCATTTCTCCTTAAATGTTTCATGTTTATTTCACTCTGTGCTAAGATTTTTATCATAATACCTGTTCCACCTAGAACTTACTATCGTAGCTCCTCCAGTTATTCAAGTATGGTCTTTCTTTTAAGGGATATTTGAATCATTCATTTTTTCATTCATGCATTCACTCATTAGTATAAACTTTCATTCATCCATCCAACTCTCCAATAATCTGTCAAACAATTCCACTTTTCTTTTTATAATTCCATTAGCCAGCCACTAATTCACATTCATTGGGGCCAGTATTGAATAAGAGATGAAAAGGAAGCAAAGATGAATGAATGAATTCAGAATTAATTTGTGGAAGATGGACAATGAATTGGTATACTATGGTTTGTTAGGTTATTTTAATTTCCTAATAATTTGAACCTAATATGTAACAATTCTAGGATTCATAAAATAGAAACAACAACTAAGACAGAATTATTTCATTCAAGGTTTAATAAAATAATGAGATATTTAAGTAAAATATTCCAGTTATAAAATTTATATGATATGTTAACTGGATTTTAAACATTCCAAGGCCAACTTGTGTTTGACATCAATTTATATTAAGAGTGTTAACATAATGTTCATACATATTCAGTGCTATAAAAAATGTTTGGTTGTGATGTCAACATGGTGATCTATTCTTATGGATTCAGCTATTTATCAGACTAAGACAAGAGGAACACTTGAGCTAAAGAGCTCAAAACCAACTTCAGTAACTTGGTGAGATCCTGTTTGTATGCATGGGGGGGGGTGAATATGCTAGAAAGCCTAATCAACACTGGTATTTTTTCCGTATGTATTTTATTTGTTTCTTAGAAGTTATTTAAAAGGTTTGTTACACATGAGAACCTTCAATAATTATAGATCATGCTTACATTATAGTTAATGTTTGGCAAATTCTGTTCTGTGGTATAAATATAACTCTTATATTTATCTTCTTATCCTTCTTATAAACTTTTTTGGCAAGGTGAAGTTTCTTCTTCCGATGAGAGTACAGAAAATATAGTCCTATTAAGTATAGGACTAACTAAGGGACAACTAATTTCTCTATTTTTAAAATATTTATTTTTAATCGTGTATACATTTGTTATTTTTATATATAAACACCAGTATTGACAGAGGCCAGAATTATCAGATCTGTTTGGAGCTAGGGTTGTAGGTGGTTGTGTGGTTACATGATGCAGTTGCTAGAAATTGAACCCAACAAGGAAAACTAGAACTTCTAGAGGAAAATAAGAGTAAAATCCTTGTATGTTGACATTAGAACTATGGTAAAGCAGAGTAGACTTTATAGTCGGAAATATCATAGATAAGGGAAACTAAGAGGGATAGTACCTGTATTTGATGCTCCTTTTATCTTACGAGATTATCCATTCCAAATACAAGGCCAAATAAATGAGTCAAAGAACAAATTGTTTCAGAAGACCCTCCTGTTTGACCAGAGTTTAATTTAGGGTTATATAACTAAGTGGAAAAAATGGATTTTATTGGTTAGCCAAGGTTTAGATGGGAGCAGTAACGGTCTACATGCTAGCTAAATCATAAAAGAACTAGCTGATACCAAATTCAAAGGTCAGCATTTAATCAGTGTTATCATTCATTGTTAAGCTGATCTGCCTCTTATTAATGAATAAAACCAGAAATAAATTCTCTCCAAAGGAAGATAGCATCAATATGAACTGCAATTCATCTACATAACTTCTCATATACAATAGCCAGTGTTAAGATAAAGTAGAAAATAGAAAGGAAATCAATTAGTTAAAATTAAGCTTTTAGAGATAAACAATGAAAATGGAGAGGACAATTGCTTAAAAGTTATTAGAGAAGGAACTCTTATTTTTAAGGTCTACCAGCTGACATTTTAAATTTTAGAAATGTCTAATAATCTTTTGACAAGATTAAGTTATACTTAATTTCGTTTTTCACAGAATTTGAATTAATGACAAGTATATAAGTGTTAAGGCAAACATGCCCACAGGAATAAACAATATGAATTGGAATCCACTTAGTAGCTTTTAAGATGTTTGGGGCTGTCCCTTAAGAACATAGAGAATTTTTCTCATTTTCTTTCTTTTTCCTTTTTTTTTTATTTGCAAAGCAAATCTAGGTGTAGAATGATATTGGTGTTTAGATTACCACCCAGAGGCCAAGTTTCTTGTTAGCTGGTACTAGGACCATACTGTACAGGAAAAGAAAATGTTGCCTCCTTTTGAGGATATTTATGTCAAACTTATTACACTTCTTTGGGATGCAGCCTAAAGAGATGATGGTTGGAATAGGGTCAAACCCAATGACCTATCTACAAGAGGAAGGGAAATGAATCAGTGAAGTAGGTAGTACATGAGGTCAGACATCCCTCAAGCTACTCAGGCTATACTTTGACCATGGTGGGGCACACATTCCCTTGTATATGATTTTTCTTCTAGGGGGATAGCTTGGAGTCCCCCAAATGTACCCACAGTTTCCATGCCTGTGATCTAATACTAACTAGGCTTTAGTTCACCCCTATTGGATGCCTGTATTTTCTGATTCTTTTAACTTCATATGTGTGCTGTTAGCCCAGACATGTATCGGTTCTGTTAAATATAAGGTCTAGTCTTGGAAGTTCCCTTATTGGGTGATACAAACCAAATTCTGGATAGTACTAAGGTTGTGGCAATAAAAGCCCTGTCTTGACATCTAGCAACAGGTAAGACCCAGAGATATGAGACATCACTCCTAAGGGTTCATAAGTTCTTTCTTTGTTCAGGGGTCTGGAGTTCATGTTGAGCTTTTAGAGAATCCAAGCAATAGGGCAAGGATTTTCATATCTAAATCCTTTATTGGGTAGAAGTCCTAACCCTACAATAACCTGCAAGATGCAAGATTTCATAATGAAAGATTTCTTGGGTTAAACTGGAGAGTAGCCATTCTGCAGACCTGAGAATAAAAATCATCAGAAATATACTCCAGGAAATGGTAGGACTTCTCTATGTAGTAGCTAAGTCCATTGCAAAATAGTTTGTTTGGAGGGGACACACAGTGTCCCTCCAAGACATGAATGAAGAAACAAAAGGATTTCAGAGGGAATTCATAGGAAAAGAAGGCAAGGTTTAGCTTTTTTTAAAGGTTCTCAGTTGATATCATCAAGCAATAACTGAAGGAAGCAGTCCTTAAGTTCTCAAAGAAATAAATGCAGCAGATATGCTTACAGTAAAGATTAAATTATGGGTTATAGAAGAGCAAACGATGGATGTTCATACTATAGGAGGATATAGGAACAGGTATTTCAGAGAAAGTAACTAGCTATGAACTTTTAAGAGCAATGAGAAGATAGAGAACAGGTAGAATGCTGAGCTAGTGAGAAAAGAAGGAAAAGGAAGAGTGGATCATGAAAGAGAAGAAAGATAGCTATAGGAGGTGTTAGCCATAGGAGGATCCAACTTGGTTTACTTTATTGTTAAGAAAATTTATCTAAGCCACAGTGCCAAAAGATAAGGGATTGTTTCGAGTTTCTTCTGGTATGAGCACTAAGCAGTACACTCAGTTCTCATGAGAAGAATTTGAAGAATGCACAGTAGTAGAATAATCAGTCAAGAATTTAAATAGAACAAATACGCAAGGAATAATGTACTACTCAGAAACAGTGGGGCAATCAGAAACAGCCTTGATATTGTTAGGCATGATGTTTCTACTTTTTTTTTTTTTTCTGTGAGCTATTCCCTTTGTACCTCACCAGTAATAGGCATTTCTAGGAAGCTCAAAAGCTCATTTTATCCATAATTATTCTGTAATAAGTAGATGTATAACATGCAAGAATGTGTATAGAGATTTAAGTATCCCTGAAGCTGAAGATTTTATTAGGGGAAAGGGTACTGGCTCTCTAAACATGCTCCCCAATATTGGAAATCTTGAATTTGTTTTATTCTGATCTAGCTACCATACACTACAGTCACCTATTGTCCTTTATATCCTTTTATATAACTATCAGCTGGCCTATCTGGAGTTATCTACTACTCTGTATATTTTGAATTTCAGTTGACTTTGACCTTTGTATTTATATTTATGTACTATTTAAGGGCCTTAAGCTTGCTTATGCATTGGGCACCTAATTGTCTGCTACCTCTGAGAACTGATTCCTAACAAAATTATAAATTATTCTCCTACCTCATTCTCTTGAGTGTTGGAATTAAAGTTGTTTACCACTAAGCCAAGATAAATTTTTAAGAATTAATAAACAAATTTGTTCCTTTTTAAATGGATTTTTCTTTACTACTCTGTATGCCTTGTAATTCCATATGAATTTTAAGGCTTTAGTATTCAAATAAAAAGAGAGGAATTAAAATACACTTAAACAGTTAATAAATTTTTACTTTTTTCCATCTTAACACCATTAACTCTTCCAATTCATTTGAATAAGACAGATTTTTCCATTTATGTAGATCTTATATAAATTCTTTCAATGATTTTTATAGTGCTTGTTAAATAATTCTTAATGTACTTCATTATTATCTTTATTTCTAAGATATTTTGTGTCAAAAGCTAGACTGAATGGGATAGTTTTTGTAACTCAAATGAATACTAAGAATGTTCATTGTTAGTGTATAAAAACAGAAATAATTTTGTATATTAATTTTTATCTTGTAACATTAGCACAAATATTAGTTCAAATAGGTTTTTTTTTCATACTTTATTTACATTTCAAATGTTTCCCCCTTTCCAGATCTCCCCTTTGGAACCTCCCCATTTCCTCCCCCCTCCCCCTGCAACTATGGGGGTATTCCCCCACCCACCCACCCACCCACTCTCATCTTCCCTCTTTGGCATTCTCCTCTACTGGGGGATCTAACACTCTCAGGCCCAAGGGCCTCTCCTCCTCCTGATGGCTAACAAGACCCTCCTCTGCCACATATGTGGCCAACACCATGGGTCCTTCCATGTGTATTTTTTGGTTGGTGGATCAGTCTCCAGGAGTATCGAGGGGTCAGGCCAGTTGCCACTGTTGCTGCCTCCCTGGGGATGCAGACTCCCTCAGCTCCTTCAGTCCCTTCTCCAACTCCTCCATCTAGGTCCTCACACTCAGCCCAATGGTTGCTGTGAAGGAACTCTTGGGTATTTCAAACTTTTGGGCTAATAACTACTTAACAGTGAGTACATACCATGTTAATTCTTTTGGGACTGCATTACCTCACTCAGGATGATATTTTCAAGTTCCATCCATTTGTCTGCAAATTTCATGAAGTTATTGTTTTTAATAGCTGAGTAGTAGTCCGTTATGCAAATGTACCACATTTTCTGTATCCATTCCTCTATTGAGGGACATCTGGGTTGTTTCCAGCTTCTGGCTATTATAAATATGGCTGCTATGAACATAGTGGAGCATGTGTCCTTATTACATGTTGGAGACTCTTCTGGGTATATGCCCAGGAGTGGAATAGCTGGGTCCTTAGGTAGTATTATGTTCATTTTTTCTGAGGGTGCGCCCAGTTGATTTCCAGAGAGGTTGTATAAGCTTGCATTCCCACCAGCAGTGGAGGAGTGTTCCTCTTTCTCCACATCCTTGCCAACATCTGCTGTCACCTGAGTTTTTGATCTTAGCCATTCTGACTGGTGTGAGGTGAAATCTCAGGGTTGTTTTGACTTGCATTTCCCTGATGACTGAGGATGTTGAACATTTCCTTAGGTTCTTCTTGACCATTTGAGTTTCCTCAGTTGAGAATTCTCTGTTTAGCTCTCTTCCCCATTTTTTGATAGGGTTATTTGGATCTCTGGAGTCTAGCTTCTTGAGTTCTTTGTATACATTGGATATTAGCCCTCTATTGGATGTAGGATTGGTAAAGATCTTTTCCCAATCTGTTGGTTGCCATTTTGTCCTATTTACAGTGTCCTTTGCCTTACAGAAGGTTTGTAATTTTTTGAGGTCCCATCTGTCAATTCTTGATCTTAGAGCACAAGCCATTGGTGTTCTGTTCAGGAACTTTTCCCCTGTGCCCATGTGTTCCAGACTCTTCCCCACTTTCTCTTCTATTAGATTCAGTGTATCTGGTTTTATGTGGAGGTTCTTGATCCACTTGTACTTAAGCTTTTTACAGGGAGATAGAAATGGATCAATTCGCAATCTTCTACATGTAGACTACTAGTTGAACCAGCACCATTTGTTGAAGATGCTGTCTTTTTTCCACTGTATGGTTTTAGCTCCTTTGTAAAAGATCAAGTGACCATCAGTGTGTGGGTTCATTTCTGGGTCTTCAATTCTATTCCATTGATCAACCTGCCTGTTACTGTACCAATACCATGCAATTTTTATCACTGCTGCTCTGTAATTGTGAAGGGTGTCATTTCCCTAATTTCTTTCTCAGCCTGTTTATCCCTTGAGTATAGGAAGGCTACTTCTTTGCATGAGTTAATTTTGTATCCAGCCACTTTGCTGAAGGTGTTTATCAGCTGTAGCAGATCTCTGGTGGAGTTTTTCGGGTCACTCAAGTATACCACCATATCATCTGCAAATAGTGATATTTTGACTGAGACAGAAGCCGATACTTAAAGCCAAGCATTGGACTGAGGTCAGGGACTCCTATGGAAGAGTTAGGGGAAGGATTGAAGGAACTCAAGAGGATGGCAACCCCAAAGAAAGACCAACAATGTCAACTAACCCAAAACCTTTCCAAATTGTATCCCTTTGACCTCCTTTTGTTGTCTAATTGCTTTAGCTAGAACTTCAAGTACTATATTGAATAGATAAGAAGAGAGAGGGCAGCCTTGCCTAGTCCCTGATTTTAGTGGGATTGCTTCAAGTTTCTCTCCATTTAGTTTGATGCTGGCCACTGGTTTACTGTATATTTTACTATGTTTAGGTATGCTCCTTGAATTCCTGATCAAATAGTTTTTTAATCAACTAATATCCAAATATTTAAGTCAAAATATATGATGGATATTTATTTTAGGTTATTTTCAACACTGGTATTTATGGCTTTCACAAATGGTACACATGCCTTATTCCAGGTCATGGTCTTGGTACAATACACAATTTAAGATTAAAGCTACATATTAGCATAGGGTGTAAAAACTAATTACATGCAGAATCTAAGGCAAAGAAGGTTGACTATTAGATTGTTCTCTTAAAAGCATGTTAAACACACAGGCAGAGTTCATAGTAGAATAGCATTCTTATGCTCTAATTGATTTCTAGGTGAATTTTTACCCCTGGTCTGAGATTCAGTAAAAGTTCCAGTGTTTTAGAATGTAAAATTATTTTCCTGATAGATTTCCACAATTTCCTTGACCTTGCAGGGCAGATAGCTTAACTCTGCCACTAAACCCCAGTTCCAGATGAAGACACTGAAAAAACAGAATGAACAAAGCAAGGTAGACTGTCAGTGAGGAATGATAACCAAGTTTGACCACTGATCTCCACATGAGAACATATACACATGCACCAAAATCTGCATATACACACACACACACACACACACACACACACACACACACACCACACCAACACAATCTCTCTGTACCACATTTCTTCCCTTTAAGAGTAAACTCTGCTTTATTGTAGAAATTCCCTAGGGTCTTATGTTCATACTGAGTCCTTGTGCTTTCATAGAATTTAGTTTGGAATTCAAATCAAGTAGACTATCATCTCTATCACTTTCCTGAAATTCTTACTGTCTTTAGAGCCACAGAAAACCTATTGTCCCACAACCAAATCTAGTGCTTAGCTCTTAGCTATAACCTGCCTCTCCTAGCATTAGCACAATTCATCACTAAGCCTGCTGTGATGCTGTATTCAGCTGCTTCTGGTTATTCATTCTTGGCTTTACCTCATGTCCAAGTAGCTACTTCTGTGTCTTGCTTGCTGGTACTCTTATCTAAGGTGATGATTTTGATAGAATTTCTGTGAAAATCTTTTCATTATTTTCATTTTCATTCTTTTTCTTGTGATGCTAATTTTAGTCAAAATATTAAAGCATGTTTAAATAAATTATTTATTTACATCCCAAATGTTGCCCTCACATACTCTGGGTTTCCCCTCACAGAGTTCTTCCCCTCATTTTCCCATTCCTTTTGCCTCTGAGAGAGGGGCCCCCCTAGCCATCCTTCCAACCTGGGGCATCAAGTTTCTCCAGGATTAGGCACAGCCTGTTCCATTGAGGGCAGACACAGCAGCCCTCTGCTACATATATGGGAGAGTCCTTGGACAAGCACTTATATGCTCTATGGTTGGTGGCTCAGTCTCTGGAAGCTTTCAGGGTTTTGGGTTAGTTGACATTGTTGGTCTTCCTTTGGGGTTGCCATCCTCTTGAGTTCCTTCAATCCTTCCCCTAACTCTTCCATAGGAGTCCCTGACCTCAGTCCAATGCTTGGCTTTAAGTATCTGCTTCTGTCTCAGTCAGCTACTGGTAGAGTCTCTCAGAGGACAGCCATGCTTGGTTCCTGTCTTCATGTACAACATAGCATCAGTAATAGTATCAGTGATTGGTGTTTGCCCATGGGATGGATCTCAACTTTGGGCCAGTCATTGTTTGGCTCTTTGTTCAGTCTGCTCCATTTTTGTCCCTTCATTTCTTTTAGACAAGAACAATTTTGGGTCAAAAATTTTGAAGGTGGGTTGGTGTCCCCATCCCTCTACTGGGGGCCCTATCTGATTTCTGGAAATGATCTTTTCAGATTTCATCTCCCTACTCTTGAGTATTTCAGCAGCCCTTAAAGGCTGGGCTTACAACCAAAGATATAAAAACTCACGTTTTTAGATCTGTCTGTGTCTGTCTGTCTGTCTGTCTGTCTATCTATCTCCCAAACACTGCTTCCCCTCTATGTCTCCTCTCACAGAGTCCCTCCCTCATCCCACTTTCCTTCACCTCTGAGATGGTGGTGCTCCCTCTGGGTATCCCACTCGCTCTAGGGCATCAAGTCTCTGTCAAATTAGACACATCCTTTCCCCCTGGGTCCAGACAAGGGAGCCATGTAGACTGAGCTTCATGTCTGCTACATTATTTCCCCAGGACCCTATTCTAGCTTGTATATGTTCTTTGGTTGGTGGCTTAGTCTCTGAGAACTCCTAGTTGACCAGGTTAGTTGACTCTGATTGTGTGCTTCCTGTGGGGTTCATATCCCCTTCGGGGCTTTCAGTCCTTTCTTCAACTTTTCCATAAGAGTCCATGACCTTCATCCAGTGTTTCACTGTGGGTATCTGCATCTGTTTCATTACACTGCTGGTTTGAGCCTTTCAGAGGGCAGTTAAGCTAGACTCCTGTCTACAAGCATAACAGAGTGTCATTAGTAATGTCAAGGATTAGTGCTTACCCATGTTATAGCTTTCAAGTTGGGCCAGTCATTGGTTGGCCATTCCTTCAATCTCTGCTCCATCCTCCATCCCTGCATTTCTTGTTGTAGATAGGATAAATTTTAGGTTGCAAATTTTGTGAGTGGGTTGGTGTTCTTATCACTCTACTTGGGGTCCTGCCTGGCTACAGGAGGTTGCCTCCTCAGGTTCCATGTCCCCACTGTTAAGCATCTAGGCTAAGGTCACCCTCATTGACTCCTGGGATCCTACCCCTTCCCAGGACTCTGGGACTTCCTAGAGAATCACTCAGCAGCTGCAGATTTCCATTCATTCTCCTGGGGTTCTCTTCTAGCTCTCTGCACACCTTATTCTATCCTTCTTTCCCCCCTGCGCTTACTTCCCTCCCTCCCATTGCCCCTAAGATTATTTTCTTCCCACTTCTAAATGTGATTCAAACATTCCCACTTGGGCCTTCCTTCTTGTTTAACTTCTTTTGGTCTGTGGGGTGAATCATGGGTATTCTGTACTTTACAACTAATATTTACTTATGAGTTATAATGCATGTCCTTTTGGGTCTGGGTTACCCCAATCAGGATGATACTTCTATTTCTATTTGCTTGCAAAATTCATGTCTCTTTTATTATTATTTAATTATTTCATTTAATTACATCCCAAATGTTGCCCCTTCTTTTGCCTCCCTCACAGAGTTCTTCCCTACATCTCTCTCTCCCCTTTACCTCTGAGAGGGTTTCTCCCCAAGTATTCCCCCACCTTGAGGTATCAAGTCTCTACAGGATTAAGCACATCCTCTTCCACTGAGGCTGGACAAGGCAGCCCTCGCTACATATAGGCTAGGGGCCACAGACCAGCCCATGTATGCTCTTTGGCTGGTGTCTTGGTCTCTGGGAACTTCCAGACATCCAGGGTAGTTGACAATGTTGGTCTTCCTATCTGGTTGCCATGCCCTTCAGCTCCTTTAAACCTTTCCCTAACTTTTCATATGGGTCCTCAACCTCAATCCAAAGCTTGACTGTATCTGCACCTGTCTCAGTCAGTGGCTAGTAGAGCCTCTCAGAGGACCGCCAGGCTAGGCTCCTGTCTACAAGCACAACATAGCATCAGTAATAGTGTCAGGGTTTGGTGCCTACCCATGGGATGAATCCCAATTTGGTTGGTCACTTGATGGCCTTTCCTTCAGTCTCTGCTCCATTTTTGTCCCTGAATGTTTTAGATGGGAACAATTTTGGGTTGAAAGTTCTGTAGGTGAGTTGATATCCTCATCTCTCCAATGAGGGGCCTTGTCTAACTACTGGACTTGGTCTCTTCAGGTTCCATATCCTCAATGTTGGACATTTTAGGTAAGGTTATCCTCATTGGGTCCTGGGAGCCTTCCCCATCTTAGGCCACTGATACTTTCTAGAACAGCTGCATAATTCCTTTCATTCTCCTGAGCCCTCTGGGATCTTATCCTGTCTCCCTCCATAGCTAATCTTTTCCCCTATTCTCCTCCCTTTCCCTCTCCTACCCAAGTCCCATTCTCTCTTGGCCTCCCATGATTATTTTGTTCCCCCTTCTAAGTGGGATTTAAGCATCCTCACTTGGGCTTTCCTTCTTGTTTAACTTCTTACAGTCTGTGGGATATTTCATAGGTATTCTGTACCCTTTGGCTGATACCTGCTTATCAGTGAGTACATATCTTGCTTGGCCTTTTGAATCTGGGTTACCTCACTCAGGAATATATTTTCTAGTTTCATCTATTTGCCTGCAAAATTCATGATGTCCTTGTTTTTAATTGCTGAATAGTATTCCATTGTGTAAATGTACCACATTTTCTGTATCCATTCCTCTGTTGAGAGACATCTGGGTTGCTTCCAATTTCTGGCTATTATGAATAGAATAAGGCTGCTGTGAACATAGTGGAGCATGTGTCCTTGTTATATGTTGGAGCACATTTTGGGTATATGCCCAGTAATGGTCTAGCCAAGTCTACAGGGAAAATTTTTTCCATTTTTCTGAGAAAACACCAGATTGATTTCCAGAGTGGTTGTACCAGTATGCAATCCTACCACCAGTAGAGGAATGTTCCCCTTTCTCCACATCCTCACTAGGGTGTGCTCTCTCTTGAGCTTTTTATGTTAGCCATCCTGATGGATATAAGGTGGAATCTCAGGGTCTTTTTGATTTGCATTTCTCTGAT
The DNA here is from genome assembly GCA_019843965.1 of Rhynchomys soricoides. Classification (NCBI taxonomy): domain Eukaryota; kingdom Metazoa; phylum Chordata; class Mammalia; order Rodentia; family Muridae; genus Rhynchomys; species Rhynchomys soricoides. Next base: position 2,993,343 of record JADRCH010007664.1, on the reverse strand, counting down.
GACTAAGGACTTTGAACATTTCTTTAAGTGCTTCTTGGCCATTCTAGATTCCTCTTTTGATCTCTGTTTACTTCTGTACCCTATGTTTAAATTGGGTTATATGTTGTTTTTGGAGTCTAACTTTTTGAATTCTTTATATATTTGGGATATTAGCCCTCTATTGGATATAGGGTTAGTGAAGATCTTTTCCCAATCTGTAGGCTGTTGATTTGTCCTATTGTCATTGTTCTTTGCCTTACCAAAGCTTCTCAGTTTCAAGAGGTCCCATTTATCAATTGTTGATCTTAGAGCCTGAACCATTGGTGTTCTGTTCAGGATTTTTTTTCCTGTGCTAATGAATTCAAGGCTATTTCCCACTTTATCTTCTATTAAATTCAGTGTATATGGTTTTATGTTGAGATCCTTGATACACTTGGATTTGAGTTTTGTGCAGGGTGATAAATATGGATCAATTTTCATTCATGCGGACTGCCAGTTATTCCACCACCATTTTTGAAGATGCTTTCATTTTTCCACTGTATATTTTTGACTTCTTTGTCAAAAATTAAGTATCTTTAGGTGTGTGCGTTCCTTTCTGGGTCTTCAATTATATTCCATTGATCATCCTGTCCATTTGAATAAGACAGATTTTTTTCCATTATTGTAGCTCTTATGAAATGTCTTCCCATGATGTTTGCTGTGCCTGTTAAACATTTCTTAATATAGTTTCTTCATTATACTTATTTCTAAGTGTTTTATACCTAAATCTAGATTAAATGGAACAGTTTTTGTAACTCAGAGTGTTCATTTCTGGTATATAGTAACAATCAATTTTATATATTAATTTTTATCTTGTAACATTAACACAAATATTAGTTCAAATAGGTTTTTAATTATTTTTGGAATTTCTAATATATACTTGCATGTAGAGATAGTTTTAATTCTTCACGTCTAATCTGTTTGTTATTTTTTATTATACAATTGGTCTCTTTATATCCTTCATAAAATATATTCTCAAAGAGAATTCATCAAAAATTTAAATTTTTTCATGTTCAAATTAGGGGAAGTAAATTTGTTAGTTCCTTCCTAGAGTTCAATTCATATATTTAACAATTATTGGATACCTACTATAATCATTCACTTTAGGGGATATGACTTTTAATGAAATTTGGATTCATCTTTCAAGAAACTTTCTAGTACTGCTATGGTTAAATATACCTCAGCACTAAAAATCTCATTTGTATAACACAACCTGTCATGAAATATTTCTGAAAATTTCCAGTTAGTAAATAGACTAAAATCTATTAGGCAATAATCATAATTTAAGGGTTTTTATAAGTACTTACATAAAAATAGAACAATACATTTCATAATTCTATTGTCAAATTTAAATGTTTGATTCTATTATTTTGTGATATAAGTAAAGTAGTATTAAAATTTTAATATAATCACATTTAACTCAATTGCAGTTCAAAGTTAGTTTTAGCTATCATCAAAATTGATAACATTATTTTCTTCTAACATACAATGATTACATAGATTATAAATTTTTTATCACACAGATTCTACAAAGTATTGATATTATTCCAAAAGCCAAAGAGTTTAATTAAGTATATTAATAACTGGAAATAAATTTATAGAACTTGATTAGATTTTACAGTTGACAGCCATTTTAGCATTAAGTCACATTGTAAAATAATCACTTCCAAATAAACATTAGATGAAATCTCATTACTTGCATAATTAAATAAGGTTTGGAAAATTGATAGTTTCTTCTCAAGGTACTTGAAAGTCTGAAAGTGCTTCTAGTATTGTAGATTGGGTACAGAAAATGTATCTTCAAGATTGTGAGGAAACACTTACCTTACTACTTAGTCTTAATTTGGTCAACAATGTGTGTAAGTGAGCCATCTTCACATTACTTATGAGTCAAACAGTATTAATCATTGAGATGTCTTCAACACTATGTTTCTCCAAAAATATTCCTTTGTAATTTGTATTAAATTCATTATGCATTTCAGTGTCTGAAGTAAAAGTTAATTCCAAGTCACTGCCTGACAACGGTTTTATATGTAGTACTTTCCGCTGAGAAAAACAACAGTATTGGTACTGGGTTTAAGAAATACACAATGAAACTTTACTACTGCTGATCTGTCACAATGCTATGCCATAGACAAATTCAGGCACTAAGATAGATTTTTTTAAACAAGAAAACCATGAATGTAATGTTAATTGTTCTAAAGTGAATAACTATAATTGATGATTCTTCTGGATTTATAATACATGAAAAATGCAAATATTGTTTCTAATAAATTCTTCAGGATGAATGAAAACATAAAAATCAAAGGTTTTAAATAGCCTGTGATTTCCTAAGCTTGCTAAATTTATCTAATTAAACTGTTTTCTGCCCACAGAACTCCATTTTAACACATCTGAGTTAATTCCTTTTTAAGCCTTATTGAATTAGTCCTAATTTTAGAACCATGCCTATTGTTTCATGTAATTTTCTTTCACTTTAAATTCAGCTTTGACTCGTTATATAAATTTCAACAACTGAACAGTTTTGTAATATTTATTAACTCATAAAATTTCAACAACTGAACAGTTTTGTAATATTTATTAACTCATAAGAAGCCAAGAAAAATACTTGAGATGATTATACTTATTCATTTGTTATCTATTTTCATTGTTCCCAATTTTCTAATTTTTGATCAAATGCTTTGAGCACATGTTTTCACTGCAACATGAGATAATTAACTTTTCAGTAATAAGTAGTTCTCTTTGGTTCTACTACAAATGACTCATTTACAAATTTACTATAGTTGGAGATACAATTTTATTTTATTTATTTTACCTTTGTTAAGAATCATGTTGGGATTAAATATGGCTTTAAATTTCCTATTTTACTGTTTTTCCTGTGATTTCAGAATATTTTCATGAGGAATTAAATCTAGCAATATGAGCTTTTCTTTGGGCATTGCCACTACCACCTTTTATTCATTCATATATACATACATACATACATACATACATGTAATACACACACACACACATACACACACACACACACACACACACACACACACACACACACACAAATAATTTGGTAACTGTCCATATTCTTCTTTGATTGAAATGTATCCAGGTATAATTTTTCCACTTTCTGAAAAGAGGGTATGCATTAGTAAAAGTAATGAAATACATTATCATGTTAGAATAGCACAGTGATGTTGTACCTGAAATGCTGTCAATATGTAACAGTATCACTGATTGTAATGTGACAAGCTGAAATACAAGATTAATGCGTAAGATTACTTTTGTACTTTCTCAACTTTTTCGTTGTAGTAAAGCATGAAAATTGTTGTAAATAATATATAAAATTACTGTACATTTATCTGAAAATTGATAATTGACTCTTATATTTTTATTTGACATAAAATGCATTTTGGGTGTGTTCAACCTTTCTCAAATGTAAAACAATATTCTTAGCTTGTAAGTTACAGAAAACTGGTGGTGGGTCAGGTTTGGCTGATGGGATTTAGTTTTCTGAGTCTAAGCTGAAAAAGTGACAAAGATTTTATTCTTGCTCCTACAACACACATATAAAACTATTTGGTAGAGGGATTTTGCTCAGTGATTTAGCATGATAAGAGGTTCTTTTCAACACATACATACACAATTACAAAAGTCAACAAGGGAAATATGTAGACATGTGCATTAAATTTCCCACTAGAAGTGATACTCATTGCTCCTGTTCACATTTTGTTAGTGACTGTATGCCACATAGCCATGTTTAACTTGAAATGGGCCAAGGAAGTCTGGAAATGCAGCATATTTTTTGTGGGTATAAAGTACTTATGTCCTTGCTTTTTTTCTATTATTAAATCCATATATGCCAAATAAAGTCTTTTACAGGCTTTACATTATTTTTGGTGTTTCCTGCATGTTTTGTTCATATTCACCTCCCTCCCCCAACTCTTCCCAGACCTAACTGCTTCCCTACTCAACAATTTATATCTTTATTTTTGCTAATCAAAACTAATTGGAGCTATCCAGATATTTTTGGATGTTTAAGTCTTCCACTGAATTCATGGCTGACTTATTAGGGATACATTCTCAGAGAAAACTTTCTCTTGAAGTGTCTAAGAGTTATCAATAACACCATCCCTAAGCCTTGGGTTTTGTGACCAGTTTCTCTCCATTCTATGATTTGGTCTGGCTAGAGCTTTTACACATTTTGTGCATTCTGTAATAACTGCTTTTAAGTTTATTTATGTGTACGACTGACCCTCTGTGTCCCCTGTAGGCATCCACCACTTACAGTTAACACTCTTCCTTCTCATTCTTCTGTAATGATACCTGGGCCATGGTGAGTGGATTACTGTGTGTTTATTATGTAAAAGTTGTAAGAGGTCTTTTATTCTCTATAACTTGGATAACTGGGTTAATACCCTCTATTGCGAATAGGAGCTTCTCATATGAGGGTTGGAAGAGGTACTGATCCATGGTAAAACAATGAGTCACTAGGAGTCAGTTTAACACTTTCTATTTAGTAGCGTAATAGTAGTAGGATCTTCCCTAGAAGCCATGACCTGTTATGTTATATGTTATACTTATATGTTCCTGGCTAAGTAATGGTGCCAGGGGTAGCTTTCATCTTGTAAAGTGGGAGTTTAATCCAATCAGGAAATGTTTGGTTATTCCTAGGATGCTCATGTCCCATTTGTACCAGTGGGCATGTTTCATTAGGTCGTTCATTATTGTAGCTTGCACAATTTATAGATAAGTATGACTGGTGATTATTTTTATGTTCAGGTAGCATGTGAAGCAGCTTCCAAAACTTATGAAAGGTAGCCAGTAAGGATGCATCCTCCAAGTCTGAACCATCTTGTTCTCTATATATTATATGGTCGAAATATGTGATAGTTTTAGGAAGAGGATCTTACTGTCAAGTTCTGGAGGAAAACCAACAGTGATGATGATAGCCTGTAATATTTGGATGTCTGTGAGATTTCACTTGCTAACAGCTTCCAAAGTACTGGAAGTTGTGTTTCTGGCACTGATATTTTTATCTGTAAGTCTCTGTTGTAAATAGGAATATGTGCGAGTGTATTTGTCTATTTCAGAGTGATGTCATTTTAAGTTCTTTGGTGTGTGTATATATGTATAAGCTTCTACTGTCATTGATTTCCATCTAACATTTTAAAATTGTCTTTAGTGTAACTTATCCCTCCTTGTACTCTTTCCTCGATACTGTCTCCTACTCCCCTGTCTCAGTCAAACCCATTTGTCTTTAAATCATTTTTTAAAAGTAGACCCAGCCTCACATATCATTTACATGAGCTCATACAATAAACCTTAAAGACTTACAAAAACCTACCATATGCTAAGTACTGTCATATATTAAGGAAATAAACATGAAATTTCTGCTCTACAACATGGTCAGACACTCTCTCTAAAATGAGAATATCATTTTTTGAAAGGGAGATTTTAAAAGTACAGGTTCAAATATATTAAAGCCAAACTTTGTATGTTTGGTCCAGTAAGTCTTATCTGAAAACTTCTCTAAAGAATATGTAGTCTATCTGCCTCATTTAACATATAAAAGAACAGAAGCATATAGAAAGGAAGTTATATTCTTAAGATTACTTAACCATGATAGTCATTTCAAATGTTACAAAGTGCCTAACTCTCATACCAGTGTTTATATATAATCATAATAATATCCACAAGACAATGGTACCTTATGTCTTCATTTTGGAGACATTACACAAAAACTGCACCTTACATCCTAGTTTTCATAGATCCCACTCCAAAGATATTAGTAATATGGAGACATACATAAATTCTGAAAATTTTCTGACATTGCCATTTACTCTGTTCTACTTGTTTACAAGTTAAGCAATGGTGATCATGTTGCAGTTCTCCAATTAACTTGTACTTACATAAATATCATATTGTACTTACTACCTTCCGACTATTTTTTGTATTTTAATTCAGTCAGTCTATTACAGTTCTATAAGACATGTTTACTATTCTTATTGTACAAATGAAGAATTGAAGGTAGGAGTTGATTTGCCTGGGGTTAAGCTCTCAGAACATTAAATTAGCACCTTCCTTAATACCTGCTCCTTAAGTATTAATTAGTAGTTGAAGAAAATTAGCTATTTATTTGATAACAATTCTAAAAGACTAATCAATAATAAGATGCTGATGCTAAAATTCCTTCCCAGGGGGGAGAAGTAAAGCAATGTCTATCTCTTTTCTTAATGTCCCACAAACAAACCAAGGCATGATTATATCAAAGTTCATTCTAGGGTATTCAGTGAATTTATCAGGCTTTCTTACAGAAAAGAAACTAAATGAGGTATTTATAGGGGTATGGGCATTCCTCCCCAACCAATCACACCTGAAAATCCTTACCCAGCAAAGATGAGGGGTATCCTATAGCAGTATAGATGGAACCCCTGCTCTTTTCTCTGATCCGTACATATTCCTAATATCCTTTCTATTTAATATTACCTGGTCTCTATATACTCTAGCTCCTCGCCCTAGTAGGCATGAAGAGTCACCAAGCATTAGGGAACAGCTGCATATTCAAGAAAGATTTTTATGCCCTGCTCTTCCACTCAATGTGCCAAAATAAAACATTAACAAGTCCATCTTGTTCTAAGTTGGGGCACAGCTAGACTTGGTAAGGTAGTAATTGTGTGGCTTGGAGGAAAGTCACTCATGAAAGATGCACTAGGTAGCAAGACCAGTCAATAATTTGAATCCAGACTACTATATGACAGGGCTTTGCAATTTCACCACTATTGGCATTTTGGGTCTAAAAGTATTCTGTTGTGAGGATATTGTTTTAGTGTTGTAATATGATGAAAATATCTGCAAATGTCCTCAAATTTTCCCTGTGGAGCAAATTTGCTTTTGATTGCAAATCACTACCCTAAATGAACATTCAATTATTACTGCTTCTAGATAACATACTATTCTAATACTCTAATTTAATTCACACAGAATAAGCAATACTAAAGCTGAGATAGTCTTTTGATTTTTAGCTGTCCAAGAAGTTTTTTCTAAGAGTTTAAGAAAGGTTAGGTTATGAAGGCTTTATTTTCTCACAGATGTTATTTTTTAAAGGAAAGAAGAAAGAGTCAAAGTTACTCTACCATTTACCTCTTATTCCTCATTTTTACTCTCTCTCACTTCTCATAATATTTAGCAGTGTTTGGACAATATTTCTGAAAGAATTTACCAAGGTTAACTGAATGTTTAGATAGAATCAAGACAAATGTAAGTTTAGACAAGGTCTATAGTATTTGACAAATTATGTGAAGATCACCTAACTACATTTTGTCACAGGGGATTACATATGTATGATATCTTCATAAAGCTCTAATTTAGGATTCAAAATAATATAGAATTTAGAGGACTAGTAAATTACTAATATTATTTTCTCTTCTTTACAACATCTACAAATTTTATAAAATAACATGATGGAACCAGTTTGTAACAAGGATGTTTTACTTTATAATGTTGATACCATACCTTCCCAATTTTTTATTAAATTTCTCTGTCTGTAACTATTCATTTTTTTTTCATTTCCAGTCCACTTTTAAATCATCGAATGTGGTTCAGAAAATAGCTAGAGATTTTTTTTTCTACTTAGTAATATATCTGTTGTTGTGATCCATAAAGTAGTTAAAGTAACACCTCAATTTAACCAAATCAGTACATCATGATTTACATGCTGAACAATTCTGGATTATGCTAGGTGCTGAAGAGAGTAGAGAGAAATGCCTCTTAGAAGTATCAATAGGGGCTGGAGATATGACTCAGTGGTTAAGAGCACTGACTGCTCTTCCAGTGGTCCTGAGTTCAATTCCCAACAACCACATAGCGGCTCACAACCACCTGTAATGGGATCCGATGCACTCTTCTAGTGTGTGTCTGAAGACAGTGGCAGTGTACTCATATAAATAAAAAATAAATCTTTAAAAAAAAAGTATCAGTAGAACTGTAGAACTAAGTGTCTGGTTATAGAAATAAGCACAGTTGTCACAGAAAGTAGAGAAGAAATTCTTTTGAACAAGTTTGTAAGAAATGAATAAAGCTTATCAAAAAGTCATAGCTTTTGAACAGTCACTCATCATTTTGACCTTAAGTGAAAACTAAGTGAGCCTGATTGAAAATACTCATGGGTTTTCTAGAATTACTGATTACAAACTAAACCCCTCCATCTCTCCTCTGCATCTGTATTGAGTAAAATGATTTAAAAACAGGGTAATGGTTCAATCAATCATTTGTGAATCATGACACTTTTGCCATAATAAAAGTAAGGAGTTTCAACAGGAGTGGTCCTAAAACCATAAAGTTTGAATGAAAGTATCATATAACGGACTTAATTTTACTTTCTTCCTAAGACTTAAACCAAATTCTGATTTCATTCCTAATTACATATAACAATTACCTGAGAAATTTTAAAAAATAGTGACAGTCAACCTCAGCCCCAGATATTTAGCATTCAATTAATCTAAAATAAAAATCGATCATTTTAATTTCCCCTAAGTTCCCCAAATAATTATAATACACATCCAGCTGTGAGAATTAGGCTCTTAGTTGCTACCTTCAAATAGAATTTATTTACTTTTCATTTATTTAGCCAGTAAAATAGATGATGATTATGTCTGAGAAAACACACATGTACAGCAAAAATACAGAGAGAAAGGCCTTTAAATTGTTATTGGGCTTCACAATTCTTCATTTTGGTTGACTGTGTTTCTCTGTAGTGGTCTCCATCTATAGCACAGTTCCCTTGGTGAGGATGTAAACTACATTCATTTGGTAGTATAAGGACAAATGTTTAGATTGTTGTTAGAGATTATGGTGGTTTTATTAAAATAATAGTTGTAGATTCTCCTCCAATGTATATTACTTCAATAGTTCTGAATAGTTAGATTTCTAGTATCAGGAATGGTTTCATTCTTGAGAATGTCCTCAGTCCAATTAGAAAGCTGTTCATTACCACCAAGACATGTGTGCCACTACTGTACCCTCAGGGTTATAATACCATGCTAGTTATTGATGTGGTTCATTAGCATCATAGTCCACACTTAAAGCTCAGAGAACATTGTGAAAGATGGGGCAGAAAGACTCTAAGAAGATGATGATTAGGGAGCTACCATGCCATTGTGTCTCCCAACAATGAAAAGCTACACCCATAAAGTTTCACTAATATGACTTCCCAAACATGAGCTGTACAAGATGACACCAGTACACATGCCAGAGTGCATAGGACTTTGTATAGGCTTGAACCCCATACAAAGGACCATAAGCAACCAAGGAATGCTGAGGATAGGAAAATGTTCTTCCCCATGAAGAGCACACCAATTGGTTATCCAGTACTAAGTGGAAGCCCTGAAAAATACATGTAAATAATAGTATACAAACAGTATATTATATTTAGGGATATATGCATATGCACATATGTAGATATATACACATGCATATGTAATAACAATAAAAAGGTCATAAATTTGAAAGAAAGCAAGGGGATGTAAGGGTAAATTTTGGAGAGACAAGGAGGATTTTTGTAATTATATTATAATCTCAAATATACAAGAAGAAAAAACTCTACAAAATAGAGGGCAGCCCCAGGGAAACAAAAGCCCATTGTTTACTTGAAGGTTAGAATTTTTTAAGGTCTTTGAGGTGTCTTCTTTTACTAATTTAGAGTTAGCCAGTTTGAAGAAGGGCAGGTTGACTGAGTAACCCACATCAGATATACTTTAAAAATGAGCATGCTCCAATTGAATTTCATGTATCAGCTACACTTGGTGTAAAATTAGGCAATTTTGTTTATCTGGCACATCCCAAATAAGCTGTTTCAAGCATCATAATTTTTGTTTTGTTTATTTATTTAGTTTATGTGTGCATGAGTGCATATACATGAGAATGCCAAGGTGTGCCAATGGACATGTAAGAACAACCTTGAGAGTTGGTTCTTAACTTTCACATATAGGTTCCACATATGATCAAACTCAGGTTATGAGACTTGGCAGCAGGCACGCTAGCTCCCAGTATCACATTTATGAAATGTTCTGTGGTTTGTTCCTTTCAAACTAGGTATTTACTCTTTACTCTTCATCATAACTCCAAGTTGTTGTAATGATCAAAAAAATATACATGGTCAAAATCACCATAGATCAGTTCCTAGTCCAGTTGTCATCAGAGGGACATCATTCATCAATGGATGGAAGCAGATGTAGAGACCCACAGCCAAACATTAGGAGAAGCCTGGGGAATCACCCAGAAGAAGGGGAGGTAGGAATGTAGGAGCCAGAGGGGTCGAGGAAACCCCAAGAACATGGTCCACAGAATCAAATAAATAGAGATCAAAAGGGCCACAGAGAATGAAGCAAGAAACATGGAGTCTGCATGGGCCACAGCTAGGTCCTCTGCATATATGTTAATGCTTGTGTAGCTTGGTGTTCTTGTGGGACTCCCAACAACGAGAATGTGTGGGGCCTGTCTCTGACTCTTTTGCCTATACTTAGGACCCTTTCCTCTTACTGGGTTGCTATGATCAGCCATCATATGAATTTTTAAAAAGGGAAATAGAGGAGGAGTTGATCTGAGGGAGAGGGCAGATCAGAGAGGAACTGGGAGGATTGGAGGTATGGGAAACTGTGGTCAGAGTATATCATGTATGAGAGAAGAATAAGTTTTTTTTAAAAAATCAGTCATCAATTCAGGGTATTTTAGTTTTAATAATTATGCTATCTGAGAGTATTATTCATTATAATTCATGTGACATGCACTAAACACAAACACACACACACATTGTTTTGATATCAGAGATGGGATTCTCTATTAAATAACAAATGGCATGGTTATTTGTGCCGGCAATAAAAAAGTGGTGAGTTTACCTTTTCTGGTAGACGTAGTTCACCATTCAAGGACAAAGAAAACAATCAGAAATTTTTAAAATTTGAAGAATTCTCTTTGAATTGCACATATCTAATATTGTAAGCTCTAATAGAAACAAATAGTCCAGAAAGGATAATCTCATAATTAGCTTTTTAATATAGTGTTTTTTTCAATTGAGGTTGAGCATTGTTTTTCCTGAATAAGTTTTAAGGGATTCCCTTTTGCTTCTCTGAAAAACTTTGAAGTTCTTCAAAGTTACATTATATAGCTTTTAATGTTATTTCTTTGTGTTGTACATATACTGTTTTGGTTATTATATGGCAGGTGGATTTTCTTTTCTGGTACAATCTATTTGGTGTTCTGTAGGCTTCCTGTACATTTATGGCCATCCTTTTCTTTAGGTTAGGGAGGTTTTCTTCTATGATTTTGTTGAAGATGTTTTCTGGCCCTTTGAGCTGGGAATAGTCACCTTCTTCTAATACCTATTATTCTTAGGTTTGATATTTTCATTGTGTCCTGAATTTTCTGGATATTTTGGGTTAGGAGCGTTTTACACTTTGTGTTTTCTTTGACTGTTGTGTCAGTATCTTCTACGCCTGAGATTCTTCCTTCTATCTCTTGTGTTCTGTGGTTGATGCCTGTATCTGTAACTCCTAATCTGTTTCCTGAGTTGTCCATCTCCAGTGCTGCCAACATTTGTGTTTTCTTTATTGTTTCTATTTCCATTTTTAGGCCTTGGACCATTTTGTTCAATTCCTTCACCTGTTTGATTTTATTTTCTTGTATTTCTTTATGAGATTTATTTGTTTCCTCTTTAAGGGCTTCTACATGTTTATCTGTGTTTTCCTGTATTTCTTTTAGGGAGTTGCTTATATCCCCCTTAAAGGCCTCTTTTATCTTGTTGAGATGAGATTTTAGGTCAGAATCTTGCTTTTGAGGTGTGTTAGGGTATACAGGGCTTGCTGTGGTAGGAGAACTGGGTTCTGATGGTGGTGAATTGCATTGGTTTCTGTTGTTCATGTTCTTGAGCATGCCTCTCATGATCTGGTTATCTCTGGTGTTAACTGGCCTGGGTGATTCTGACTGAAACCAGCCTCCTTGGAGGGAGGTAGAGGTCTGTGACCTGGGTTAGAGCTGGTCTCCTGGGAGGCAGGCAGTGCTGTCTCTTGTTAGACAGGGCTTCCTGTGTCTCTGGTTAGAGCAGGCCTCCTATGTCCCTGGTTAGGGTAGACCTCCTGTGTTCCTGGCTAGGTCAAATATCCTGGGAGACAGGCAGACTTCTGATTACAGGGGTAGGATCTGCCCTAATTGCAGATGGAGGTGCAGTCTGGAAGGACTGTGTCCCTTGTTGAGGCAGACTTCCTTTGTCCCTGGTTACTGCAGACCTCCTGTGAGACAGGCAGGCTGTGGGGTGTGAAAGGGTATCTGGCCACTGATCTGGCTTGGTGGAGAAGGAAACCAGAAGGAAGATGTATGTAGCTTGGGCAGGGGGGTTAGGTCCCACATCAGCTGGGCTCATATAGCATCAGAAGGGCTCTGTGGGTGTCCCAGCTGGTGTGAGTATTTGGGTAGTAGTCTAACCTATGTACCTGATTACTTCAGACCTCCTCGGAGATAGGCAGTCTATGAGGTGTGGGAGGGTAACCAACTTCTTTTTAATTGAAGTAAAAACTCATATAAAAATTCACTATTTGGTGGTCTTTCCTGAAAACATACATACAAGTAACATTATATATGCTGAGCAAATTTTATTCAGGAATATGTGTTTATTTCTACACACACGTATATATGTATACATCTAACAACCGTTAATGAAAAAGGACAATGAATTTGAAACATAGCAAGAAAATATATATGGCAAGTTTGGAAGGAGGAAAGAAAATGATGAAGTCAAGTATCTGAATTATAATTTCCAAAAAATGAAGAAATAGTAAAATATTTCTAGAATTTTATAATACAATTTGATAGTGTTTATTTTAAAATATTTATATTATTATTTTAATAAGTACTAACAGATTTTCATTATCTCAACAGGAAACTTCATACATATTTTACACTATAGCTCTTCCCCTTGACTTTTGCAGATACCACTCTGCTGTCTGTTTATATTCACTTTCCTGATCTGGATATTTGATACAACACATGTATTATGCTGCATTTTGTCACATTGTTACTAAGGGGACTATAGATTTTTAAAGGTATTACAGTGTTTTCATATGTTTATGTTCAACCTAAATGTATGGTTGATCAATGGCATGGTTGATAAATGTTTCATGAGGAAATGACCAGTTTGTATTTCTCTTTTTAATAGTGTGTTAACTTGCAGTTGTGGGTATGAAATGTTTATTTATTTGTGATACTTTCATATTTCAACTATGTTTATTATATGTTTGTTTGCCTATTTTTTAAGCTTATTTACTTATTTATATTCACTTTACACCCCAATCACAGACTGCCCCATTCCTCCTCTCCTCCTGGTCCCATCTTTACAAATTCTTCTCCCCATTATCCCTTTTCTTTTCCTCAGAATAGGAAGCCGCCCCTTATATACCACCCTACCCTAGGCTATCCAGTCCCAGTAGAACTAATCACCAACTCTCACTGAGGCCCAACTAGGTAGTCCAGTTAGGGTAAGGAGATACAATGGCAGGCAACATTCAGACACAGCCTCCACTCTAATTGTTAGGGGGCCCACATGGAGTCTAAGCTGCATGTGTGCTAGAAATGTGTAGAGGGCTTAGGTCCAGCCTTTGCATGCTCTTTGTTTGTGTGTTCAGTCTCTGTGAATCCCTGTGGGCTCTGTAGATCTTTTTTGTGGTGTCTTTAACCCCTCTGGCTTGCTCAATTCTATCCTACACTCTTCCATAGTTTCTACTACCTCCATTCCTCCCAGTACCTCCCCACACCTCCACTGTACCCCAGATCTATGCCGCTACTGTTGCCCTTAAAAAAATAAAGCAGGCCTCTCAGGGATATCTACAGAACATAGCCTAAGAAGATACAATAAAACTAGGCATAAACCCTCATATTCATATCAAGGCTAAATGAGGCAACTCAGTAGGAGGTAAAAGGTCCTGAGCACAGAGCAAAGACTCAGAGACAACAACATTCCCACTGGGAGTCCTATAAATTCACCAAACTACACAACTTGGTCCTTGCAGAGGACCAAGTTCAGACCCACACAGGGTCCGTGTTTGTTGTGTCAGTTTCTGTGAATCCCCATGAACCCTGAATAGTTGATTCTGTGGAACACATTCTTATGGTATTCTCTATGTCTCTTGCTCCTACAATTCTTCCTCCCCATCTTCTCCCAGGTTCTCTTGGCTCTGCCTAGTATTTAGCTGTGAGTCTCTGTATCATCTCTCATCTGTTAGTGAATGATGTCCCTCTGATGACAGTTGGCCTAGGCACCAATTTATGAGTATATCAGAATATCATTAGGAATCATTTAATTGACTCTTTTTGTCAGTTGTGTTTATTTCTACTCTGGGTGTCTGGGATGTCCTGCCCCTGTTTTTTGGCAATCCAGGCAGTGTGAGGCACGGGATCTTTTTTTTTTTTTTTTTTCTTTTGAATGGTAACTCAATTGCTGGGTGTAACAACTAGAATCCTAATCTGTTAAGATATATTAAATCTAAAATTTCTCTCTAAACCAGGAGACACTAGTGGCTACATCTTGTCCTCTTGCTATCCTCTTCCTAAAACCCTACCTCTTTCCTGCCTCCTCTCTTCCTCTGTCCAACCCGGAAGTCCTGCCTACTCACCCAGTGATTGGTTTCTTTATTCATTAGGGGAGGGTTCACAAAAAGTCACCTGAGTGCATGACTCATTCCTTATTCTAGGAAGAACAGAATTAACATAAAAATACAGGCAGTGAAGAGCTATCTACAACACTTCCCCCTTTCTGTTCAGATAAAAGACTCTTTTATCTCAGATATAAATTGAGCACAACTCATTTTGTAATTTATAAAGTACAAGATAGACCTAACACCCAGTCCATCATTTTTGTCAATTAAATACAACACTCTGCCATCTGTCCTAGACTTATAATCCTACACCTTACCTGTGTCCTTGATTTAGATTGTATGCCATCTGAAGACCATCCTCTCAGATCTATATCATCTTTCTCAATGCTTAAAAGCTTGGGTTGTCTATGAGACTACCAGTTTTCAACCCCATCAAAAATCCGAAAATGACCAACATTAGCTGAAAATATATGAAGCCTAACACTGCTTCCAGAACTGAGACAAATTGTAGAGACTACTTGTTACCTATACATCCCCAGTAAGTCAGGAAGATGGAGCATCAGTCTTCAGCCTTCTGGCCCAGGATCATTTGACAGACAGTTGAAAAACAGGAATTATTAAGGACTAGCTTATTCTGTCTCAGCAGAAATAAGCTGTCCTAACCTGTAACTTGTGTCCTCTCAAGGACGATACAGGTCTGCAGGAAAGATAGGCAATTTCTGCCCAGTGACTACCTAGTCCCAATGTACAACCTCACCTGGAGGTATAGATGCTCAGCTGCTTCTTTGAATTCACAAATGGGAACCTGTTAGGAGCAGATTTGTTAACAAGTGAATAAATAACATTTAATGTCACATTCTATGGATTTCTGACATTTTTGAAAACCAACTATGTAATCTAGACTGTTGTCCATTAACTACCCTCAGCTATTTCTCATTAAAATATCTGAAAACACCCTAACCATAAACTCAGAGCCATGAATTTACTATTTGGCCCTTAACTCACTGGATTAAACATCTCAGATCAGTTTATGATGTCATTTATAGAAGGACTGGGTCCAAGCCTTGTACTTTTAAAATTTTTGTATCAATAGAAGAAATTTATACCTTGATTTTGCATCAAAATAAATTCCGTACCAAAATAAGAAATTGTGAGTTCAATTTAGTAACAATTATAAAGATTTCTATCAAATGAGATTTATCGCTCTACAATCAATTCTAGCTATTTCCTACCTGTTCCAATTATAACCATTTCTAAATTCCCTAGAGAGGCAACCTCAGAATAACTACCTCCAGTCCCAAAGCCCAGGATGATGACTCTTCATAACTTCTTTTAGCTGAATATGGGCATTGATATATTTTTGAAGGGGTGGGAAGGGTAAGGAAAATGGGAAAGTTGTGTGGCCTTAAGAAGGCCACACCAATGATTGGATTAGTCTCTGATGTCTGTTTCCTGACTGGATCCCTCTGAAAGGTCAAGACATCAGGAGTTCAAGCAGGTCAGTTCAGCATGATGATGAGACTCACCAAGACTATATATTCTATAATATACAAATCTCAAAACAAAATTTTAGTATCATCAAGGTAATGTTTTTTATTTGATTCTCTGGAATCTAGTTTTTCAGGGAGTCTCCCTTCATCATATCTGGCCTCTATTACTCCCATGTCCTTTAGGGGTGCACATCAGGCAAACCCACGCTTTGTTACAGTACATATCTCTCTGGAACCCAGTCGAGCTGCTGCGTGAAGAAAACCATCACACAAATTTAGTTCTGAATCAATAGTAATTAACTCAGTGTCTGGGCGCAACAACTAGAATCCTAATCTTATAAGACATATTAAATTTAAATCCTCTGGTGGTGAATCCTGGCAGATTCATCATCTAAACCAGAAGGCACCAGTGGCTTCATATTGTCCTCTTGCTGTCCCCTTCTAAAAGCCAGGATTCTACTTTTTTATAGGCATAAAGTTAGACCATTAATTAATTGGTTGGTCACTCTCAAGAGTTCTGCATCAGTATTAACCCAGCACATGTTACAGACAGGACTGATTGTAGGTTGTAGGTTTTGTGGCTAGGTTGATGGCACATTCCCACTGCTGATTATAGAAGATGGCCAGTTCAGGATCCATATCCATCAGTACTAAGAGACTTTGCTAGGGCTACTCTTGCAGGGAGTTTCCGATGTACAAAGTTTCTACATCTCTCCAAATGCCCCCCAATTCAATTTGTCTCTCCCAGTTCTCTCACTCCTTCATATCCCTTAACATGATCCTTCCTGTCCCCATCACCAACTGGCCCCAGTCAACCCACAAAATATATTCTGTTTCCCCTTTTTAAGGATATCCATGAATTTTCCTTAGATGTTTCCTTGTTAATTAGCCTCTCTGGGTCTATGGATTGTACCATGGTTACCCTGTACTTTTTGGGTAATATCCACTTATAAGTGAGTACATTTCACTTTTGCCTTTGTGGATCTAGGTTATTTTACTCAGGATGATCTTTTCTGCTTCCATCCATTTGCCTGAAAATTTCATGATGCCATTGGTTTTAGAAGCTAAGTAATATACCACTGTATAAATTTACCATATTTTTAAATCCATTCTTCTATTGCAGGATATCTAGGTTGCTTCAAACATCTGGCTATTGTGAATAAAACTGCAATAAATGTAGTTGATCAAGTATGATTGTGGTAGGATTGAACATCCTTTGGTATATGCCCAAGAGTTGTTTAGGTGAGTCTTGAGGTAGATCTGTTCCGATTTTTCTGAGGAACCACCATATTGATTTCTATAATGGCTGTAATAGCTTACACTCCCTCTAGCAATGGAGGAGTGTTTCCATTTGTTCTACATCCTTGCCAGCCTGTACTATCACTTTTGTCTTTGATCTTAGATATATTGACAGGTATAAGATGAAATCTCAAAGTAGTTTTGATTTGCATTTCCCTGATGGCTAAGGATGTTGAACATTTCTATAAGTGCTTCTAGTCCATTTGAGATTTCTCTGTTGAAAATTCTCAGTTTAATTTTAATCCTGTTTTTTGTTTCAATTTAATCCCACTTTGATTGAGTTGTTTGTTTTGTTGATTCTACTTTTCTTGAGTTCTTGTATATGGTTTTATGTTGAGGGTTTTGATCCACTTAGGTTTGAGTTTTGTGCAGAGTGATATGGATCTATTTCTACATGCAAAGATGCAGTTAGACCAGCACCATTTGTTGAAGATGCTTTCTTTTTTCGTTGCATAGTTTTGCTGCCTATGTAAAGCATCAAGTATCCATAGGTGTCTGAGCTTATTTCTGGCCCTTCAATCTAATTCCATCGATCAACCTGTCTGTTTTTACGCCAGTACCATCCAGGTTTTATTTCTATTGCTCTGTAGTGTAGTACATTCAGCTTGTTATCAAGGATGGCAATATCTCTGTCAGAGTTTCTGCATTTCCATATGAAGTTGAGTATTATCCTTTCTAGATCTGTAAAGAATTGTGTTAGAATTTTGATGTTTGCCTCAGATTGTTTGAATTTTGTTTATAGGTACAATCTTTTTTAAAAATTTTTATTGGTTATTTTCTTTAATTACATCTCAAATGTTATCCCCCTTTCCTGATTCTCCTCCAAAATCCTGCTATTCTACCCTCTCCTCCCTGCTTCTATGAGAGTGTCCCTCACCCACACACCCACTTCCTCCTCCCTGCCCTGGCATTCCCCTACACTAGGGCATTGAGTCTCCACAGAACCAAGGATCTCTTCTCCCATTGATGCCTGACAAGGCTATCCTCTGCTACATATACAGCTAGAGCCATGTGTACTCTTTGGTTGGTAGTTTAGTTCCTGGGAGCTCTGGGGGTTCTGGTTGGTTGATATTGTTGTTCTTCCTATGGGGTTGCAGACTCTTTCAGCTCCTTCAGTCCTTCCCCTGACTCCTCCATTGGGGTCTCCATGCTCAGTCCAGTGGTTGGCTGCAAGCATCCACATCTTTATTTGTCAGGCTTTGGGAGAGCCTCTCTAGAGACATCCATATCAGGCTCCTGTCAGTATGACTATCTCTTTTAAAGTCAGTGCCATTATTGTTACTATATAATATGCTCCATTTTTCAAGCTCTGAATTCAGGTGTCTGAAATTAACATACCCAGTCTTTCTCTCTTTTACTAAATGTTTGTATGACTTATATTTTTGTGTGTGTTTATACTTTAAATCTTTATGCTGTTTTGCATTTGAAGTTTGGTATATTTTTATTAATTGAATTTGTTTTTGGAAGTTTTGATGCACAAGTGAGTTGCATTATAATTAGTATAACCTCCTACCTTCTAACCCTTTAACTTCTCTCTTTACAAATTCCTTTCTCAGATTCATATCTTTTTTGTTTTGTTTCATGACATAATTGTGTTCAACCAAGGCACTGTCTTTGTGTTCATGGATTTTAGAATATACTTCCTTGCTTTATTATTTATGTGATCATTTAAAAGTCATTGAGCTCTACCATTATGGTTCTAACTTTTTTTTATCCAAAATGTATTTATTGGGAAGGTTCCCACTCATCTTGAATCAAGGACTTTCAGTGCTGCTTCCTCCTGAAGGAGCATCCTTCTGTCAGCCTTGCTTTTCCACCTGTAGGCTGACAGAGGACAGCGGAGCAGCCAACACACAAGACTACCTTTGTGCATGGCTAAAGGCCATGGTGATTTTATAGCATCCTGGGCATTTCACATCCATAAAGTAGGAATTGGGGCTCTGCACCAGACACTTTTTCTTGTGTTTCCTCTTCCCCTCTTCTGGAGAGGGATGAAGGAGATCCTTTGTGAGAGGCATGTTCTCGTAGGGAGGTTGTCACCACTGGAAAGTATGATTATATCTTAATCTTTGATTCTATGGTGCTATAAACTTTCTTTTTTTTCATACTTTATTTACATTTCAAATGTTTCCCCCTTTCCAGATCTTCCCTTTGGAACCTCCCTATTCCCCCCTCCCCCTTCCTCTATGAGGTTATTCCCCCAACCACTCACCCAGCCACTCTCGTCTTCCCTCCTTGGCATTCTCTTATATTGGGGGATCTAACACCTTCAGGCCCAAGGGCTTCTGCTCCCCCTGATGGCTAAGGAGACCCTCCTCTGCCACATATATGGCCAGCAGCATGGGTCCCTCCATGTGTATTCTTTGGTTGGTGATCCAGTCTCCAGGAGTATTGAGGGGTCAGGCCAGTTGCCACTGTTGCTCCCTCCCTGGGGCTGCAAACTTCCTCAGTTCCTTCAGTCCCTTCTCCAATTCCTCCATCTGGGACCTCACACTCAGCCCTATGGTTGCTGTGAAGTGACTCTTGGGTATTCCAGACTTTTGGGCTAATAACCACTTTTCAATGAGTACATACCATGTTCATTCTTTTGTGACTGTGTTACCTCGCTCAGGATGATATTTCCAAGTTCCATCCATTTGCCTGCGAATTTCATGAAGTCATTGTTTTTAATAGCTGAGTAGTATTCCATTGTGCAAATGTACCATATTTCCTGTATCCATTCCTCTGTTGAGGGACATCTGGGTTATTTCCAGTTTCATGTTTTAGTGACATATTTATCATATATTATAGATTCTAACCTACTGTCATTTATCATATCAAGTACTATGGCATGACTAGTTAAGGCAGGTTATATTTCCCATACTGAGAAAAATTTATGAGCTCATAATGATTTTCAAATGATAATAACATTATTTATGACATACTGCTGCTTTTGATATTTTATTATTAGATTTTTAATTAACAAAAGTGACAGATTTTACTGTTATTTCACAAAGATAAATAATAGTGAATTTGCTCACATTCATGTTACCCTCTGTTTATCCCTGCTCCATCAAAATATACTTTTTACTCTTCAAAAATAACCCCCTCTGTTATTATGTGATTATTATTATTATAAATTTTATTTCAGTTATACTATTTACCTTTACAATAACAATACTTATAATTATTATTATTAGTAGTAGTAGTAGTAGTAGTAGTAGTAAGTTAATGTGGGACTATGTGATACTATCTTTTCTTCCATTTCTGTTCCATGTTTGGGATTCCTTTCAGTGCCTTCTACAATACTGACTAGGTAGTTATGAAATGCTTTAGTTTGTACTTGGCTTAGGAGGTCTTTATTTCTACAGTTTAAAAGATAATTTTGTGAGACCTCATGGATATAGCTTCTGACATTAGAGATATTATCTCACAACAAATGCTGACTGCCTAAAAATGAGTTAAATAAAGATACTAACAATAGATATGCCAAAATAAATGGAGAAAAGCCCACAAGGCTTCAAACTTACATAAAGAACTATAGGCAGGGTAGTAGGAAAGGTGGCCCTTCTCCGGGAAAAGGCCCACAAAATGGTTTTCCAATAGCAAATGGTTAGCCCTCAAAAATTACATACAAGTGACATTGTACAGAATGAACATGATATACTTAGAGCCTTAAGAATAGCAGTTAATGAAAGAAGAAGCCATAAATTTAAAAGAGAGAAAGGAGCTGTGTATAAGAAGGTTTGGAGTGAGGAAAGAGAAGGAAGAAATTGTATAACTGTATTATAATATCAAGAAGAAAAGGAAAATTACCAGAAAAACCTGTATACATATAAACTTTGCTAGTTATCTACTTTTAGTACTTGAAATATGTATCTGCATAATTCCTCAAATTTTAGCATTTTTCACTAAGAGGCTTGATACTATTCTGATGAATTTATCTATAGATTTATTGACATTTTTCTCTTGAAGATCTTACTGTTTGTTGTTGTTGTTTTTGTTGTTGTGTACTCTTGGCTTTTTAATTATAAGTATCATACGTTTTGGCATTCTTGTATAGGCATCTATCCTAGAGACTCTAAATGTTTTCTGTGATTAGATGTCTATTTCTTTCCCTAAAAAATGAAATTTTTAGCTGGAATATTTATAAATAGGATTTTATGCTTGGATTTTTATGCTGTCACTTTTAACGCATTGGCTCTTAGTTTGGTTACTTGATTATAACTCGATGTTTTGAAAGGTTTTCTTTAAAACCATTTTTGATTTTCTATTGTTTTCTTCTTTATTGATGTCTGTATCTCTTGAATCTCGTCTTCTATTCCTGATAATTTTTCCTTAGTTTTATCTCAGTCTTTTAATGTTTTTTTTGCACTGTAATTCTGCTGAATTTATTGTTTTATTTTTAGTTTTGTTATACATTCCTTGCTAAATCATCTATATTACTGACTGTATTATTCTTCTGAAATAGTTTCTTTATTTTATTCAATTGCTTTGTTTGGATCCTCCTTGAAGTCAGTAGTTAACTTTTACTAGTTGACTTGAATTTTTGCCTGACATTTCAGTCATTACATTATATTTATATTTAATAAATGAGGAGTTACTGTATTCCATAGAAGTGTTGTATTGCCTTAGCTTTTTATGTTTTGGTATTCTTTGTTTTGATATGTAAATATTTTGGGATGGCTATTTCTAGTTTAACATAATAGCTTAATAAACAGCCTTCTCTGTAGGATTAATCCTAGTGTCAATGCAGAAAGGAGGAATAAAACCTGTTTTAACATCTGAAGTGTCGATACAAACCAGATATAGAAATATATATAAATCAGTTAAAACCAACCAATGACTATAGTACAGAAAATTAGAAATTTTATGTAGAGAAAATTAAGGAATTTAAAATTATTTAAGATAAAATTATAATTATTGAACAATATAAAATATGCAGATAAGGGCTTAAAGAGAAGTGAGATTAAAGAAAGGAATGTTAAGAACAAAGGAGATGAATATTAGGAAGACTAAGAAGAGAAAAAACTCAATGTACATAAAATAATAATGTGTAGACACAGATGATTGCAACAAAAACAAAACTACAAGTCAAAAGATGATTTAACAATAAAGGTAAAACAATACCAAAAATGGAATACAGTAAAGGATGAAGAATGCAAGTTGCAAAAAATTGCTTTAAAAACAGAAGGTATTATAGAAACTTCTTTCTTGGTCCTCAAATATTGGATAAAGATTTTCTGTTAAGACATTGTCAAGTTTAAATTAGTTCCTTTGAAACATGATAAAAATAACTGAAAACAGACTTGGAATAAAACTGAGGTCATTATCACCTGAAAACATTTGTTTGCTGCACATGTAATACAAACTGATAATTTTTAGGAACTGGAAGAAGGCAGAAAACTTGAAACTATTTTATAATGTTGAATGAACTGACTCCTAGTATAAGAACATCAATCTTAAGTTAAAATGGATGTCATATTATACAGACTCAGTAAAACTGTGTTCCTTTATAGGGCTTTTATACTTTCAATTTAAGGATTAGAAATATAAAACTGGCAACTTCAGTTGTTTATTCTTTCATTGATTTTTCTGCTCACAAAATTAAAAAGGTGAACTCTATTAAGAAACTCTTATAATGGTTTTACATTTCAGCATCATTTTCATGTTAGTTCCCTTTAAATAATTTCTATCTATTTATGCTATAATTTTATACAATTTTTTTCCTGATCTCATTTTGTTGTTACTTTTAGATCATTAGTTATATTAAAAAGGATTTCTTTAATGCCTTCGACTGATAATCTCAAAATCTGTCTTGGGTTATGGATAGTTTCTTGTAGTTTGTTTCATGTCCTCAAATATACTATGCTCATTTGTTTTTTGTATGCTTTATATTTTGGTTGAAAATGAACATGGATATTTAATATTATAATATGATAATGTTAAGTCTCTTTCCAGAGAAAACTTTTTTATTTGTTAAATTGTGTGTGTTTGTGTGTGTGTGTGTGTAAATATGTGGTGTGAAGGTTAGAAGAAATATTTCAGGAGTCTGTTACCTTTTTCACCAGCATGGAACCTAGAAATTGAATTCTGATCTTTGGCTTTCACTACTGCGTCATCTAAAGAGCCCATTTTTTCTTTTTAAAAATTTCTGTATTTATTTTCTTATGTGATATTAAAGTCTATGTCTGTTTGTTTTGTAGTCAACTTATATTTTCAAAAATTCTCTGAGTGCTAGGGACTTAAAATTAAAACAATAGCAACAAAATCTATCCATGGTTGTATAGATTGTTTGTTTTAAGAGCCTATTGTTTGTTTGTTTTTTGAACCTATCTTTTATATTTTGGCCAAAGTACCAAAAGTATCATTTGGTATTCAGGATAGAGATCAGCTTAAAATGAAAGATCAGGATGTGTTTAGCGTTTTTTTTTTTTTTCCTACCAAACAATAGTTAATCTGCTATTTTTCCCAATTGTAATTTGTCCTAGACATTTGTAAGTTGTTTAGTAACTTTTTAGTATTTTTAAATATTACTTGTATTTTCTCTTAACCAAGTTCTCTTTTATTTTTTTCAAGTGAGAAATGATCAACTCTATACAGTTCTTTAGATCTATCCCAGATATGCTAACACAGATAGGCACAATAATTTATGGGTAAAATCTACCGTGCTACTTTTGGTTCAGGAGTGAGGATGCCAAATTTGAAATATAAATTGCCACCTTCAAAATGACACTAAAATGAAGACAGGTGGAGGGAAAGACAATTAAAATTACCATAGTTTCAGTATTCCTTTAATTGATTCAGTGTTGAGTTAATCAGTTTTCCATTAGTGCAATTAATACCTGAATGAGTCTGCTTATTAAGGAAAGCTTTATTTTGCTTCCCAGTTTTGGAGATTTAAGTGCATGCTTAGGTGAATGAATTGCATTTGGTTCTGTAAAACTGTGGCACATGTTGACAGTGTATGCAGAGTGAAACTCCTCATTTTGAGATAAAAAAAAGAGGAAGAAGCTTGGCTCTTAAAACATACTTGAAGAGTTTTTTTTACAATGATTTAAGACATTCTGTTTGGTTCCATCTCTCAAGTTCTGCTTCCTCACAATAGTGCTACAGGCTTGAAGCTATCCTTTTTAATACACAGACCTTGCAGACATTCCATTTCAAAATAAGGAGACATAATATTTTAACTTTGTTTTTTATTGTTTTACAGTCAGTGCTTCTTTTGGGTAATGAAATCTTTCACCTGTTTTTTCTGATGTTTTATATGCCTACATATAATTTTATTAATATTCCCATTGCATATTTTTAAATCTTTTATTAAGAATAATTATTAAATACTCATTAATATTTTACTTTTATTAAGAATACTTAGAGATCACCTATTCAGAATTGAAATGTTTATAACTTAATAAATCATTGAACATAGTGTTTTAAAGTTAATCACTTGTTTTAAAAAAGAAAAAATACCAATATTGAAATTACATACTAGCTTTGGAATCTACAAAAGTTATCCAGACTTAGGAATTGCTTAAGGATTCAAGATATTACCTGTCAAACTTACACCAGGGTTCAAATTCTCTTTATTTTTCTGTCTTTAAAAATACACATTGGCAATGCATTTTCTCTTTATGTTTGTAAGATACTTCTAACAGGTATAGGTAATTATAGTTATATAATTATATAATATATAATCATATAATATAATAATTAGGTATAGGTAATGATACCTATACCTAAAAGTCAACAAAGGTGAGAGTTAAATATTAGGTAACAGAGACAGACTACTTGAAGGTTTTACATTCTTTATGTGATTAAGGTTTTGACTTCCTCCTTCTGGTCTCTGCCAGTACCCTGAGCAGACCTTGGGAGCTAGCTCTGCACCCAGTCCCACAACAGCCAGTGGAAGCTCGACCCCCAGGTGCTCTAACATGCCCAGGATCATAGGGTCAGAGGTGAGGAGGACTCAACATCAGCCCCAAAACGAGGATGTAACTGGGACCAGCATGATGCAGGAACAGAAGAACTCCTCCCAGCCAGTGGCACAAGTTCCCTCCAGTTGAGCCAGTACCCTGACCAGACCTTTTGCACTAGCTTCACGGCCAGTCCCACACCATGCAGAAAAAGCTCAATTCTAACATGCCCAGGATCAGAGGATCACATGATCTCAGGAGCTTGATCATACCAGGATCTCAAGATCCCAGAGGTAGCTCGACTCCCAGGAGCTTTGACACACCCAGGATCTCAGGATCATAGGATCCCAGAATCACAGGAACAAAGAGACAGATGGACTCTGAGGAGTTGTAACAGAACCAGGATCACAGGAGGGACAGACTCTAGTTAGAGAAAGCAAGGGCAAATAGCACTAGAGATAGCCAGATGGCAAGATGCAAGCATAAGAACTTAAGAAATAGAAACCAAGGGTATTTGGCAACATCAGAACCCAGTTAAGCCACCATAGCAAGTGCTGGATATACCACCACACCAGAAAAGCAAGATTTGGATCTAAAAATCACTTCTCATTATGTTGATAGAGGACTTTAAGAAGGACATAAATAACTCCCTTAAAGAAATACAAGAGAACACAGGTAAACAGCTAGAAGCCCTTAAAAAGGAAAAACAGAAAACCTTAAAGAATTACAGGAAAACACAACCAAACAGGTGAAGGAATTGAACAAAACCAAACAGGATCTAAAAATGGAAATAGAAACAATAAAGAAATCACAAAGGGAGACAACCCTGGAGATAGAAACCCTAGGAAAGAGATCAGGAGTCATAGATGCAAGCATCACCAACAGAATGCAAGAGATAGAAGAATCTCAGGTGCAGAAGGTACCATTGAAAACATTGACACAACAGTCAAAGAAAATGCAAAAAGCAAAAAACTCCTAACACAAAATGTCCAGGAAATCCAGGACACAATGAAAAGACCAAAACTAAGAACAATAGGAATAGAAGAGAGTGAAGATTACCAGCTGAAAGGACCCAAAAACCTTTTCAACAAAACCATAGAAGAAAACTTCCCTAACCTAAAGAAAGAGATGCCCAGGAACATACAAGAAGCCTACAGAACTCCAAATAGACTGGAACAGAAAAGAAATTCCTCCCTTCACATAATAATCAAAACACCAAATACACTAAACAAAGAAAGAATATTAAAAGCAGTAAGGGAAAAAAGTCAAGTAACATATAAAGGTAGACCTATCTGAATTACACCAGACTTCTCACCACAGACTATGAAAGCTAGACCATCCTGGGCAGATATCATACAGACTCAAAGAGAACACAAATGCCAGCCCAGGCTGCTATACCCACCAAAACTCTCAATTATCATAGATGGTAAAACCAAAATATTCTATGACAAAACCAAATTTACACAGTATGTTTCCACAAACCCAGCCCTACAAAGGATAATAGATGGAAAATGCCAACTCGAGGGAAACTACACTGTAGAAAAAGCAAGAAAGTAATCTTCTTTCAACAAACCCAAAAGAAGATAGCCACACAAACATAATAAATCCACCTCTAACAACAAAAATAACAGGAAGCCACAATCACTTTTCCTTAATATCTCTTAACATCAATGGAATCAACATCTCAATAAAAAGACATAGACTAACAGACTGGATATGTAAACAAGATCTAGCATTTTGCTGCATACAGGAAACGTACCTCAGTGACAAAGACAGACACTACCTCCAATTAAAAGGCTGGAAAATAATTTTCCAAACAAATGGTTCCAAGAAACAAGCTGGAGTAGCCATTCTAATATCTGATAAAATTGACTTTCAACCAAAAGTTATTAAAAGAGACAAGGAAGGACACTTCATACTCAATGGAAAAATCTACCAAGATAAACTCTCAATTCTGAACAACTATGCTCCAAATTCAAGGGCACCCATCTTTTATAAAAGAAACTTTACTAAAGCTCAAAGCACACATTGCACCTCACACAATAATAGTGGGAGACTTCAACACCCCATTGTCATCAATGGACATACCTTGTTTTTTTTTTTTTTAAAAAAAAATAAAAACTAAACAGAGACACAGTGAAACTAACAGAAGTTATAAACCAAATTATTTTAACAGGTATTTATAGAACCTTTTATCCTAAAGGAAAAAAATATATCTTCTTCTCTGCACCTCCTGATACTTTCTCCAAAATTGACTATATAATTGGTCACAAATCAGGCCTCAACAAATACAAGAAGAATGAAATAATCCCATGCCTCCTATCAGATCACTACAGACTAAGGCTGGTCTTCAATACCAACAAAAACAACAGAAAGCCCACATACACATGGAAGTTGAACAATGCTCTTCTCAATGATGACTTGGTCAAGTAAAAAGTAAAGAAAGAAATGAAAGACTTCTTAGAATTTAATGAAAATGAAAGCAGATCATACCGAAACTTATGGGACACAATGAAAGCAGTGCTAAGAGGAAAACTCATAGCTCTAAGTGCCCCCCAAAAGAAACTGGAGAAAGCATACCCTAGAAGCTTGATAGTACACCTGAAATCTCTAGAACAACAGGAAACAAATACATTCAAGAGGACTAGATTACAGTAAATAATCAAACTCAGGGCTGAAATCAACAGAGTAGAAACAAATAGAACTATACAAAGCATCTACCAAACCAGGAGCTGGTTCTTTGAGAAATAAACATGATAGATAACCCTTAGCCAGACTAATCAGAGGGCACAGAGTATCCAAATAAACAAAATCAGAAATGCAAAAGGAGATATAATAACAGAAACTGAAAAATTCAAAAAATTATCAAATCCTACTACAAAAGCCTCTATACTCAACAAAACTGGAAAACCTGGTTGAAGTTTCTAGACAGATACCAGGTACCAAATTTAAATCAGGATCAGATAAACCATCTAAATAATCCCATAGCACCTAAAGAAATCGAAACAGTCATTAAAAGTCTCCCAACCAAAAAAAGTTCAGGACCAGATGGGTTTAGCACAGAATTCTATCACGACTTCAAAGGAGACCCAATACCAATATCCTTCAAACTATTCCACAAAACAGGATATTAAGGGTTTTGAGTTCCAGCTTTTATTTATACACTCTTAGCATTTGAATATTATAGCTTCTCTCATATTTAATTCTAGTTGAGTTTTTTTGAGTATTTGAGTATGATCTTTGTAAATAGCAATGGTTTTCAAAATATTAGTTCCTATTTAGACTATTTCTTTCACTTATCCTTTATCTTCAATTTCCCTTTTTAAATTTGCCAATAAATCCTTTAGACAGTTTTGCTTCTACTATTATGTCTTATATACATCTTTAATTACATGTATTTGTATAAATTTTAAGATTCATAAATAAGATGTAATATGATATATGTCATTCTGACTTTAGATTCCCAAATTGCAGTATTCCAGTTGAATCCACTTTTTTATAAACAACAAAATATTGTATGCTTATGGTTAAACAATCTTTTGTTTATGAATTCAGGTTTATGCCATAACTTAGTTATTATGAATAGAGCTACAATAAACATTTATATGCACATATCTCTGTGATATGTGGATTTACTGAGTTTCTTACAAATTTTCTGGATTCACATGGTGGATGATATGGTAGTTATATATTTAAATTTCTGAGGAATCTTGGTACTGATTTTCACAATACACCTGGAGTAATTTACATCCCTAAAATTGTATTATTTTTTACATTTTTATATACAATATATTTTGATAATATATTTTCACCATCCCAGACCTTCCCATATCCTACCCACCTCCCTATCTACTCATTTCTGCTCTTTCTAAAACAAAGTGCCAGCGCACACACACACACACAAACACACACATACACACACACAGTATTCTTGCCCTGGACTGTGATTAATATACCCAGTTGTTGTAGTAGCCAATTAATCTCTATTCATATCATCCCAGCTGTGGTGGCACATATGAAAGGCATACATTTGCAACCTTATATTTTAATATGTCTTAAACAGATCAGTGGCTCGGCCATTTTTTAAGGTGGGTGTGGCTGATGTACTTTCAGTTAATCCCAAATCATCACTTACTAAAACCTATATTCCCTCTTGGCTGCCCTGAACCCAGAAGTGCAACCCTTTTGGGTCATGATACCTGGCTCTTACATGTTGGCTGTCTCTCTATCCTGTACTTCTAAGGCTTGGCAGCTACTCCTTTTCTGAGATGGCAGCTATCCCTTCCTCCTCCCTTGTTCCCTTGCCCTATAATCCTAAAAGTCCTGCCTCTGTCTCTCTACCCAGCTAGTGGCTGCTGGCAACTTTATTTATCAATCAAAACAAACTGGGGGAAGGGACCCTCAATATCTTATTTGTAGATCTGGGGATTCTCGTATAATTTTGGGGACCCAATTAACATAATGCAAACATGAGACTAAATCCACAGCACCCAGTGTCACAGTTACTCTCTTCCCTCTTTCAGCAAATATCATTTGTAAATAGCTTCTTGGTTAGACATGTAATTTTTTGCCTGTTAAATTCTCTTTGTATTGTTATTTATCTTTCCTGAATTTTGAAGTTCTTGTGCATGCTGCACAGTTGCTGTGTGTTTATGTGTGTATCAGCCATGTTAGAATACACTGTTTCCTTAGAGTGACCCACAACTTCTGGCTCTTTCTGATTCACAGTGCACATAGATCCTTGAGCCTTGAGAGGAGGAAGTTGATAAAGACTATACCACTTAGGATTAAGTGCATCAAGTTTTCTCACTGTCTATATACATTGTCCAGTTGTGGGTCTCTGTGATAACTATCATCTATTATCATCTACTACAAGATCTTTTTCTGATGAGGGTTGCATAGTACACTGATTTATGGATGTGGCAATATGCCATCAGGAGTTGCTTTATTGAAATGTTTCTTTGTTATATATATATTTTCCCCTTAGGCCTATGACATTTCTAGTCTCAGGCTCTTGACCTCACTAACTATTTCAGGTGTGGGTTCCATTTTGTAGACCTTGTTTTCCAGTCAATCAAAAAGTGGTTAGTTAATCCCATTAGTGCCATTATTGTACAAGTATATCTTGTAAGGCATTACATATTATAGTTGGCAGGGCTCATAGCTGGGGAGATTGACAGTTGCTTTTGTCCTTCAGTAGTGTGTATAGTACTTTCTGGCACTATGAATGCTAGTTAGAAGGTGTAAAACTTCTAGTTGGCCACCAGATAAATTTCTCCAATTTTGACAATATAAGTAAATGGTATCTTCAGCAATAGGGCTTACCATCTGTTTTCTTGATGATATCCATTTAGGCTGGAGTGATAGAAAATTAATTCTCTAGTTACTAAGTATGTTGAACCTTTTTCATATAAATATTAGCCATTAGTCTTTTTATTGAAAACTATTCATTTGCTCATTTATTGATTGGACCACTTTAGGTTGTTTTGTGTTTTGATTTTTGAGATTTTAGATATTAATCAGCTCTCAGATACAGAGCTGACAGAATTTCTCCTATTCTATTGACCATCTTCACTTCATCCAAATTTCTCTTAGGAGCATTTAATGCAAAAATACTCAATAAAATACTCTCAAACCAAATTCAAGAACACATCAAAGACATCATCCACCATGATCAAGTAGGCTTCATCCCTGGGATGCAGGGATAATTCAATATACAAAATTCCATCAGTGTAATCCACCTTATAAACAAATTGTAAGAAAAAATCCCACATATTCATCTCATTGTATGCTGAAAAAGGCTTTGACAAAATCCAACATCCCTTCTTAAAAGTCTTGGAGTTATCATGGATACAATGTGCCTACTAAACATAGTAAAGTCAGTATATAGCAAGCCAATAGCCAACATCAAATTAAATGGAAACTTAAAGCAATTCCACTAAAATCAGGGTTAAGGCAAGGCTGCCCACTCTCTCTATATCTATTTGACTATCTTTGTTTTAAAAGGCTCTTTGTTATACTAGCATCTAATGAACACCCTGGTAAGCAAATACAGACCTTCTGTTCAAAAGAATTGCTGATGCCAGAAGTGCTTGCTGACAGGAGCCTGGTAGATTTGTCCCCTGAGAGGTTCTGTCAGCACCTGACTGATACAGATGCAAATACTCAGAACCAACCATTGGACTGAGCCTGGGGACCCCAATGGAAGAGTTAGGGGAAGGACTGAAGGTGCTGAAGGGGATTGCCACCCCATCGAAAGAACAACATCAACATTGGTTCCCCCCCCCCCAGAGTTCCCAGGGACTGAACCACCAACCAAAGAGTATACAAGGATGGGTCCATGACTCCAGCTATATATGTAACAGAAGAGTGCATTATCTGGCCTCAATAAAAGGGGAGTCCCTTTGTCCTGATGCCCCATTGTAGGGGGATGCTAGAGCAGTGAGGCGGGAGTGGGTGGGTGGGTGGAGGAGCACCCTCTTAGAGACAAAGAGGAGGGGGAATGGTATGAGGGGTTTGTGGAGGGAAGACCGGGAAGGGGAACAATATTTGAAATGTAAACAAGTAAAATAACTAATAAAATGAAATAAAACGATAAAAAGAAATGTAAAAATATGATATAGCCATAGATAACTGTCTTCCAACAATTTTCATTTTTATAATATAAAAGAATATAACAGCGATTATAAATGAACTGCTCTTTCATTATTAGAGACAGGAAAGAAGTTGCTAAATATTTGTAAGTAAGGAAAAACTATTCGATAAAAAGACATGAAAGAGATTTGGAAACAAACCAAGAATTATGATAACAGGTAATTCTAATTATTGAAATATTGTTCACTGGATGATTGAAGTGTATATTAAAATACTTAAAGAGAAAATGCTTCGGAATATGTTGTATATAAAAAGATAAAAAATTAACTGGTGTTGGGATAAATGCTTTTAATCTCAGCATTCAGGAAGTTGATGCAGAAGAATAAAGAATTTGAGGCCAATATGGACTATTGAGGTTAAAACATTCAGCATTTTATGTCTGTTATTAATAAAATGCTATAAATAGCAATAATAATTAAGCTTAGGAAGGCATGTCAAAACCTGAAATGAGCAACTAAATTAGGACATATATGTCTATAATATATATGATATGAACCACTACTACACACAATAACATAACAGATTTTTACATATTATACTGAATAAAAGGTACCAATATAGCACATATTATACAAACAAGTCTATAGTTTCCAGTTACCTGAATTTCAAAAGCAAGCAAAATTTTTTAGACAGAGAAGCTGTGTACTGGAAGGGAGCCAGAGAAAAACTCCTATGTACTGGAAATATGTTTGATCTGAGGCATGGTATATGGTTGGTTCCATATGTAAAATTTTATTTGTTTGCCTTACTCTATTTTTATGCCATGCCCCTTAATGAATCAAAGATAACCTTGGGAAAATGTGTCAGTGTAACATATGGATGAATATAAAACAACTGCTTGTTGGATCAATTTCAGCAAGAGAAATCCAGAACTTGAATTCTCAACTTCTGGTATGTTCCTTCTGTCTGTACTTGGTTGGTTGTGGCTTGGCCTGTCCTCTAGACCATCTGTTTGGTGTGTCTAATCTGACCTTGTTTTGTCAATGTGTCTATTGTGCCTCTCTGTACCTGCACATAACAAAGGCATTTGCTCTATATTTCTTGAATAGCATAGAAAACATGGAATTTGGAATGAATGAGGGATATTTACAGAAATCTTTCCAATTTTGTTGAGTATAGGCTTTTTATTAGGATCTGATGATTTTTTGAATTTCCTCGGATTCTGTAGTTATACCTTCCTTTTCATTTCTGATTTTGTTAACTTGGATAATATGTCTGTGCCCTCTGGTTAGTCTGGCTAAGGGTTTATCTATCTTACTGATTTTCTCAGAGAACCATCTCCTGGTTTTGTCGAATCTTTATATAGTCCTTTTTGTTTTTACTTGATTGTTTTCAGCACTGAGTTTGATTATGTCTTGCCTTCTACTCCTCTTCAGTGTATTAGATTCTTTTTGTTCTAGAGCTTTCAGGTGTACTGTTAAGCTGCTAGTATATGCTCTCACCAGTTTATTTTTGGAGGCACTGAGAGCTATGTTTTCCTCTTAACACTGCTTTCACTGTGTCCCATAGGTTTGGGTATGTTGTACTTTCATTTTCATTAAATACTAGGAAGTCTTTGATTTTGTTCTTTATTTCTTCCTTGACCAAGTTATCGTTGAGTAGAGCATTGTTCAGCTTCCATGTGTATGTGGGTTTTCTGTTGTTTGTGTTGCCACTGAAGACCAGCTTTAATCCATAGTGATCTGATAGGAGGCATGGGATTATTTCAGTCTTGTTTTGTGACCAATTATATGATCAATTTTGGAGAAGGTACCCATGAGGTGCTGAGAAGAAGGTATATTCTTTTGATTTAGGATGAAGTGTTCTATAGGTATCTGTTAAGTTCATTTGGTTCATAACATCTGTTAGTTTCAGTGTGCCTCTGTTTAGTTTTTGTTTCTAAGATCTGTCCATTGTTGATAGTGGGGTGTTGAAGTCTCCCACTATTACTGTGTGATGTGCAATGTGTGCTTTGAGCTTTAGTAAAGTGTCTTTTATGAATGTGGGTGCCCATGCATTCAGGGCATAGATGTTCAGAATCGAGAGTACTTCTTGGTAGATTTTTCCTTTGATGAGTATGAAGTGTCCTTCCTTATCCTTCTTGATGACTTTTGGGTGAAAGTCCATTTTATCCGATATTATAATGGCTACTCCAGCCTGTTTCATGGGACCATTTTCCTGGAAAATTGTGTTCCTGCCCTTTATTCTGAGGTGGTGTTTGTCTTTAACCCTGAGGTGCATTTCCTGTATGCAGCAAAATGTTAGGTCCTGTTCATGCATCCAGTCTATTAGTCTATGTCTTTTTATTGGTGAATTGAGACCATTGATGTTAAGAGATATTAAGGAATAGTGATTGTTGCTTCCTGTTATTTTCAATGTTATTTTATGTTTTTGTGGCTATCTTCTTTTGGGTTTGTTGAAAGATTACTAGGTTGCTAGTTTTCTAGGGTGTAGGTTCACTCCTTGTGTTAGCGTTTTCCATCTATTATCCTTTATAAGACTGGGTTTATGGAAAGATATTGTGTAAATTTGGTTTTGTCATGGAGTATCTTGGTTTCACCATCCATAGTAATTGAGAGTTTTGCTGGGTATAGCAGCCTGGGCTGGCACTTGTGTTCTCTCTTAGGGTCTGTATGAGATCTTTGCAGGATCTTCTGGCTTTCATAGTATCTGGTGAGAGGTCTGGTGTAATTCTGATAGGTCTACCTTTATATGTTATTTGACCTTTTCCTCTTACTGCTTTTAATATTCTTTCTTTGTTTTGTGCATTTGGTGTTTTGCCTATTATGTGATTGGAGGAATTTATTTTCTGGTCCAATCTATTTGAAGTTCTGTAGTCTTCTTGATTGTTTATGTTCCTCTCATTCTTTAGGTTAGGGAAGTTTTCTTGTATGATTTTGTTGAAGATATTTACTGGTCCTTTAAGTTGGGAATCTTTGCTCTCTTCTATACCTATTATCCTGAGGTTTGGTCTTCTCATTGTGTCCTGGATTTTCTGGATGTTTTGGGTTAGGAGCTTTTTGCATTTTTCATTTTCTTTGACTGTTGTGTCAATGTTTCCTATGGTATCTTCTGCACCTGAGATTCTCTCTTCTGTCTCTTGTATTCTGTTGGTGATGCTTGCATCTATGACTCCTGATCTCTTTTCTAGGCTTTCTATCTCCAGGGTTGTCTCCCTTTGTGATTTTTTTTTTTATCGGTCCTATTTTCATTTTTAGATCCTGTATGGTTATGTTCATTTCCTTCGCCTGTTTGATTGTGTTTTCCTATTGTTCTTTAAGGGATTTTTAGGTTTCCTCTTTAATTTCTTCTACCTGTTTACCTGAGTTCTCTTGTATTTCTCTAAGGGAGTTATTTATGTTATTCTTCAAGTCTTCTGTCCTCATCATGAGAAGTGATTTTAAATCTGAGTCTTCCTTTTCTGGTGTGTTGGGGGTATCCAGGGCTCGCTGTGGTGGGAGAACTGGGTTCTGATGATGTCAAGTTGCCTTGGTTTCTGTTCCTTATGTTCTTGCTCTTGCCTTTCGCCATCTGGTTATCTCAGGTGTTAGCTGGTCTAGTTCTCTCTGACTGTGACTTGTCCCTCCTTCAAGCCTTTGCATCAGTACTCCTTGGAGACCGGCTCTCTCTGAGAGGAATTTGGGTTTGGAGACCTGTGGTACAGGGTAAGCTCTGGGGTGCAGACAGAAACCAGAAGGATCCTGTCCCCAGCTGTTCCTTGGTTCCCGTGTCCTGATGGCTCTGAGAGGGTCCCTCTTGATTGAGGAATTTGAACAGAAATGGTGGTCTTCCTGTGCTCAAATGTGTGTCGGCACTCCTGGGAAACCAGCCCTCTCCTGGCACTGAGTCTGGAGCCCTGTGTCACGGGATCAGCTACCCAGAGTCAGAAGGAAATCAGAAGGCCACTTCTCAGTCCCTGTGTCCTGAGGGTTCTGGACAGGTCTCTCTGAGCAGAGGTGCTGACCCTACCCCTGATCACAGGCTTGTCCACACTCCTCGGAGGGTAGCTCTTTTCCTGAGCTATTTGGGTATGGAGCTGCGTGGCACAGACCACAGGGGTAAACCAGAAGGCTCCTGTCCCAGGTTGTTCCTCTGTCCCAGTGTCCTGCAGATTCTGAGTGGTCCTGCTGAGCAGTGGTGCCTGTCTTACCTCCACTCACTGGCTTGTCTACACTTCCTGGATGCTTGCCTTCTATGTGAGCTATTTGGTTATAGAGCTCTGTGGCATAGACTGGGATCCCTGGCCACAGAAGGAGACTGGAAGGCTGCTGTCCCAGGCTGCTTGGAGGTCCCTGTGTCATGGAGGTTCTGGGAAGGTCTCTCTGAACAGCGGTACTGACCTTATCCCCTTATCACAGGCTTGTCTACACTCCTGGCAGGGTAGTTCTTTCCCTGTGCTATTTGGTTATGGAGCTACATGGCACCCTGATGGTTACTTTTAATCAACAGTTACCAGAATATACACAAATATTACTTTTATTCATGGGCATGAAAGAGTACGTAATTCAGGAGTATAAGTGGTTGTAAAAGTTGACTGTATGGGAAAACCAAGCCATAGTAACTTTAATTACATAGTTCTCTTATAGACGTGAACTTAAACAGCCTGAGTACACAGGAGGACAGCAGTATGATATGCCAATTACTGGAGTCAACATATATTTATAAAAATGTATCACTACTCCGAACTTTTGGGCTAATTAACACTTATCAGTGAGTACATACTGTATTCATTCTTTTGTGACTGAGTTACCTTGCTCAGGATGATATTTTCAAGTTCCATCCATTTGCCTGAGAATTTCATGAATTCATTGTTTTTGTTTTTGTTTTTTTTATTTTCATATTTTATTTAAATTTCAAATGTTTCCCCCTTTCCAGACCTACCCTTTGGAACCTCCCCATTCCCTCCACCCTCCCCTTGCCTCTATGGGGATATTCTCCAACCCACCTCCCCACCCCACCCCCACACTCTCGTCTTCCCTCCTTGACATTCTCCTATACTGGGGGATATAACACCCTCAGGCCCAAGGGCCTCTCCTCACCCTGATGGGTAACAAGACCCTCCTGTGCAGTCTTTGCGGCCAGCACTATGGGTCTCTCCATGTGTATTCTTTAGTTGGTGGATCAGTCTCCAGAAGTATGGGGGGTCAGGCCAGTTGCCAGTGTTGCTACCTCCCTGGGGCTGCAGACTCCCTCAGCTCCTTCAGTCCTTTCTCCAAGCCCTCCATCTGGGACCTCGTACTCAGTACTACTGTTCCTGCGAAGTGACTCTTGGGTATTTCAAACTTTTAGGCTAATAACCACTTAACAGTGAGTACATACCATGTTCATTCTTTTGTGACTGCGTTACCTGGCTCAGAATGTTTTCAAGATCCATCCATTTGTCTACGAATTTCATGAAGGCATTGTTTTTAGTAGCTGATTCCACTGTGTAAATGTACCACATTTTCTGTATCCATTCCTCTGTGGAGGGACATCTAGGTTGTTTCCAGCTTCTGGCTATTATAAATATGGCTGCTATGAACATAGTGGAACATGTGTTTTTATTACATGTTGGAGCATCTTCTGGGTATATGCCTAGGAGTGGAATAGCTGGGTCCTTAGGTAGTATTATGTTCATTTTTCTGAGGGTCCGCCAAACTGATTTCCAGAGAGGTTGTACCAACTTGCAATCCCACCAGCAATGGAGGAGTGTTCCTCTTTCTCTACATCCTCGCCAGCATCTGCTGTCACCTGAGTTTTTGATCTAAGCCATTTTGACTAGTGTGAGGTGGAATCATAGGGTTGTTTTGATTTGCATTTTCCTGATGACTAAGGATGTTGAACATTTCTTTAGGTGCTTCTCAGCCATTTGAGTTTCCTCAGTTGAGAATTCTCTGTTTAGCTCTCTTCCCCATTTTTTGATAGGGTTATTTGGATCTCTGGAGTCTAACTTCTTGAGTTCTTTGTATACCATGGATATTAGCCCTCTATCTGATGTAGGATTGGTAAAGATCTTTACAGCAACCATTGTGCTGAATGTGAGGTCCCAGATGGAAGAGTTGGAGAAGGGACTGAAGGAGCTAAGGGAGCTTGCAACCCCAGGGAGGGAGCAGCAGTGTCCACTGGCCTGACCTCCGGATGCTCCCAGAGACTGGATCACCAACCAAAGAATACACATGGTGGGACTCATGGTGCTGGCCACATATGTGGCAGAGGCAGGTCTTGTTAGTCATCAGGGGGAGGAGGGTCCCTTAGGCCTGTGGGTGTTAGATGCCCTAAAATAGGGGAATGCCAAGGAGGGAAGACGAGAGTGGGTGGGTGGGTAGGTGGGGGAATATCCCCATAGAGGCAGGGGAAGGGGGAAGGAATAGGGAGGTTCCAAAGGGGAGTTCTGGAAAGGGGAAAACATTTGAAATGTAAATAAAGTATCAAAAAAATTGAAATAAAAAATACAAACATCCCTTTTATAGCCGAAAAAATATATCATTACATAATCTCTCATTAAAATTAATAAATTGACTTAATTCATTTAGATATAATAATAATGAATTTGTTATATACCATCATAAATAACGTATCTAAACACAAAATGAAGTTTATTAGTATTATAATTTGAAACACTTTTAATTATCATTTAATGTATAATACTGAACATGCATATTTGCTTGAATATCACATTTCTTACCTACTCATGAAAACTCTAAGTAGAATAACCCTTAATGTACTTTAGTAATATTATGAAAACAGTTTTGAACTCATGAATCCCCTGAAATATCTTGAGGACACATAGAATTTTCCAATACACGTTTTAAACATGTAGTGTAGTAACTATGAAAATAATGAGAGAATTTGGTGTAGATACCCCCATAGAGGCAGGGGAGGGAGGAGGGAATAAGGAGGTTCCGAAGGGGAGATCTGGAAAGGGGGAAACATTTGAAATGCCAATAAAGTAGAAAAAAAATTGATAAAACTTGAATGATCTAAATATTCAATAAACACATTAATAGAGAATGAGGAAACAAATAAGATTCATAAAAAGAGAAAAATACTCTAAATGACATGAATAATATAATTACATTTAATTTGAATATTTTAGTACTTAATTTTTAATTTTTTTCATACTGTATTTACTACACTTGATCTTAGCCAAAAGGCCGAGAAGCAATCATACTTTATTTACATTTCAAATGTTTCCCCCTTTCCAGATCTCCCTTTTGGAACCTCCCCATTCCCTCCCCACTCCCCCTGCCACTATGGGGGTATTCCCCCACCCACCAACCCATCCAGTCTCATCTTCCCTCATTGGCATTCTCCTTTGCTGGGGGATCTAACACCCTCAGACCCAAGGCCATCTGCACCCCCTGATGGCTAACAAGACCCGTCTCTGCCACATATGTGGCCAGCACCATGGATCCCTCCATGTGTATTCTTTGGTTGGTGATTCAGTCTCTGGGAGTATCGAGGAGTCAGGCCAGTTGCCACTTTTGCTCCCTCCCTGGGGCTGCAAACTCCCTCAGCTCCTTCAGTCCCTTCTTCAAGTCCTCCATCTGGGACCTCATACTCAGCCCAATGGTTGCTGCAAAGTGACTCTTGGGTATTTTGATCTTTTGGACTAATAACCACTTATCAGTGAGTACATACCATGTTCATTCTTTTGTGACTGTGTTACCTCACTCAGGATGATATTTTCAAGTTCCATCCATTTGCCTGCGAATTTCATGAAGTCATTGTTTTTAATAGCTGAGTAGTATTCCATTGTGTAAATGTACCACATTTTCTGTATCCATTCCTCTGTGGAGGGACATCTGGGTTGTTTCCAGTTTCTTGCTATTATAAATATGGCTGCTATGAACATAGTGGAACATTACTTAATTTTTAAGAAAGCCTTACTGCCTGATTAAAATGTATCCAAGTGACTTGACTTTAAGACTTTGATCAGATGCAGTGACCAGTTGGATACTGGAACCCCTG
This sequence comes from Rhynchomys soricoides, assembly GCA_019843965.1. Lineage (NCBI taxonomy): Eukaryota > Metazoa > Chordata > Mammalia > Rodentia > Muridae > Rhynchomys > Rhynchomys soricoides. The sequence goes on along the minus strand of JADRCH010007664.1, from coordinate 2,953,425 downwards.
CAGAAGAGGGGAGGGAAGATTGTGGGAGCCAGAGGGTTAAATGATACCATAAGAGTATGGCCCACAGAATCAACTGCTTGGGGCACATAGGGGACTAACAGAGACTGAAGCAACAATCATGGAGTCAACATGGGCCTGAACTAGGTTCTCTGAATTAAATTACAATTGTAAATCTTGGTAGTTTAGTGGTACTCCTAACAATGGGAATGGGGATGTCTCTGACTCTTCTGCCTGTGCTTGAGGCTCTTGAATTGCTACTGGGTTGCCTCATAGGAGGGTCAGCCTTAATATGAGTGTTTGTGCCTATTCTTGTAACTTGTTATGCCATGTTCAATTGATATCTCTGGGAGGCCTGGTTTGTTCGTTTTGAAAGGAAATGGAGGATGAGTGGATCTGTGAGAGAGGAGGGATTGGGAGCAGTGGAGAGAAGGGATACTGTGGTCAAGATATAATGTGTGAGAAAAAAATTATATTATTATACATGTATGTATGTGAAAAATAAATTTGAAAGAGGTGCAGTCTAAATGCAAGTTACAATCTATGCTGAAATAGTAAAACCAAAAATTGGGAAATGTTGAACACTATAAACTTAAATTATGTGATATTCAGTAACCTACAGGATTCTTATAAATAGTATGGTAAGTAAACCAGGGGAAAAAGAATATATATGCCATATGATTTTACTTATATGAAATACCAAGCAGAAAATTAATTATGAGACAATTGAAAGCATTGGTTACTACTCAGACTATAGTCTGGGATAGAAACATGAATGGAACAGTCTGTGGTGCTGGAAATATTCTTTAACTTATTCTATAATATTGTATGGTTTATTTTGTAATTGTTCAGGCATAGTCATGTATAAAATATTGTTAAGCTACATATTTTTCAGTTGTGTACTTATGTATTATTAAATTAAGTAGTTTTAAAATATCTGTGGGTAGCAGAAAATTCATGTAAATGTTTATTTTGTAAATATTGACAGTTGAAGAAAACACTTATGATAGAAAATATGGGAAAGAAGTTTCAGTATAAAAGTTTTAAGGTCATTGTCTTACTGGAAAGTGAAATTTGTATTGATTAAATAGATTTAAGTCTTATATGGATGTTAAAACTTATATTTTAAGGATTACATTGAGAGAATATATATGTAGAGACCCCAAGGAAAATGTTAATCAATAGAATCCAAAGAATTTGAAACATGGGTCTAAGAAAATGAAACCATGGTACAGAAAAGAAAAATAAAATGCAGATTTAATTGTACTTCATTGGAATCACTATAAATGCGCACTGATAAATGCAAACTGTTAAAAGATAAGTACAGATTGTTCCTCATATTCAGAACATATTTCCTTTGTTAAGGAATGAAAACAGTGGAGATAAGGTTCTATTGATAGTTATTCTGTTCCCTTAAATAAATAAGTTTTAAATCAACAATACACACTAATTTACTTTTTCTTTTTATTGTAGTCTGATCTTAGCCATGAAAATGAATCTGATATAATCGACATGGTAAGTGCACTTTTAAGCCTTTTAAAAGGAAATATTTCTTGTTCACTAGTTTGTTCATCATACTATTGCAGTACATACATTGATTTCCTTTACTATTCTGTATAATAATGTGTTATTTATATAGTGAATACTTAAAGTATATTTTGGTTTATTTGTGACATACAAATGTAGTTGTGTATAATTAAATATTTTATACAAATTATTCTAGGTTGTTACACAAAGCTATAATTATACTGAAGATTGAATACTAAAAATTCTTATTGATTTCTGAAACTGAAATTTATTTATTAATATTTCTGATTGTACCTTAATAACTTCATTGTATGCAACTGTCTTTGTCAGAATTCTGTTTTTAAAGTGTTTTGTTATCATCTAAATAAGTAAATGTTAGTATATTTTATTCAAAATTATTTATAGCAAATATTGTCCTGGAGGTGTTCATTTTCATAAAAGGTTCACAGACTGCTATTGACCTTTTCTCATTTAGTTCCACTAAATAGCATTTCATTCTATATTTATTTAAATACAGATGCTCATCATTTTAAAAAATAATTATAGGTATACAGACTGCTTAAGAAATATATGTAGTTTAAATAAATAGAAAATTTAACTTTTCTCATTTCTAAATCAAGCTAGTATTAATTTTAATGAAGTTTTTACGAGGCACAAACACACATGATTTTTAAGTGCCTTAACAGATTCACCCCCCCACCCCATTTCTTAGCAATTGTTTTAGGCCAAAAGAAATCACTTAATAGCAATTTCATTCCTAACATATTATCCAGTATAGAAATAGACTAAATTGTCTTTAAATCCTTTCTTTTTTCATTGCTTTGGCTTTAAGGCTTATTTCTTGTGTAAGTGAAAATGTCCTGGTAAGGTATAAAAATGTTAAACATATTTTCCTGTCAAGAGTTAAAATGTTTTAAGGTCAGGAAATTTTATTTGAACATTCTAAAGCAATAATGCTCCAGTAAGTTTCATACAAAAAAAATAAATAAATAAAAGCAACATTTAACATACTTCCACAAAGTCATACAGCTAATTAATTGTACATATGGGATTTGAATGTAAATTGTGACAGAATAGTTTTTATTTTGCTGTGGATATCACAATTATATAACCTATGCTCATATTCTTAAAGTTTTAGGAAACCCTGTTACCTGAGAAGCTTTTACTATATATGTTGATAGTTCTTAGTGTCAGATTGTCCCACCACAGATTGCTATAAAATCCATTATTGTGTAGCATAAATGCATTGTTCTTATTTTGTTTCTTGGGAAATGATAAAACTATTACCTTTTCTACATGTGTGTCTTCAGATATTTCATATCTGAGAGTTTATATGAGATTTTACTCATATAAACACTCAGTTCTGCCACATGTTGTATGTATGGTACAAGAAATGTATGCTTTTTAATGAGATGGTTAGAATTTATTAATAATCTGAAATGTGATGATAAATATGGAATGTATTTTTAAAATCTAATATATTGCTTTAATTGTTATCTTAAAAGAACAAATCTTACTGATTGTGCCTGAGTTACAGCTGAATAGTCCTAAAACATGTCAGTATATTCTTTAAGAAAAAGTTGATCAACTTTTGAAGTGAACATATGTTTTCAGTTCAATGTTATTATAAAAAAAATTAAACAATGGCTATTTTTCACATGTATTAAAGTACTGAATTCATTTATCTTGTATTTAAATTTAGGACAGAGACTTTTAAATATAGAAATTTATATATGCATGTTATACAACAGTTCCTCTTGTAACATTCCAAAGGGAACATGACTCTTTGTTCTACCTACCGGTCTCCAGGGTTGATGTTTATCCCACATAATGAAATGTACTTGATCATTTTAATGTTTCATGTGGTATATTCTGTTTATGAATTATGATAAATGAAGTTTTAATTTGAGCAAGTTGATCACTAATTGAGTTATCACTAAGTATTATGTTTATAATATTTCAACTTTGAATAGTACCATTTAATGGAAATGTGTGTTTTTTAAGTCATTTTAATCATTTACATTTCAAACGATATCCCTCTTTCCAGTTTCCTCTCCACAAACCCCCCATCCCATCCCACGTCCCCTTTGCCTCTATGAGGGTGCTTACTGTGGTAGGAGTCACTGTGGTATTGTCCATTTCCTTTAGATTATAAAATATGAATATTGCTTAATCTCACCTAATGTTACTATAACATACCGTATATACTCCATCCAGAACCATGTCATAAAACATGAATGTTGTGTTCTTTGGAAACTAATTTGTTTTATATTTTCTGGGAACGATAAAATGGATATCCCAAAGCTAATTGTATTTCTAACTGGATTAAATGGAGTTATAATTCATTTAAAATATCTAAAAGTCTGTATGCCTTAAGATATATTAAAGCTTTTAATTGTTGTAGACCAACATTCTTCATATGAATAGAAATAAGTGATTGATATAACTGGTTAGATACAGATGATATTTCTCTATTTTTTAGTAAGACAAAGTTTATATTATCCTCTAAGAGTTTGGATTAAATATTGGTACCCCCAAAATGGAGTTACTTTTGAAAAATGTAAAATAAGTTGTTCTCATATAAAACAATTTAATCTAATTATAGTGAGTAATCCCCAGATGTATTTAACTATATAAGAAAATGGTCATTTTCATTTTTATATACATTTAAAATATAATTATATCACTCTCTTTTAACTTTCCTTCCTCCAGCCCCTCCCAAGCCCCTTTTCTCTATCAAATCAATAACTCCTTTATTTTATTATATTGTTACATGTATGCATATGTATAAGTATGCATAAATACAATGTGCCAAGTTCATTTTTGTTGCTTGTACATGATATTAGATCTAACCACTTTGTATTGAATATCCACTTATGAGGGTAATTCTTAGAGAAGCTACTTCTTCTGAGTAGTCATTTGTTGCAGTAGTTCTTTGTGCTGGAGTGGGACCCCATTAGCTTTTCTGTCTTCAATAGTAGCTAGCATTTATATTGATACTGTCATTGTTAAGGTCTATGTTTATACAACCATTTGTAAGAGAATCTACTGACAACAGATTTTATGGTATTCTGGCTGTTACATTTTTAATGCACCTTCTTTCATTGTTGCTTCCATCCATACAGGCATGCAGATGAACCCATTGGAGCTGAGCTCCCTACAGTCTGTTGATCTTTTTCTTGTGCCCTGTTGTGATTTTCTGTGATATTCTCCACTTAATGTACACAAAGGCTTTTTTAATGAAGGGTAATAGCTACACATATCTGTGGGTATGAGGAAAATACTTAGGATATAGTTAGAAATCATGATGATTTAGCAAAGAACAGAATTTGATTCTCTTTTAAGAGCTATGGCCTCACCATCCCTGAGAAATGGCTAGGTTTTAAGTACCAGACAGGATTTCTCTTCTATTGAGTGGGCCTTAGTCCAATTAGACAACTGTCAGTTACCATCAATGTTTTGTAGTCTTAAAAATACCTAGATATAATAAAATGATTAGGTACTAAATTTTTATATAGTTGAATATAATTATTTTAAAACTTTATGTAGATACAGTCTCTGATATTTGCTCAGGTTTTATCTGAGAACTATGAATCTAATAGTTAATGCCCTAAAGCTTGTCAGCATAGAAACTGCTTAGAATTACTTTGATAGAGCCCTTCCCTTCAGGTTTGAAGAGAGAGTTGGCTGTCTTGTCTATTTCTCTCTTTTTTATTGGATTTTTATTTATTTACACTTCAAATGTTATCCCCTTTCCTGGTTTCCCTTCTGGAAACCCCCTATCCCAATCTCCCTCCCTCTGTTTCTATGAGGGTGCTCACCCACACCCCCACTCCCACCTCCCCACCCTGGCATTCCCCTACACTCGGGCATCAAGCCTTCACAGGACCAAGGGCCTCTCCTCCCATTGATGCCATATAAGGCTATCCTCTGCTACATATGCAACTGAAGCCATGGGTCCTTCCATGTATACTCTTTGGTTGGTGGTTTAGTCCCTGGGAGCTCTAGGGGTTCTGACTGATTGATATTGTTGTTCTTCCTATGGGGTTGCAAACCCCTTCAGCTCCTTCAGTCCTTTCTCTAACCCCTCCATTGGGGACCCTGTGCTTAGTCTAATGGTTGGCTGTGAGCATCTGCCTCTGTATTTGTCAGTCTCTGGCAGAGCCTCTAAGGAGACAGCTATATCAGGCTCCTGTCAGCAGGCACTTCTTAGCATCTGCAATAGTGTCCAAGTTTAGTGACTGTATATGGGATGGATCCCCAGGTGGGACAGTCTCTGGATGGCCTTTCCTTCAGTCTATGCTCCATACTTTGTCTCCGTGTCTCCTTTAGACAGGAGCAATTCTGGGTTAAAAATTTGAAGATGAGTGGGTGGCCCCATCCCCCAAACAGAGGCCTTGCCTAACTTCTGGATATGGTCTTGTCTATTTCAATTGATGAAAATATATGGTTTTGTTCATTTTCCAGGACCTCATTGTGGATAGATTCTAAACATCCCATATGCTTTCCTTTGATAAGGATGGTTCATATATTTTTTAATTTAATCTTTTTAAATAGGACTGTTTTAGTTTCTTTTCCTGATGCTGTGTTAAAGTGCCCTGACAAAAGCAATTTAAAAGGGAAAGGGGTTTGTTTCTTCTCAGAGCTCAAAGATACATACGATCCATCATAGATGAGATATCAAGGCTACATAGGCTGAAAGCAGCTCATATTTTTCGTATAATAACAAATAAAGATCAAGAATACTACTGTCCATCCTGCCTTCAACTTTTTATACACTCCAGCATTCCCAAACAAGGAATTGTCTTATAAAGTTAAGATGTTTTTTCCCACTACAATTGACTTAATCATGATAATCTCTCATAGACATTCTAGAGGTAACATTAATCTAAATAATCCTTTACAGATATGCACTCATTTTTGAGGTGAATCTAGGGCCTGTCAAGTTGATAATTAACACTAAATATCAGGGATGTGAAATAATTATTTTATAAGAAGATAATAAATGTTTTCCAATAGGGGTAGATCTTAGTTTCAGAAAAATATGGGGTGTCTTAGGATAAGAAAACCAAAAGCATTAGTAAATTTGACAATTAGTGTCATTTCTTTACTTAATCATCATTATATAGGATTAAAGATTATAGGCATAATGAAAATATTGGAGTAGACCAAATTTCATAAATATGTTTAAATATTTGTTCATAAAACAGATAAGGTTTATGATTATTATGTAACTGTTAAGAAAGGCTCAAATTTAAAATAATAATTTGAATAGATTGCTGCCTGTCTTTCTAGTAAGTGAAGGCTTTGGTTTTTGAAAAGCCATGTAAACTTAGCATTTAGATGAAATCTAATCACAGGTTTTAAATTCCTTGTTCAGTAAAAAAATAAGATAAAATCCTTTCCTAAGTCATTTTAGTAGTGTTATTAGGCATTTCAACACTTAAAACTATTATTGCTGTAAATATGATCAGATATTCATTTTATATCAAGGTACTGAATTTTGACTCTAGGAATATTAACATCTGATTATATATAACTTAATTACAGCCATGTTATCTTTCTTCAAGTTTGAACTCCAACTTTCCCAAAACTAGTTTTGTTTCCTTTTGTCTATGTTTATTTGGAACAATTTTTTAGGACAAAATCTTATTTTGCTATACAAGATCTTTTCTCATCATAAAGCATTTTCTTTTATTTTAACCTCTTTATCCAAAACAGATTTTGAGTATGTGCTGTTCATATTTGTTATTTTACTTGATGTTTCCTTTTATCATATTTTCTTTCTAAATCTAGAAATCATTGTTTTATTTAAAAAGTTTATTAAAAACATTCCATATAAAAGCTACTGTTTTATATGGGTACCTCAAGATATTATATTTGAAACACAGAGAAAAAATTTAAACATGTTACCATGCCTTGAGACTTTTTTGTCAACAGACTTAAGATAACCAATTTATTAAAACTTTTAGCTCCTATTAAAACAGACAGATTCTATTTTTGTTTAAATGTATTTTCCATTTGGACTTATGAAGCATGTAACACAAGTTAATATTTTTGAAATTCCTGATGTTTGTGTGTTTTTCCTTTTCTATTGAGTTAACCTCTTACCTCTACAATTCAGTATTTTAAATACCCAAGGAAAGCTTCAATCACTGACATAAGTCATTGTCTCAATTTTGAGTTGCAGAACAGCAGAGCTAAGATGAGTTTAATTATCATGAACACAGAATTTATACTGGAGTAGATGCAGTCTTTTTTTTTTTTAAATATAATCCAATTTATTTTTTACTTTATTTCCATAGACACAAAATTATGCAAGTACAATAAGCTTTCTGTATATAAAACATACAAAAAAGAATTAAACACCAAGCACATTAAATAAAATGTTTGCCAGATGAAATTATAAAAATATGATGAAACGTTATCATTTTTAAATATAGTAAAGTAAACAAAATTTTTATATTTATACCAAGAGAATTTCTTGAGAACTAACTATGCATTGTGCATTGATATGTTCCCCACAGAAATCCTAATGTTTATATTACTTCACTCCAGTTGTTTTTTTATTATTAGTCATTTTATTCTTTTACATTTCAAATGATATCCCCCTTCCTGGATACCACTCCACAGCCCCCCTTATCCCCTCTTCTTCTTCCCCCTCCCTTTTACCTCTGTTAAGGTGCTCCTCCTCCTATCCACCCACTTCTGCCTCACTCCTCTAGCATCCCCCTATGCTGGGGCATCAAACCTCCACAGAACCAAGGGCCTCCCCTATCATTGATATCAGGTAAGGCCATTCTCTGCTACATATGTATCTAGATTGCTGGCTCCCTCCATGTATTCTCTTTGGTTAGTGGTTTAGTCCCTGGGTGCTCTGGGGGATCCAGTTGGTTGATATTGTTGGTCTTCCTATGCGGTTGCAATTCCCTTCAGCTCCTTCAGTCCTTACCCCTAGCTCTTCCATTGTGGTTCCTGGGCTCAGTCCAATGGTTGGCTCTGAGTGTCTGCATCTGTATTGGTTGGGTGCTGTTAGATCCTCTCAGGGAACAGCCATATCAGGCTCCTGTCAGTAAGTGCTTCTTGGCATCAGCAATAGTGTTGGGGTTTGGTGCCTGCATATGGAATGGATCCCTAGGAGGGGCAGATTCTGGATGGCCTTTCCTTCAGTCTCTGTTCTATTTTGTTGTCTGTGTCTTTCCTTTGGACAGGAACATTTCTGGGTTAACAATTTTGAGATGAGTGAGTGGCCCCATCCCTCAACTGGGGACCATGTCTATCTACTCGAGGTCTGTACAGGTTGTATCTCCCCTGTTTTGGGTATTTCTGCTAAAGTCATTGCCGTTGGGTCTTGGGAGCCTCTTGCTTCCCTGGTGTCTGGAACTTTCTCGGTCCTCATCCCCTACTGCCTCATATTTCTATTCAATTTCCTGACTTTCTGTACTCTCCTCTCCCTTCCAATACCTGATCCTGCCCCCTGTTTTCCCTCCCCGTCCTCTTTCTCTCCTAGTTCCCTCTCTTCCTCTACCTCCTGTGAGTATTTTGTTCCCCCTTCTAAGAAGGACTGAAGCACCCACACTTTGGTTTTCCTTCTTGAGCTTCATATGGTCTGTGAATTGTTTGGTGGGTATTCTGAGCTTTTGGGCTAATATCCACTTATCAGTGAGTACATGCCATGTTCATTCTTTTGTGACTGTGTTACCTCGCTCAGGATGATATTTTCTAGTTCCATCCATTTGTCTGCAAATTTGATGAAGCAGTCTTTTAAGAACCAGTACATTAAGCAACAGGGACTCCTTGAAACTTCATCTAGAATCTGAATTGAGAGAACAATCAAATGAGATAACATCCTAGCTAAAAGTGCTTAATTACACATTTTTCTTGTCTTAGGCTTTATTTTTTTTATTTAAATCTCGTACCTATAACCCAAAGAAGGATATGTCACCATTAAAATACTCATACAGCTGCTATAGATGGCCTTTTATAGCTTGTTGAGTCTGTTGGATTTAATTTTTTTTCTTTAAAAGTACATTTTTACTATGAACAAAAAAGGAATTTGGGATAATTCAATAGATTTAACTTGAGTGAATATTTAATTTTAAATCTATTTTATTATAAATACATGATGTTAAAGCATAAACAAATTTAAGAGAATATATTTGTACACAGTCTTACATACAGATTTTTAAAAAGCTAAGATTTCATAGCTTTCAATTAAATTTAATCATGCCAGTTTTAGGTTAGACTGCTGATCTCATTATATCTATCACATTCCTATGCATCAGTAATCCCAAATATATACTTTTATAGTTATGCCTTTTCCTGGAATAAGGTAATGAACTTATATCTAAAAGACATAGACTTAGAGTGTTACCTTTTCATTGATAAGCTTAATGTTCAAGAACATGCCCAGTAAAAGTAAAAACATCAAGGTCTGAATTTAGTCATATAGATTTAAACTAGTATCTTTCTATAATTTTAGAGATGAAAGTAAAGGAGATGGGACATGTCCACACAGATGGAAATGTTCTCCTCAATTTCCTTTAGGTCAAAGATTTTTAATTTATGGTGAGGCTAAACTATGAATGAAAATACAGAAAGTCTAAATTTACATAGTTTTGCCTTGGAAGTTGGGGGAAGCCCTTTGTCAAAACACCTAGTGAGAATAGTAAAAAGCAGGCTGTTAGTGGTCCTCTAATTAAGGCTCTATGGCAGACTGATAAAACAAGAACCCAAATTGTCTGTCTTTGACCTAAAGTTAACAGTTCCACAGAGATAACATAAAAGTGGCTACACAGTGGGTTGGTGACCCTATCCCTCCACTGGTGGCCCCATTTACTGGAGGTAGACTGTTTATGTTCTATCTCCCTACTGTTGGGCATTTTGGCTAAGATCATCCACATTGAGTCCTGGCGCCTCTCACATCCCAGATCTCTGGGACTTTCTATAGGTCCCCACCATGCCCACTCCTGTCAGTAGAATATTTCCATTCATCCTCCTTGTCCTCTGGGCTTCTTTCGTGTCTCCTCCTATACCTGATCATGCTGCCTTTTCCCTTCCCCACCCAGGTCCCTCCATCTCTTTGTCTTCCATAATTATTTTGTTCCTCCTTCTTTTAAAATCATTTATTTATTTATTTATTTTAAATCCCAGATTTTATTCCCCTTTCAGTCCACCCTCTGACTGTTCCACATCTCATACCTCCTCCCCGCCCCCTGTCTCTAAGAGGATGTCCACACCCCTCACCCCCCACTAGAGCAGAACGCTAAACTCCCTGGAGCCTTCAGTCTCTTGAGAGTTGGGTGCATTTTCTCTGACTAAACCAAGACCTGGAAGTCCTCTGCTGTATATGTGTTAGCGGCTTCATATCAGCTGGTACATGCTGCCTGGTTGGTGGTCCAGTGTCTGAGAGATCTCAGGAGTCCAGGTTAATTGTGACTGCTGGTCCTCCTACAGGGTTGCCCTCCTCCTCATCTTCTTCCAGATTTCCAATTCAACCACAGGGGTCAGCAGCTTCTGTCCATTGGTTGGATACAAATATCTGCATCTGACTCTTTCAGCTACCTGTTAGGTCTTTTGGAGGCTAGTCATGATAGGTCCCTCTTTGTAAGTGCTCCATAGCCTAATTAATAGTGCCAGGCCTTGGGGCCTCCTGTTCAGCTGGATCCCCACTGTGGACCTGTCGCTGGACCTCCTTTTCCTCAGGCTCTTCTCCATTTCCATCCCTGCAGTTCCTTCAGACAGGAACAATTATGGGTCAGAGTTTTGACTGTGGGATTGAAACCCCATTCCTCACTTGATGCCCTGTCTTTCTGCTAGAGGTGAGCTCTACAAGTTCTCTCTCCCCACTGTTGGGCATTTCATCTAAGGTCCCTCCCTTTGAGTCCTGAGAGTGTCTCACCTCCCATGTCTCTGGTACATTCTAGAGGGTCCCCACAACCTGTTACCTTCTGAGGTTGCCTGTTTCCATTCTTTATGCTGGTCTTCAGGGCTTCAGTCCTTTTCCCCCACCCAATACCAGATCAGGTTCCCCCCTCCTCCCATCCCCTTTCCCTCCAAGTTCCTTCCCTCCCTCTCTCCTTATGGTTGCTTTCTTCTCACTCCCAAGTAGGACTGAGGCATCCTCACAGTGGGATTAAAGCATCATTACTTAGGCCTTCTTTCTTGTTAAACTTCTTATGGTCTGTGGGTTGTATCATGGGTGTTCTGTAACTTTTGGCTAATACACATTTTTTAAGTGAGTACTTGACCCAGAATTGCTCTTGTCTAAAAGAGATGCAGGGACAAAAATGGAGCAGAGACTGAAGGAAAGGCTGACCACTGACCAGCCTAACTTGGTCCATCCCAATGGACAGGTACTGAACCTTGACACTGTTACTGGTGCTGTGATATGCTTGCAGATAGGGACCTAGCATTCCTGTTGTCTGAGAGGCTTTACCAGCACCTGACTGAGACAGATGCAGAAACTTACAGCCAACCATTGGACTGAGGTTAAAGACCATATGGAAGAGTTAGGGGAAGGACTGAAGGAGCTGAAGGGATGGCAACCCCATAGGAAGAACAACAGTGCCAACTAACCTTGACCCATGGAAACTCCAAGAGTCTAAGCCACCAACCATAGAATATAAAGGAGCTGGTTCCTGGCCTCTAGCACACATGGAGCAGAGGTCCTTGTCTGGCCTCAGTGGGAAAGTATGAGTCTAATCCTGGAGAGACTTGGTGCCCCAGGGGAAGAGGATGCCTGGCAGGGGGCACCCTCTCAGAGGCAAAGGGGAGGGAAAATGGGTGAATAACTCCAGGAGGGGGAACCGGGAGGGGACAACATTTGGGATATAAATAAATACAATGGATGCAAACTCCTTTAGGATGCAAACAGTAAATTGACAGAGAATAATACCTTTACATTTTAGGTTGATGTTGCTTTCCTAATGTTTTCTGGGGGTGGGAGGAGTATCTAGAATAAACTACTTTGAGAAATAGATTTCTTACTGTATCTGAGGTCTGTCTTGCATTTGTTACAAAAACATGAGGTGGTGTAGGTAATTTGATTCTCAGCTTTCCCTGTGTGTCATCTTGGCTGAGCCAGTAAAGTTCCTAATAACATGACAAAGCAGTATGGATGAGTCCAAGGGATTCTGTTTTCAGCACCAGTGGGATTCATTAATATTAAATGGGTCTGAAAATATTAAGTGGGTGTCTGTCCAGAAAAAAAAAAAAAGAATGAAAACATGCAGTCTCTGTTTTCCAGGACATATCTTCCAAGAAACAGTCAGAAAAGCTAGTAATATATAAAATGTATTCTGGAATGAGCTTGGAAAATGTCAGTGGTGAAGGAACAAATATACAGTTCCTTGGTGTCACTCTGAGCAACACAGGGAGCTTAGAGATCTCAACTCACAACAAATCAGAACTTGTGGTTTTAATATAGAAAAGAAGCTAGAGAAAGTTGTCTTAAAAATGGGAATTTTCAATATATCCAGTCCATTTTTCACTCTCTTGAATTTATCTTAAAATAGTAAATAATAATTTTCTCCTTTACTAAAATATTTTGTTTTATCTTAAAGATGAAGAAGGAAGAGACAATGTTAGAGAAGAATAGATGAGAGAGGGTTTATGAATAGTTATATTTCTTAGAATATATCTGACAGCTTAAAATTTTGTTTCCTTTTTTAAAATTTAGCTTTTAGAACTTAACTATTTTTTATGCTATTATAGTTTAGGTATTTCAAAATTCTAAATAAAGCCAGCTGCCTTCTTGCTTTTCTTTCAATTTTGATGCTTAGGACTTCTAGTTAGGTTGCAAAAAAAAAATAAAAGCAGATTATAGATATCAAATATTATCCACTGAAGGAGATTTAAATGGCAAGTTATTGTTAGATTTACCATTTTTATAATATTTGCAAGTTGAATTAACATGCCATTATCACATACATGTATAATAAATAAATAAATATTAAAAAGTAGAACAATTGAATTCAGCCTGAGTGGTTAGATGCTTGAGTTCCCATTGAAAAGCTGGAAATCAGTTTCTCCCAGTAATAAATACTTTAATGAATATACACTGTTTTCTAAACACCGTCTATAGCAATTAAAGTTTGAAAAGCCTGAAAATATGGCCTCACATAACTGTAGCAGCCAATCTAAAAAAATGAATATTATTTAAGATGATAATCAAAATAAATATTCTTTGCTTTTGAAAAATCCAACTATATAGATAACAGTGTTTGTGATATCAATAAATTACGTTCTGAGTAATGTGTGTACCAAATTGAAGTAACTTTGCAAGGTAAAATATATATTTGATACAAACATGTATATGGTGAGTGTATTTTATTCTCTTTAACTATTTAAATGACTGCATTTTCCTAAGCCAGTTATGTAAAAATAATTCTCAAGTGTTATAAAAGAATATATACCAAAATGTATGAAGTCAGACTGGTCATAAATATTTGTAATCCTAGAACTCTATGTAATGAAACGGGAGGATTATGACTTAGATGCCAACTTGAGCTACATAGCAAGGCTCTGATTTGAAAAAAATAGTAATTATATCTATTCATAGCATTGAGGGACATTGAGGGTTATGTGAACTAGTTCGTTTGTGTTCTCTCTCTTGCTCGCTCTCTCTCTCTCTCTCTCTCTCTCTCTCTCCCCCCCCACCTCTTCTCGCTTCCCTCCCTTCCTTCCTTTCTACGTGTGTGTGTGTGTGTGTGTGTGTGTCTGTCTGTCTGTCTGTCTGTCTGTCTTATGGAGTGAATCAAGCCAATTAACATCCATCACTTTACATGCCTATCATATTTTCCCCAAAGTTACCCTAAATACTTAATAGACTTCTTCCTTAATGATGGCATGGAAATACTAACTGGAATGGTAATTCATAGAGGCTAATGAATGAGGTAGGGTGGGATATAGAATAAGTTTCAATCAGATGAGAGGAATGCATTTTTGAAGCCCCAGGACAGTTTTATTAGACTTTAATAGAAAATACCCAAGGCAGGCAAGTATAATTCTCAGGAGCTGCAGGGAATGGGTGAGTAGAGAAAAGAAACAAAACCATGCTGTTTGATTTAAATAGACATAGGTGTCACCATTTTGAGGATCAGCAGCCATATGTCAGGGAGGAGTACATTAGAGAAAGAGTAAAGAAGCCAAAAATATCAGAAAAGACATATTTAGGCTATGGCCAACATCTAAAAGAGAGAAATGAAAAGATAAATATACTATACCTTTTTGAGTGGTAAATATATCAGAACCTTAATGTAGCTCATAGAGACTGCCAAAGAATACATTTTAGAGATTTAATTCATTGTATGATTTCTATAATTAACAGTAATGCATTAATAATTAATAGTTATATGTATATTTAAGAATTGCTAAGGCAAATTGCTTTAATTCAAAATTATATACCATATATAAGTTATTTGCTGTGAGCCTTCATAAATTTGCTATTGTTCAGGGGTTACATATATAGATTTAATGATTAACATTTTCAGTACTAATTACTTTTTATTGGTTATTTTATTTATTTACATTTCAAATGTTGTTCCACTTCCTAGTTTCCCCTCTGCAATCTCCCATCCCATCCCCCACCCATTATCTTCTATGACGGTTCTCCCCCACCCACCCACCTATTGCCACCTCACCAGTCTATTACTTATCTCACATCTACATAGAGTACACAAGATACAATAAGAATGCCTTTTTCAAATGTTGAGACAATGCTTAAAAGGTTTTCTAGTGTGCTGTTGTGGGTGCTTCTATAGTACACACTCCCTTTTCATTATCAATGTGTCATCTGTAGTACAGTCAATAACATTCTACTACATTGAATATATCTGACATTAAAAATAAGAATATTTAAAGATCTATTCCTAATTCCAGGATTTAACAATGACCTTTTATTTACTTAAAGGCAGCATTACACAAACTGGAGATATTCCCTTACAAGGCTTGAAAATTGCTTATATAGGATGATAATTGTCAACATTACATATTCATAGAGCTCTATTATGGCAATTATACTGACTTATGTGTAAATTGTAGTTCCTATAATGAGCTGAATGATAACTTGGTACTTGATTTGGTCATCATTTGTCACTCTACTTCAAATTCTGAAATTCATTTCATTTACCTTTTATTTCTTAATTAATATTTTAGATACCGTACAAAACAATTGTTTTTATTGGGACTATAATACTTTTGTTGCTGTAACCAAATTCCTGACAAAGACAGGACTTAAAGAAGGGTTTGTTTTGTTTTACAGTTTAAAAAGGAAAGCAATCTATCATGATGGAGAGGGCATAGTTGCAGTTTACACTGTGTTCATAGTCAGAGAGCAGAAAGTGGAAAGAAAGTGTTTAGGTCTATCTTCAGTCACACAGCCCAGTGACTCATTTCTCCAGCAATGTTCTACCTCCTAAAGGTTCAAGATCCTTCTAAAAAAGCATGTTATCTAGAGGAGTAATTGGTCAAACAAACAATAAATTTTCTTAACTGTCATTTAATTATCCAATTCTTTTAATTATACGATCTTGTTTAACTTTTTAAATGAATATTTAGAGAATATTATTGTACCTTAAATGCATATTTGTGAAGATATACAAAAACTATGCATTCAACGTGTTTTAAAAGCAAGGTGCAGTGAATGGATAAAGAGATGTAATATGTTTTGGGTACTTTTTTATTGTGATAAGACACTGTAACCAAGGTAATTTATAGAAGAAACAGTTTATTGGGTCCTTATAGTTTAAAACAGTGAGTTCATGACCATCATGGTACAGAGCATGACAGCATGTCGGCAGGCATGGTGCTGGGGCAGTAGTAAGGATGATATACCCTGGTCCAAAAAAGAAAGATATATCTATATCTCTGTATCTCTATATCTCTATCTATCATATCTCTCTCTCTCTCTCTCTCTCTCTCTCTCTCTCTCTCTCTCTCTCT